>SJYT01079845.1:242352-305935 GCA_006410635.1 Cephalophus harveyi | reverse complement strand
TTGAGAGTCCCTTGGACTGCAAGGAGATCCAACCAGTCCATTCTGAAGGAGATCAGCCCTGGGATTTCTTTGGAAGGAATGATGCTAAAGCTGAAACTCCAGTACTTTGGCCACCTCATGCGAAGAGTTGACTCACTGGAAAAGACTCTGATGCTGGGAGGGATTGGGGGCAGGAGGAGAAGGGGACGACAGAGGATGAGAGGCTAGATGGCATCACTGACTCAATGGACGTGAGTCTCAGTGAACTTGGGAGTTGGTGATGGACAGGGAGGCCTGGCGTGCTGCGATTCATGGGGTCGCAAAGAGTCGGACATGACTGAGCGACTGAACTGAACTGAGTGGCAACCCTAAACTGCAGTTATTTAAGAGCCTATCAATGGGGGCACTGGGTGAAGCGTAAACATATCTCTGCATGATTTCTCACAACTGCGTATGAGTCCACACTTACACTACAACCAGAAGTTTTTTATAAACCTTAAGTGGCTAAAAAACAAAAACCCAACTGTATCTTTATTCTCCGTCCCCTTATCCTGGTTTATCTTCTCTATTTTTGGCTGTTCTGGGTCTTCATCGCTGCACAGGCTTTTCTCTAGGTGCAGTGCACAAGCCTCTCTTTCTTGTGGAGCAGAGGTTCTATGGCGTGTGGGTTTCAGGAGCTGCGGTGCATGGACTCAGGAGCTGCGGTTTCCAGCTCCAGAGCACAGGCTCAGTAGTTGTGGTGTAGGCGCTTAGTTGCTTTGAGGCAGGTGGGATAGTCCCAGACCAGGGATTGAACCCGAGTCTCCTGCATTGGCAGGTGGATTCTTTACCACAGAGTCACCGGGGAAGCCCCTTTCTAATTTTCTTTAGAACACTCAAACTACTAAACATCACATGTGTTTATCTGTTATTTTTTGCCTCCTCTGCTGATATGTAAGCTCTACATGGATAGAGACTGTTTTGTCTTCCTGGTGCCTAGAACATCTCTAGCACCAAGTTGATGCCCAGGATCGACTTGTGGAATAAGTGAATAAATTTGAAATATGAATGAATGAATGTGCTTCCATTGCAGCACTTTCAACATTCTGGCAAGCTCTAAAACCTAAACAAAACAATTTGATCAACATTTCGCACATTTTCTAACTCCACAAGTTACAGGTCTCAGTGCAGAACTATTCCTTTTATAACAACAGAAATGTAACTCATCTTCCCAAGTACATAATGCCTGCTTTGCTTTCAGCCTCCAGAGATTCAACACGCCTCAGCAGAGGTGAAAGAATGAACCGAATTAGATAATTATAGAAGAATGCATTTCAGCTTGGGTGCCATTTGGCAAGCATAAATTCTAGGTCAGCTTCATGGATGCTTTATAAACTCAAGCAAAAAAAAACACCCAAAAACCTCATAGTAGTCAAACAAAAATGCCATATTTGAACCATGTATCATAAGTTGAAATCAAATAATTACTCCTTTTTTTCTTTTTTGGCCACATGCCTTATCTCAGTGAAGCTGAGTTTATTCTAAAGAGCCAATTAAATGACCATCAAGGCCAAGCCGAGGCCAGGAACTTGAAGTGAATTGCAAACCAAACCAAAGAACAAATTGCACTCATTTCCTGGATCTGAAACCAAACCTTAACATGAACTGTTTACTGAAATGGGAACCAGCTAAAGTTTGAGAGTAATTTCCAAACACACCTGAGGATTCAGTCTAATCAAGTAACCGAACCCATATATATTTAAAAGCTTTTGAACAGACTTGGAAACTCACATTGCTAAACAAATCCCAGAACAAACTCGAATGAAACTAATAGTTCTTTACGGTGAGTTGACTAAGGAACACACAATAGGGATGTGATGATCGACCTTCTTTTTTCTGAGTCAACATTATAATATGGTGAGTTTTAACACAACTCAGCCTGCAATTATTTTTCCAAGGGAGACCATACAATCCTTTTGGTAGGTGTGTGCTGTGTGCAGAAGGAGGAAGGAGGAAGTTAGGGGGGGTCGGGATTATAACAAGGAAAGGACTCAGAGGAGATGAAGGGAAGTGTGTCCTTAGAAATGGGAAACCCAACCGTCTCTGGAGACTTCGTTTTCATACTAGGAAGAGACAGAGGGCAGTCACAGGGTCGTCCAGACACCAAAGCTGCAGGACCCTGGACCCTGGAGCAGCGGGCGCCTTACCCGTGGAGAGCTGGGCGGGGAGCGGGTTCATTTCCTTGTCCACCATCTTCTGGTACAAGGCCCTCAGGCTGAAGGGCTCCACTGTGAAAGGCAGGGTCCCGGTCAGCATGGCATACATGTTCACACCTCTGCAGGGAGAGACACACCAGAGCGTGAGACCGGAAGACGACCCGGGAAGAAGACAGAGCGGCCAGGGCCGTGGGGAGCTGGGTCCCGCCGCCTCCGCGTCCACCTGGGCGCGGCTCGGCCCTTCCTAGAGCGCTCAGCTCTGCGCTGAGACAGCGAGCCAGAAAGGCGCGAGGGAAAGCCCAGCTGGGGAGACTCGGACCCTGGGGACAAGAGGGCTTTAAAGAGCATCAAGATGACACAGATGAGCTTATTATAAAACAGGGACAGCCTTAGAAAAGAAACGTGGGGTAACCAAAAGGGAGAGGCAGCGGGATAACTTAGGAGTTTGGGGTTAACATACACACACTCCTATAACAGGGCCAACCGCATAGCACAGGGCACTCCACTCAACATTCTGTAGTAACCTATATGGGCAAGAATCCGGAAAAGAATGAATCCACGTATCTGAATAACTGAAGCACTTTGCTGTACACCTGAAACCATCACAATATTGTAAATCAACTATCTTCCCATATAAAATAAAAATTAAAAAGAAATAAATTCAAGGACTTTCCTGGAGGGCCAGTAGTTAAGACTCCACGCTTGCACTACAGGGGACATGGGTTCGATCCCTGGTCGGGGAACTAAGATCCCACGGGCTGTGGGACACAGCCAAAAAATTAACTGATCAACTTTTAAAAAGTAAATAAAGAGCTTCAGAAGCTACCCCCATAAGGAGGGGAAACTATGTCCTTTTCTTCTGGAAGGAAGTCTAGACCAAATGATGTGAAAAATGCCTGGGGGATCTTGTGTAAGTACGAACCTAGAATAAAATAGTTCCGCCATGATGCAGTTTTCAAGTATAGTTTACAAGGTGGAGCCTGGAGGAGGCCAGATCAAAAAAATACACGGCAAGACCCACCATGGGAGGGCAGGTCACAGTCTGGCCAGCCTGCTTGGCTCCTACTCAGCCCTTGGAGACAGAAGCCTCACACCTCAAACTGGTGTTTCGCTCTTCCCTTGAATTCCGTTTTGGCCTGTACCTAGAGAAATTCCTCTGGAGGTGGGGAGGAAGGGAGATCTCTTTCCCACTCTTGCTTTTCCTATCATTTTTTATTGGGAGATTCTGCCATCCAGCTCACATGTGGTCAAAATGCCTTCTGAATGGGCTTCACTACCTACATCCAAAACCAAACTAGAGAACAGCAACATCTCTTGGAGGATTTTTCTTTTCCTGATGTGCAAAACCTAATACCATTTTGATGAGATTTCCTGATGGGGTGAAATGCCTGGCCTGCCAAGAGGTCTCGAGTGCTCAAAATCACCCAGGGGAGTGTTTTAAAAAGAGGCAACAAGATCTCCAGTCAAAACAAATCCAATGAGACTGATTGAAATGAAGACCCACGGGGCCTGTTCCACTGAGGTGCCTCTGAATTACGGCACTCTGGAGAGGGACAGGTCCAGAGTCCACAGGCTCTGGCTAGAAGTCATTCTCAAATTGCAGATGTATACTAAGACCCAGTTCTTGCTCTGTAACTCGAAGTGGAGTTAGGGAGACGGATACATCATCATTCACTTCTCAAATGCTTGCAGGCTGGCTCTCAGTCTCAGGCAGTGTATTGATGGATGGCCCCCCGGGGGATACCAGATAAGGAGCTGCCATCTCAGACTTAGAACTGGATGAAGGCAGACAATCAGCAAATCAACAAATAAATAAGTTCAAGCATTTCAAGTAGTGAGTGCAGAGGGAATAAGAAAATGCTGAACTCTGCTGCTCTGGACCCCAGACGAGTTCAATTAAGGGAGAGAGACCACTATAATAAGTACTTGAAGATGGGAGCCCTCTCGAGGTAAGTATACGTGTGTGAGTTTATCTGTCTCGGCCAACTCGTTATGAGGATAAATTATGTGGACCAAGAAGGGGAGACAAAAGGGCTTCCCTGGTGGTCCAGTGGTTAAGAATCTGCCTTGCAATGCAAAACACACCAGTTCGATCCCTGATCCAGGAAGATTCCACGTGCTGCAGGGTAACCGAGCCGATGTGTCACAACTATGGAACCCACTCACTGCAACCACTGAAGCCCGAGTGCCCTGGGGTCTGCTTGCTGCAATGAGAAGCCTGTGCACCGCAACTAGAGAGTAGCCCCCACCGCAGCAATGAGAGAAAGCCCTTGCTCAGCAACAACTACCCAGCACAGTCAAAATAAATAACTAAATTAAATATTTAAATTTTAAAAAAGGAAATGCAGGTAAGAATGAACAAAGCGTATGCAGCACTGTTTAAAGCAGCATTCCCCTGTGTGTGCTTAGTGGAACACCATCCTCAAGACAAGACTAGATGTTGGGTGAATAAACCTGTGGCCAAATAATTTGCGGGGCAGTCATCTGGCATGAAGTGGGTGAAAGGGGCTCAGAATGGGGAGCAGCAGACTGAGGCACATTGTTCATTAAGTTCTGAATGGGAGGGCCAGCATACAGAGGAAAATTAGCAATAGGGACGTTTGAAGGGGAGACGTCAAGATGCAGCATGAAAAGCCAGATGATGGTGGCGGTATAACAGAAGCCAGGAAGCCGGGAGGAGAGGTAGTCTGGCGGCAGAGGAAAAGGGGATTAGGGGAACTAACCTGTTTGAGAACCTTCAACGCATTGCTGCACTGTGGGTACATTTGAGGCAGAGCCAACCATCCTTGCTTGGAGGATTCTTGGAGACTGATAAAGAGGGAAAGCTAAGAAGGCCCTCCAAATTGTACCATTTGTGCATTTAAGGGGTCTTGGACACATGGCTCTTGGGGATGGAAACCCCGTGGGACACTCCACAAGGTTGTTGTTGGGGACCCCGGTAAAGCTTCAGAGTCAAGCTCTTTCAACCCCCTAAGGCAGCTCAGGCCATTCAGGGCAACTCTATGCGTGGGCAAGGGCTTCAGATATTGCGCCAGAGTCTACAACTCCTACCCATCAGCTGTGGGACCAGTCAGTCCTGTCCCCACTCACCTCAGTAGGCATTAATTCTCGCTCTGACCCTCATACGTAAAGCTGAAGAGTCTGGTACTTAAACAAAATTATTTTTCCCGCAGGTGGTCTTTTTGATACTCAATCCATGTAGTAGGCTTCCCTAGTGGCTCAAACAGTAAAGAAACTGCCTGCGATGTAAGAGACTCAGGTTTGATCCCTGGGTCAGGATGATCCCCTGGAGAAGGGAATGGCAACCCACTCCAGTATTCTTGCCTGGAAAATGCCATGGACGGAGGAGCTTGGAGGGCTACAGTCCAAGGGGTCACAAAGAGTCGACAAGACTCAGTAACTAAACAAAAGCAACAAACTGCTTATTTAACCAAATTCACCCCAGATTTCCACTTGTCTCGGAGAAGTTTATCATCAACAAAAACAGTCATAAATCTGTAAAGAAGACCCAGCTCTTATCCAGCATCTCTTACCTATAAAATATGGATAATAATAGACCCTACCTCTCAGGTTGTATCAGGGTCAAATGAACTAAGCCATAGAAAGTACTGAATGCCATGCCTGGCATAATCTTAGTACTTGATAAATGTGACCTATTGTTTCATCACAAAACTTTTTAAAAACAAGAGATAAAAAGCTACAATTATATGTGTACCCTATTGCCAAATAATAATGGAAATCTACATTAATAGTCCTACACAGTGCATTTGAAAAGGGAAATCAGACTGAGCATCTTAATCCCCCTCCCTTAGAGTTTTCATACATGTTTAATATCTGGATAAGGAAAATCTAGCCCCTTTGACATTTCGGAAGGATGTGAGAATACCAAGGGAGAAATGTGGAATGTGGTGTATAAACCTCCGTAATCCCACAGAATTAGTAGAAGTTTCAAAACACGTTCAGAATTTCCTGATGTGTCTTTTGAAACATGGCCCAGGGGCTTTCTCGCTTCTCCCTGGCAGACATGGGGCCCCCAAGAACCACAGAGTTTGAAAGAAAGTAACGAGATGTTGGGATGAAGGAGGGTGACACATGTGCATGCTCAGTCGCTCATTCACGTCTGACTCTTTGCATTCCCATGGACCATAGCCCACCAGGCTCCTCTGTCCATGGGATAATACTGGATATGGGTTGCCATTTCTTCCTCCAGGTGATTTTCCAGACCCAGGGATCGAACCCACATCTCCTGCATTGCAGGCAGATTCTTTACCAGTGAGTCACGAGGGAAGCCCAAAGGAAGGCAACAAGAAATAAAATTCAAGGCTTCCAAACAGAGAGAAACAAGGGTGAGTCACCAACAGTTGCAAGCAAATCCAGAGACACTGACTAGGTGGAATACTCTGATGTCAAAAGAGAAAGAAAAAGTGCACCAGAAGGGTAGCTGGAAGAGGAGAGGAAGGGGTCCCGGGAAATGTAGATGTGGAATCTTTGGGATTAAACCAGGGGCCAGGGCACATCCCTGATGGTCCAGTGGTTAAGAACTTGCTGTGCAACGCAGGGGACTCGGGTTCAGTCCCTGGTCAGGGAACGAAGATCCCACATGGCAAAGGGCAACTAAGCCTGTGGGCCACAGCTGGAGACCTCATGTGCTGCAACTACTGTAGCCTGTACTCTACTGCCCTTGCAACACAACCAAGACCCAGCGCAGCAAAATAAATGAAAATAATTTTTTTGAAAAATTAGGAGCCAAGTAGTGGTCTTGATACTTAGTCTAATACACAAAAATACTCCCTGGAGGGAAAGCTAGGGTATCACTTGGCATCTCCAAAAGGAAAGACAGAGGGACTCAGCTCCCTGGAGAAGTCAACCAGCAAGTTTAACGAGACACAAGAGACAAAGTAATTGGCAGAGCTATGGTGTGGAGGAGGGTGTGAATACTGGTTCTCACAGGGCTGGTGGGCAGCTCAGCCTATACCAGAGTGAGGCTGAGAGAACTTCAGCTGACATGCCTTGCTTCCGTGTGATTCTTCGAGAAAGAAACTGCCTTATAAAAATTAAAAATAATTCTCTGCCTAAAAGCAATAGCCTTCTACATTTCAGTATCAGCTTTCAGTACAACCTCCAATTTAAGGTCTTAAAAATAGAGTGGGAACAGATCCATCCATTTGGAAAATCAGGAAGTTCACTATTACTCCATTATATGGTCTGTGTTCAGCAAAAGATTATTTTCTTGTGGATTTTAAGACTCCCCCCACCTTTTCCTTTCTTCCCTCTTCTCTTCTAAGTGTGCGTGCTAGCTCCAAAAACAAAAAGTCTTGGATTGTGTAACTGAAAAATCTCTGAAGCTAAAGAAATTTTCTCTTCTAAAAGTCAATGTGCATGTAACCCGAGGAATCCCTCCTCCCTCGTCTAGCTTTTAAAAATGCTTTGCCAAAACCTTTTGAGGAGCTCAAGGCTTTTTAGGGCATAAGCCACCTCATCTCTTTGCATGGCCTTGCAATGAACCTTTCTCTGCTCATAAAAAAAAAAAAGTCAAAAGCTGTAAACTACCCAAAAGAAGCCATCAGGCTGTTCTTTCTGCCTGTTTCTCCTGCCATCTTTCATTTGAAGGGCATCTGAATGGAGACAAAATGCTATCCTTCCAGATTTGAGTCCTGGAAGTAGCTGGTGGTGTCTGGTGTACTTTTATAACAGTTTTGGGGACTAAAACGAATTCTCCAGCTCTTCCTCCTGAAAGCCTAGGTCTACACAGGGATAGAAGAACTGGAAACAAGACGGTGCCCCTCAGCCAACTTGTCTACCCGAAAGGACAGCACTGGGACAGATTTTTCCCACTCAGTGTGCCTGGGAAGATGGTCTGGATATGTTGTGCAGGGCATTCAGCTAAGCACCAGGTCTTCACACAAATGCTTCCCCCACTCCAGATGGCCCCATAAGAGCCAAGAGCAGCTTTGGTGAAAAAAATGTTGTATTTGCAATCTCTGGGGGACAGAACTCTCCATTCCCCTTTTCCCTACCCTTAGAGACTCTCCAAAGTTCTCCAGAGAGCACTGTAATATTTTGAAAATCAAGTTAGTTTTGATTCTTTTCATTTAAAAAGTATATCTGCATTCAAGTTTGTTTTTTTTTAATTAGCATATATGCCACTTTGAGGAAAAGCCAATCAACAATAAAAAAAGGTTCACTGCAACAGAATGAACATTTAGTTTTTGCCTCTGAAATTTCAAAATTCATTGGAGATATAGATATTTCATTCATATGGATTAAAGGGAAGTGAATTATTTTAGAGATATTCGTATATGGTCCAAATACAAAAACACTGACCATTGAAAATAATGGGAATTCCCCAAGATGTTGCTGTTATTCCGTCACTAAGTCGTATTCTGACTCTTTGTGACCCCATGGACTGCAGCACGCCAGGCTCCTCTGTCCTCCGCTATCTCCCAGAGTTTGCTCAAATTTATGTCCATTAAGTCAGTGATGCTATCTAACCTTATCTCATCCTCTGTCACCCCCTTCTCCTCTTGCCCTCAGTCTTTCCCAGCATCAGGGTCTCTTTCAATGAGTCAGTTCTTCGCATCAGGTGGCCAAAGTACTGGAGCTTCAGCTTCAGCATCAGTCTTTCCAATGAATAGTCAGGGTTGATTTCCTTTAGGATTGATTGGTTTGATTTCCTTGTTGTTCAAGGACTGTCAAAAGTCTTCTCCAGCACCACAATTTGAAAGCATCAGTTCATCAGTACTCATAATTAAGACCCTATAAATATTGCTTATTGCTGAGACAGCTTGTATATTACATGTAATAGGATGTTAAAAATGTGACACCCCCCCCCTTTTTTTTTTCCTCTCTCAATTTAGGCTGAATCTCCAGGATGATAAATGCTGCTGATTCTTATATCCCAAAGTGAGACCTGAGCCTTCCTGAGCAGGACTTGCAATGAAGAATCTTCTTTATGGTCAAACTCTCACATCTGTACCTGACTACTGGAAAAATCCTAACATTGACTAAATGGACCTTCATTGGAAAAGGGAAGTCTCTGCTTTTTAATATGCTTTGTAGGATGGTCATAGCTTTCCTTCCAAGGAACAAACATCTTTTAATTCATGGCTGCCGTCACCGTCCACATGCTCACCATTTTCCATTTCCATTGTTAATTCCCGATTCACTAGAGGAGGAGTCTCCTAGGGGCCCCGTTGGTGGCGAAGAGTTTTCTTTCCCACGGTTTCCTTGAATGACAAGCTGGTTTTCTTCCTGAACCAGTATCAGAAGTCTTAAAGAAAGGCCCCATCTACCTGTCAAGGTCACAAAAAAAAAAAAAAACCACGTCTGGAGATGGGAGCTTGCTTTTGGTTTTGGAAGTGGACTCTTCCTTCTCCTGTTGTTTCAGAGGCATAAAGAGGGATGCTCTGTAATAACAGTGTCTGACCCAGGAGAAAATTGGTCCCACTTTCACTCTTTTTTTAAACAGCCTTTCAAATTAAATTCTCTTTGGGCTTTCCATTTCAAGTGCTGCCAGCCAAGTTGTGGGCACCAAATAGAAACCTACCCAGCATCTCAGACACAACACCCCAAAGTGGTGGGAAGTTCATCTCTTAAAGAAGGCTCTGAAGTTGTGTTTTCTCCAAGATTAAGAGCAGAAGAAGTCAGGCTTTTCATACCTTCCTGCCTTTGCTCAACTGTTCCCTCTGCCTGGAAATTTTCTCCTCTTCTCCACCTGACAAACTACTTCATCCCTCAGAAGTAGATTAAACTCTCCTGTGATGCCTCTCTTAAAAAAAAAAATTTTTTTTATGTGGACCATTTTTTAAGTCTTTATTGAATTTTTTGTTACAATACTGCTTCTGTTTTACGTTTTAGTTTCTTGGCTATGAGCCCTGTGGGATCTTACCTCCCCAACCAGGGGCTGAACCTGGACCCCATGTATTGAATGGCGAAACCTCAACCACTGAATTGCCAGGGAAGTCCCTGAGGCCTTCTTGAATTTAACCCACTTGAGCAACCACATTTGTTCTCTGCACAGTGTCTCCTGACATGCTCTATTGGTTTAAAGGTGAGACTTCTAGGTCACCTATAAGCAAGTGTCTTAGCTTGACTAAGACAAAGGGTGGTTGTCTTAGTCAAGACATAACCCAAAGGGGTGGTTTAACCACCAGAAGTTAATTTTCTCACAATTCTGGAGGCTGGAAGTCTGGATCAGGATGCCAGCGTGGTCAAGTTCCACTGAGGTTTCTTTTCCTGGCTTGTAGACAGCCACCTCGGAGAAGGAAATGGCAACCCACTCCAGTTTTCTTGCCTAGAGAATCCTGTGGACAGAGGAGGTTGGTGGCCTGCTGTCCATAGGGTCGCACAGAGTTGGACACGGCTGAAGCGCCTTAGCATGCATGCATGCATGCATTGGAGAAGGAAATGGCAACCCACTCCAATGTTCTTGCCTGGAGAATCCCAGGGACGGGGAGCCTGGTGGGCTGCCGTCTATGGGGTCGCACAGAGTCGGACACGACTGATGCAACTTAGCAGCAGCAGCAGTAGCTAGCCACCTTCTCTCTGCGTCCTCACATGTGAGAGACTAAGCAAGCTCTTCTCAAAAGAACACCAATGCCATCATGAAGTCTTCACCCTCAAGACCTCCCAAAGGCTCCATCTCCAAATACCATCACATTGGGAGTGAGTGCTTTAACATGTGCATTTGGGGGAGACACCATTCAATCCGCAGCAGGACATGCTTTTGCGCACGTGCTCAGTCGTGTCCGATTCTTTGTGACCCCATGGCCTCTAGCTCGCCAGGTTCCTCTTGTCTATCGACAGAATTTTCCAGGCAAGAATACTGGAGTGGGTTGCCATTTCTTACTCCAGAGGATCTTCCTGACCCAGGGATCAAACTGGCATCTCCCGAGTCTCCGGCATTACAGGCAGATTGTAGACAGCAGTAGATAAGTGTGTTCCATTTTTTAAAATAACCACAAATTCCACGTTACTCTTTCCATCAAGGGGTAGAAAATATCTCTCCTCCTGACCCTGGGCTTGGCCATCGGGCCATCTGTTTTGCCCAAACAGATACGAGCAAATGTGACTCAGAGGACTCTTCAAAAGTATTTCTGCAGCAAGGCTTACCTTCTCTTAAGCCTTTTCCACCATCATGTAAACGAAGTTCTACATACTGGGGGTTTTCTTTGCTTTCTGGTTTTCATATAGCCAGTAATGCATTGCCTATAGGGCACAGCAAGGACTGAGACTTCTGTTTTACGATTTGACCATCTGATGCCGTCTCTTGGGGGGAGCTGATGGAGGCTTACAGTCCACTGGGGGGCGGGGATGAGGGGTGGCCGAGACTTCAGCTTGTCCAATTCATCCATCAGGTAGCGCTCTTGACTTCACAAAGGAAATATTCCACACTTGGGAAGAGATTGGCTCTTGGGATCTGGACCGCTCAGTTTTCACTCACCTTTGACCTTTCCTGAGAGGGCAGAGTTTACATAACAGAAATTTATCATCTCACAATTCTGGAGGCTTAGAGTCTGAGCTGAAGGTGTCGGCAGGGTTAGTGTTCCCTGCCGGCAGTGAGGGAGGGTCTGTTTCCCGCGGCCCCCTGAGCCTCTGCTGGTTTCCTGGCCATCTGGGGTTCCTCGATGCAGATGGGTCGCCCGGGTCCCTGCCTTCATCATTGCATGGCCTTCTCCCTGTGCTCCCTGGATCTAAATCTCCCCTTTATAGGAGGACACAGTCCTATTGGAACAGAGCCCATCCTAATGATCTCATTCAACTCATTCAAGACCCATCTCTAAGTAAGGTCATATTCTGAGGTCCTGGGGGTTAGGACTCCCATATGTCTTTCTCTGGAGAGACACAGTCAAACCATAACATTTCGTTTTGCATCTGTTTACAACTGTCCCATAGCCTCTCCCTTCCTTTAGGGCAAAATTCACACCCCTCCCCACTCCTTCCCACGCTGCGGCCTTCACACATCCTGTTCTGTCCTGCCTGGAGCCTCTGCCCACATCTTCTTCCTCTCATAGCTGATTCTTCTCATCCTCAGATTCGGCTTTGAGGTCTTCTCAAGAGGCCACCCCCATCCTTGTTCCCTGCAGCCCGCCCACCTCCTCCAGAGAGGCTACTGCAGTGAATTTACAGCTTTTTTAAAAACTGCCTGCCGGCCCCACTAGAATCCTGCATGCATGCATGCATTGGAGAAGGAAATGGCAACCCACTCCAATGTTCTTGCCTGGAGAATCCCAGGGACGGGGAGCCTGGTGGGCTGCCGTCTATGGGGTCGCACAGAGTCGGACACAACTGATGCAACTTAGCAGCAGCAGCAGTAGCTAGCCACCTTCTCTCTGCGTCCTCACATGTGAGAGACTAAGCAAGCTCTTCTCAAAAGAACACCAATGCCATCATGAAGTCTTCACCCTCAAGACCTCCCAAAGGCTCCATCTCCAAATACCATCACATTGGGAGTGAGTGCTTTAACATGTGCATTTGGGGGAGACACCATTCAATCCGCAGCAGGACATGCTTTTGCACACGTGCTCAGTCGTGTCCGATTCTTTGTGACCCCATGGCCTCTAGCTCGCCAGGTTCCTCTTGTCTATCGACAGAATTTTCCAGGCAAGAATACTGGAGTGGGTTGCCATTTCTTACTCCAGAGGATCTTCCTGACCCAGGGATCAAACTGGCATCTCCCGAGTCTCCGGCATTACAGGCAGATTGTAGACAGCAGTAGATAAGTGTGTTCCATTTTTTAAAATAACCACAAATTCCACGTTACTCTTTCCATCAAGGGGTAGAAAATATCTCTCCTCCTGACCCTGGGCTTGGCCATCGGGCCATCTGTTTTGCCCAAACAGATACGAGCAAATGTGACTCAGAGGACTCTTCAAAAGTATTTCTGCAGCAAGGCTTACCTTCTCTTAAGCCTTTTCCACCATCATGTAAACGAAGTTCTACATACTGGGGGTTTTCTTTGCTTTCTGGTTTTCATATAGCCAGTAATGCATTGCCTATAGGGCACAGCAAGGACTGAGACTTCTGTTTTACGATTTGACCATCTGATGCCGTCTCTTGGGGGGAGCTGATGGAGGCTTACAGTCCACTGGGGGGCGGGGATGAGGGGTGGCCGAGACTTCAGCTTGTCCAATTCATCCATCAGGTAGCGCTCTTGACTTCACAAAGGAAATATTCCACACTTGGGAAGAGATTGGCTCTTGGGATCTGGACCGCTCAGTTTTCACTCACCTTTGACCTTTCCTGAGAGGGCAGAGTTTACATAACAGAAATTTATCATCTCACAATTCTGGAGGCTTAGAGTCTGAGCTGAAGGTGTCGGCAGGGTTAGTGTTCCCTGCCGGCAGTGAGGGAGGGTCTGTTTCCCGCGGCCCCCTGAGCCTCTGCTGGTTTCCTGGCCATCTGGGGTTCCTCGATGCAGATGGGTCGCCCGGGTCCCTGCCTTCATCATTGCATGGCCTTCTCCCTGTGCTCCCTGGATCTAAATCTCCCCTTTATAGGAGGACACAGTCCTATTGGAACAGAGCCCATCCTAATGATCTCATTCAACTCATTCAAGACCCATCTCTAAGTAAGGTCATATTCTGAGGTCCTGGGGGTTAGGACTCCCATATGTCTTTCTCTGGAGAGACACAGTCAAACCATAACATTTCGTTTTGCATCTGTTTACAACTGTCCCATAGCCTCTCCCTTCCTTTAGGGCAAAATTCACACCCCTCCCCACTCCTTCCCACGCTGCGGCCTTCACACATCCTGTTCTGTCCTGCCTGGAGCCTCTGCCCACATCTTCTTCCTCTCATAGCTGATTCTTCTCATCCTCAGATTCGGCTTTGAGGTCTTCTCAAGAGGCCACCCCCATCCTTGTTCCCTGCAGCCCGCCCACTTCCTCCAGAGAGGCTACTGCAGTGAATTTACAGCTTTTTTAAAAACTGCCTGCCGGCCCCACTAGAATCCTACAAGAGGAAGAGCACCATGGCAGAAGCAGTAGAGGATGACGATTAAAGGCAGAACTCTAGAGGCAAACCACCTGGGCCCATCCTGGCCCCATCACCCATCAGCTGTGTTATCTGGGCGAGTGTCTACAGCTCTTCACGCCTCAGTGTCCTCATCTGCAAAGTGGGACAACACAGCATTCTCCTGAAGACTTCTGAGGCAGACGAGATGAGATGAGCTAAAACACGCAAAGCCCTTGAACACTGCCCGACACTCGGAGGGAGGTACGCAAGGGTTAACCACGATCATTACAGGAGTCGGACAGACTGTCGTGTGCTCAGAATTCGGCCCAGTGCCTGGCTCCACAAATATGTGCCGAATGAACAAATCTCTCATAAGCCAGCGTGTGGCTCACATGGCTTCCTATTGTTTTTTTTAAGCTTTAGTTTATAGCATCCCTGTGAATGAGGTGTGGATCATGGGGGTCTCATCCCCCTGGGGAATGTTCCAGGGAGTCAGCTAACACAGAGTTGCTCTGGGAAAACCTGGTTTCTAGAAAGAGTAAAACATGGTCTTTGGTGGCTGAGCAAGGGTGAGAATTTATTCCACCTCGACTCCCCATATTGGGGACCAAAACAAAGGACTCAGGGGGCTAGGGTATCTGGTCTACCTGGACATCCCCCATGGGCCTCCAGAATGTTGGCAGGATCAACTGAAGCCCAGAGTCCGTAAATTACATAATCACTTAACAAAGGCTTTTGTGTACATTGCTTGACAGCATTATGACCAAGAATGAGGCCTGATGAGAGCTTTCAAGAGACCTTCAGTTGCACATCATCATCTTGAAAAAAAAGAAAAATGCAATTAAGTGGAAGTTAGCAGAGAAGTGCCCCACTGCCCCAGACACAGCCTGCCAGCAACAAGGGTGGAAGAGGGAGGCACGGGTCCAGGCATCCTAGTCTCAGGGCATCTCTGCTTCTTCTGCAGTTTCTTCTGAAGCTTCACCTCCGCCTGGATGGAGCCACTGGACGGATGTGGACACAGCAGGTGGCAATGGCCCAAGTCCCTTTATTTTAATCCTGGGGCCCCAAAACTAAGAAGGGGAGCATCTAAAATGGTCACTAAACGTGGATTCCTTTCCAGGGTCCAGGGACTCAGAAGAAGGGGCAGGAACAAAGTCTGAGCTTAATACTGACCTAGGATCCTTTTGCAGCCTGTGCTTTTCATTTTCGTTTTTAAAGTTAATTTTTATTTGACTATAGTTGCTTTACGACGTTGCATCAGTTCCTACTGTACAGCAAAATGAATTAGCTATACGTACACATATATCCCCTCTTTTCTGGATCTCCTTCCCATTCAGGTCACCACAGGGCATTAAGCAGGGTTCCCTGTGCTATACTCTAGGTTCCCATCAGTTGTCTATTTTATACACAGCATCACGTGGCACTGCTGCTGCTGCTGCTAAGTCGCTTCAGTCGTGTCCGACTCTGTGCGACCCCATAGACGGCAGCCCACCAGGATCCCCCGTCCCTGGGATTCTCCAGGCAAGAACACTGGAGTGGGTTGCCATTTCCTTCTCCAATGCATGAAAGTGAAAAGTGAAAGTGAAGTCATTCAGTCGTGTCCGACTCTTAGCGACCCCATGGACTGCAGCCCACCAGGCTCCTCCATCCATGGCATTTTCCAGGCAAGAGTACTGGAGTGGGATGCCATTGCCTTGGCACTAGTAGTAAAGAATCCCCCTCCCAATGCAGGAGATGCAGCCTACCTAGGGTTTGACCCCAGGGTAGGTAAGATTCCCTGAAGAAGGGCATGGCAGCCCATTCCAGTATTCTTGCCTGGAGGATCCCAAGGACAGAGAAGCCTGGCCGGCTACAGTCCATGGGGGTTGCAAAGAGTCAAATGTGACTGAGCCACTGACACACGCACCCATCAGTCGTGTGTAAGTGTCAATCCCAACCTCCCAATCCATCCCGCTCCCCGTTTCTCCCTTAGTGTCCACATACTTCATTTCCCTTTGTATTTCTCCACACAAGATAAATAATCAGTCTCCGTCTTAGTGTTCCCAGGAGAGGCCCCAGGCAGTTATAAGGCCAGGTAGTCTCCTACGGCTCTGACAGCCACAGGCTCCTTCCTTCCTTTCTTCCTTCCTTCCTTCCACCAGCAGTTCTAGACTTTGCGGAGATGCCTGTTTTGTTAGTCGAGGGCCAGAAAGGGTCCCGCTACACAGGCCAAGCTTTATCACCATGACGACCAGTGATGACGCTGTACTGTCCAGCCCCTTCGAGAGCAGGACCCCAGGAGCAAACCATCACCTCTTTTCTAAGCTCTTTCCCTTTGATCACTGTCACCCAGCCCATCCCTATCACCACAGTTCTGTGATACCCCTGGTCTTTTAGATTATCCATTGTCCACGTGGTTTGTTTTGTTTTTTTTTGGAGGGAGGGGGTTTGTTGTTTCATTCTGTTTTGTTTTTTTGTTTCACAAACTATTCCTCTCAAAGCTTTCCATTTAGCATAAATACATTCCCTAAATGCTGAGGAAAGAGAGTGATTATAGACTCAAGACTTTCATATTCACCCTTTCATACATGCGTACGTGCGTGCTCAGTCACTTAGTCATGTCTGACTCTTTGCAGCCCCACACAGACTGGAGACTGTCAGGTGGCTCCTCTGCCCCAGGCAAGAATAGTGGCGTGGGTTGCCGTTTCTTCCTCCAGGGGATCTTCCCGACCGAGGGATTGAACCTGCATCTCCGGTGGCTCCTGCACTGGCAGATGGGTTCTTTAGCGCTGAGCTACCTGGGAAGCCCCCATTCATACATAAATAACTATTATGGGCAGATGACATGCCAGATACTTACGAGGGCATGAATGGATTTCACCCATGTATTGACTCTAATCCACTGAGGTTGGCTGCCTGGAGGACTGTGTTGAGAAGGATTCTGAGGCCCATCTGGGCACAGCATAAAAAGAGTCTGTGAGTAGCAATGCTGGTTACATCAGCCAGGGCACCTCAAAGAGGAAGCACCCTTTGCCTCTGCTTCCTACTACCACTCCCCTGCCCCAGGGGTCCCCAGTGAGTCAGCTGTACAAAGCACCCTCTGCACACAGGCACCCTCTGCACACAGGCACCCTCTGCACACAGGCACCCTCCGCACACAGGCACCTTCTGCACATGGCATCCTCTGTACACGGCACTCTCTGCACACGACACCCTCTGCACACAGGCACCCGCTGCACACAGCAGCCTTCTCACATTCTCTGGAGAACTGGGAAGAACCCGGAGCTCAGCCTGAGGCTTGAAGAGCCCTGAGGGCTGAGTGCAGCTCCCCAGCCTACAGGCTGAGTAGCCCTGGGCCGCACTAACCACCAAGCCACCCTCCTGTCTATGTGAAAAAGGGTAATAGCTGGCCTCACAGGTGGTCCTGAGGATCAAAGGAAACAGCAGACTCAGAGCCTCAGCAACGGAGGCTGACCCCCACTAATGTCTCACCCCCCGGCTGAATGAGCTGAACTGTGCTTCCAAGGAGAGCTGGCCCTTTCTTGGAACGTTCAGGGGATTCTCGTGCCCTTGGATTCTCATTTCGTCTCTGGTTCCTCTGAATAATCTCCAACCAGACCTTCTGCAATCCCCTCACTCACTCACATTCCTGTTTGCTTCCTCTGCCAGCTTTAGCGCTGACCCTCTAGCTTCTAGGGCTTCCCTGGTGGCTCAGACGCTAAAGAGTCTGCCTGCAATGTGGAGACCTGGGTTCGATCCCTGGGTAGGGAAGATCCCTGAAGGAGGAAATGGCAACCCACTCCATATTCTTGCTTGGAGAATCCCATGGACAGAGGAGCTATACATGGACTATGGCAGGCTATAGTCCATAAGCATGTGAAGTCACTCAGTCACGTCCTATTCTTTGTGACCCCAAGTAGCCCACCAGGCTCCTCTGTCCATGGGATTCTTCAGGCAGGAACACTGGAGTGGGTTGCCATTTCCTCCTCCAGGGGATCTTCCCCACTACTAACACTTTCACCCTCTCCAGCCTCTGTTCACCTGGTTGAAATGCCTGTTCTGCCCTCTGTCCCTCCCTTCTCTCCTTCTTCTCCCTCCTCCTTCCCTCTATCCTTCCTTCCCTCCTTCCTTCATTCTCCCTCTCCAGCCCAGGCTCCATGCCATGTGCCAGGCACCCCCAGAACAAGAGACGGACTCCACAGTGGTGACACTGATCAATACTGGATCGTGGAGCTGGACGGGCCATTCAAAGAGCTGGGAAATAGCGTTCCAGGGGAAAGCACCACTGAGTGCTGGCTGGGGCCAGGGGTGGGGTGGGAGGTGGAACAAAACATATGAAGGGATTCAAAGGTACAAACTTCCGGTTAGAAAATAAATAAGTCATGGAGGTGTACTGTATAGCACAGGGAATACAGTCTAACACGGCAGTAACTCCGTACGGTGACAGACGGTTCCTAGACTTTCTGTGCTGGTCAATTCGCAATATATATAAATGTCGGATCACCGTGTTGTGCACCTGAAACTAACATGATACTGTACGCCAACTACACTTCAGTGAAAGACACAGCGACTGCAAAGCCCAGAGGCAGGGAAGACAAAACAGAAGACAATTTGTGTGAAGAATCATGAGCAGCTGGGGAAGGGTGGGGGTGGGGGTGAAGGGGCAGGAGAGGTGGGCAGACCCTCAGTGAGGTGCAGGGCCAGGGCCGAGGCTGGGATTTACACTGATGCTGATGGAAGGCAGGGAAGGACACGAGTGACTCATGAAACCAAACATCATCTTGACAAGTGCTTGGTTGTTTTCTTCTCCCCGCTGCACCTTGTGGAATTTAAATGTAGGACCTCTTGGAGCAGTTGGTGGAAAAGATGGGGAAGACAAAACAGAAGACAATTTGTGTGAAGAATCATGAGCAGCTGGGGAGGGGTGAGGGTGGGGTTGAAGGGGCAGGAGAGGTGGGCAGACCCTCAGTGAGGTGCAGGGCCAGGGCCGAGGCTGGGATTTACACTGATGATGATGGAAGGCAGGGAAGGACACGAGTGACTCATGAAACCAAACATCATCTTGGCAAGTGCTTGGTTGTTTTCTTCTCCCCCCTGCACCTTGTGGAATTTAAATGTAGGACTTCTTGGAGCAGTTGGTGGAAAAGCGACAGAAAGAACAGCAGTGGAAAGTGGAACCCAAAGAATCACTGTGTATATATCCCAGAGCTGATAATTCATGCTCATTAAACATGCAAAGGTTATCTCCTCAGAAAGGGACCATGCAGACAGTAGGAGGGAGACAGGTCATAAGAGAGCCGTTTTAGAAGCTCAGTAACTCACATGGACCAGACATCGATTTTGGGGCCATATTTCTTCCTGGCAAGGAGTTCGGGAGCGGCGTATGCGGGACTGCCACACTGCGTGCTGAATGGGTCGGAATGGCCCAGGATCCCTGCACAGTTGCTCAAACCAAAGTCTGTGAAGAGGAGGACAAAACCGGCTCAGATATAGAAAACCGTGGACACAAACAAGGAGGGAGGTGGGGGGCAGGCAGCGGGAAAGGAAACATTCTCTGGGGCTAACACATCATTTCACATCCACCAGGAAACCCAGCAGCTGTGACCCGTAACCTCTGGATATGGGTCTCAAGACAGAAGAATATCAGGCGGTGGTTCCCCGGCCGAACTGGAAATATTTTCTAGCAGGGCCTCACAATCAAATCCAGTGAGAGCTAAAAAGTATGCTGAACCAAAACATATTTTCATCAACTCTTGGGTTATGAGTCATCCAGGAAAACAAGACAGGCTTGCTTGCTTTCGAGGACTCAGGCAGGAGGAGAAAACGAGCCAACAGTTCTTGGAGTCAGCCTGCTGGCTTCCAAGTGGCCAAGAGGCTAAGAGCCGAAGGAAGACTGATATTCTCTGGCGGGTGTCGGTGTCACCCCAGACGACACGCGATCCCACCCGGTAGAGTTGACTTTTTTCAGCTGAATGTTTTCATTGCATGCAAGTCTCTTAAAAAAGAATGTTCCCAATGCATGAGGCAACATATGGTGATTTGAAGAGAGGGGGAAAAATACACCCAGTGATTTAGACAATGCCGAGCGTTGGCTGGAAAAAAAAAAAAAAAAAAGCCAGAAAAATAGCAATGAGAAGTAGACTAAATGACCTCCTAGCAATGATCCATTGCTTGGATCCTGGGTGATTAAGGCAGGGGGCAGAAGAAAGAAGCACTCAGTGCATCTAAAGCCACGCTGGGCCCATTATGACCTCTCTGCTCTCTTTACTTTTGATTTTATAGATAGGGCAGCTGACAGATCATTAGAGAGCAGTCAGTGTCTGGTCCTCATCTGATATCATTCCTCAAACTTTGTTGAGTGGAGAATTAAGATCATGCCTCCTCCTTTGAACTTCAATATAAATATTTATGGTTCTGGTCCCCAAAGAGAAGACTCGGTCCTTGGGGCTCAGACAGAAAGGGGCTGCGGTCCAAGACAGGCTCCACATCGAGAGAGAAAGAAATCCTTGCACTTTCTCAACTGGCAGGACATACATCTAACTTCTTGTTTTCCTTCACGCTAACACATCTCCACCTGCAAAGCCACGGCTCTTGTGAAAGCTGTAGAGAAGCTCATGAAAGAAAAAATCCCCTGGGGGCTGGGAAGGCAGAGTTGTGAGTCCATGAAGTTACTCATACACCACGGGTCAAGATGCACCACAAACATTCCCCCCTATGATCGTTGGGTTAAGCTGTACAATGAAAGAGCATTTCTAAATAGAACCTCATCCAGGCAGAAAACACATCAAGGCTCTGAAGGTCACCCAAACTCTTCAGCTAAGGCTTGGAATGAAAAATCAGAACCCAAATCGGGATGGGCAAACCCACCAGGAGCTCTGCCTGTTCACAGACTTGACTCTTCTTTTGTTGGGGAGAGTTTTGTTTTTTCTCTCTTAACCTCTCTCCTCCTGTCTTCCTCTGCTCCCTACTCATCCACTCCCGCCTTCACAAACAGGAGAACAAAAGGCCCCTATTTGCTTTCCCTTCAGCCCAGCTTGCACTAGCAGGCCCTTTTGGGGGGCCCATGGCTCTCTTGGATTCGTGTTTTAGGACGGGATCTCTGTTCTAGAGAGTCTGAGGGCCCCTGCTCTCAGCCTCTACTCTGTAGTATCACTGAAGTGGGAGAACTGGGAGGTGGGTCAGAAGTAGAAAAATGATTCTGAGCTTTCAATCGAATGGCCATTTAAAATTCGCTGGTGGCCCAGTGGCTGAGATTTCACCTTCCAGTGCAGGGGTTGCAGGTTCAATCCCGGGTCAGGGATCTACAATCCCACATGCCTTGTGGCCAAAACTCCAAAGCATAAAAGAGAAAGCAACACTGTCCATGGGATTGCAAGAGTCGGACATGTGTTAACGATGAAACCACCACCACCACCACCGACAGGGTAACAAATTCAATAAAGACTTTAAAAAACGGTCCACGTCAAAAAAAAAAAAAAATCTCTAAAAAGAAAAAAAATTTCCCAAAGGAAATTTAAGGAGACAATCAATGCGTACAGAGCACCCACTACGGTAAGATGGAGAGACAGCACCTTGGAATAAACATATTAACTGGGCCAACATTTTAAGAATAATTTTATAAATAGTCGTGTTAGAGGCCCAGTCTCCTGAGAACCCATAAACTAAAAGTCTCACTTCCTGATCTCCGAGGGTTCCATTAACTCCTTCAATTTACTCCCTCAGCTCTTCATTTGGGGCTGCAACTAAGTGCTTGATCTTAAAAGAGGGCAAGGATGGGGAGAGGGGAAATAAGAGACCAGATTCCTCACTTGCTCCCAGGCAAGCTTGTGAACACTGGCGTCTTGCCTTGTCTTAAGCACACTTTCAAAAAGATAAATGAGCAGAGGTCTGTGGGACAGAGAAGATAAAATCTACATTTTAAGTGACTTATGTAGACCTGGCCAAAAGGGCTTAATGTAAAATATATTGTGGAGAAATAACTAGTGTGTTTCACATGCACAACTGTAATTATTAAAATTTCACACATATGCCTATAATTAGAATTGTGAAACTAGGGGGAAGTTCACCTCCCAGTAATGTCACACGGGTCTGCCTCAATTAGATTTGGTATACACATAAGCCAATTACCACTCAGTTTTCTGAGAGTTATGAAATGAATCTCAAAAAACACCCAAACAAACGCTGTCTTGGAAAACTGACATGCAAAATCATTTTAGATTGTGGCTGTTACCCTTTAAGATTATACTAAACTAAAAACATCAGATTGCTTTCTTTTTTTAAAAGGGGGGAAAGGACCCTAATTAAATCAAATCTTATTCCAGTTAATTCTAGTTAACTTGAACCGTGGCTTACATGGCTTAAGTAAATTTATTTTTATCAGATTATTTCAAAGAAAGAGAAACTGTTAAGAGAAAATGGTAATAGCTATAATCAACCTTTGAATAAACAACTAGGTAATTCCTTTGAAGAAAAGGTTCAAAGGGCTTTCAAGTTGCAAGAGGGCAGCTGTAGGGATGTTTGATCTAAATTGCCTAACTCAGAAGCAAGAAAACACCTAGGACACTGGGCTTTCTTTGCCTCAAACATTTCTCCTCTTCTCCCACCTACTCTGTATGAAAAAAAAATGAGGAAATGCAGATTCTGCTAAACAAAATACAGTTCCCAGTTGCCCTCTGGGATGGCATGATGTCTTTCCATTCACATGTACGTTAGGGCTGTTTGGTTTAGCCAAACAGTGCCAAGTGAGAAGTTCTAACAAAGGGACACCCAGTTATGAAAGCCTCCTTTGCAGCTGTTTCGGGAATTCTGGTGCCTGACCCCTCGTTTCTGACACAACCCACTGTGTCCTGATGAGCTACGATGCCTGCCTGGGTACCAGTTCAGAAGCTGCCAAGCTGAGAGGCGATGACTCTACCTAAAATGGCTCCTGGTATCTAAAGGGTCCCCCCACCCATCTCAAGGGACCCGTGGGCTCTAATGTAGGTCTGCCGTGTCTTCATCTTATTTGTACAGGTCTCCTATAAGAGGGTTTATTATGTGGCCAGTGTGTGTGTGTGCTCACGCGCCCAACCGTATGCTGCCCCACGGGCTCCTCTGTCAGGGGCTTTTCCAGGCAAGAACACTGGAGTGGGTTGCCATTTCCTCCTCCAAGGGATCTTCCCAACCCAGGGATCGAACCTGCATCTCCCGCATTGCGGTCAGGTTCTTTACTGCTGAGCTACTGGGGAAGCCCGGCCAAGGTGTGAGCTACTTGCAGATGCACCCACTATTTACAGAGACTGGTTCTTCCAGAATCTTCTCAGCAGTGGAAAGGTCTGTGCTTTTCAACACTCTCCAGTCTCACCGATGACTGTCTAGGGCTATCGCTTGAAAAGAAAGAAGCGAAAACACACACAAGGGCAGAGAGAGAGGCAAAGTGAAGGGCAGCAACAGCATGGGGGTGCTGGGTGGGTGAGGGGACCACCTGGTGGGGGCCTACACTGTGCTGGGGTCGCCGGCCTCGGCACAGACAGTACGCAGGGGAGTGAAGTGCTCCAATTCATACCATAATGGACACCCAGCCTTCACACCGCCTGCTCTCTTACACACGCTGCAGGTTTAGGGCAACTCTGTGACTGTTCCCCACACGTTTTCCAAAAACGAGTGTCAGGTCACCCTGCCAGGGAACCCACAAAGAAATCTCCTTTCCTCCATTCCTCACCCCTCACCCCCACCAGGACGTGCCTTTGTTTAATGCTGCAGACCTCGGAAACCAGGAGCAAAAAGACATCCTGCAGACATTTCAGAGTCTGCCTGGTTTCAGGCTGCTGCACTTGGCTCTCAGGACAACTCAAGTGCAATAGTAAAACAATCTGATTTAAGGAGAAAAAAAAATTATTTGATCATCCAAGAATCTTCTAAGAATACATCCTAACACATTTGAGTCAGTTCTAACGAAGTGGATGAATCTAGCGCCTGTTATACAGAGTGAAGTAAGTCAGAAAGAGAAGGATACATACAGTATATTAATGCATATTATGTGGAATCTAGAAAGATGGTACCAACAATCCTACGTGCAGGGCAGCAAAGGAGACACAGATGGAAAGAACAGACTTTTGGACTCAGTGGGAGAAGGAGAGGGTGGGCTGACTTGAGAGAACAGCACTGAAACATATACATTACCAGATGTAAAATAGATGATCAGTGCAAGTTTGATGTGTGACGCAGGGCACCCAAAGCTGGTGCTCTGTGACAAGCTGGAGGAATTGGGTGGGGGTGGGGGTGGGGTTCAAGATGCAGGGGACACCTGTATACCTATGGCCAATTCCTCTTGATCTATGGCAAGAACCACAATATTGTAATTATCCGCCAATTAAAATAAATAAAACCCAAATGCATCCTATAAAATCCCTGGGGTGGCGGGGCGGGGGGGAGGAGTGAGGGGGGTATTGGTTTCCTCTTAATTGTTAATGTCCTAATAATAGGTGCATTTATCAATGGTGGGGGGGGGGGGGGGGTGGGGTTCAAGATGCAGGGGACACCTGTATACCTATGGCCAATTCCTCTTGATCTATGGCAAGAACCACAATATTGTAATTATCCGCCAATTAAAATAAATAAAACCCAAATGCATCCTATAAAATCCCTGGGGTGGCGGGGCGGGGGGGAGGAGTGAGGGGGGTATTGGTTTCCTCTTAATTGTTAATGTCCTAATAATAGGTGCATTTATCAATGATGCTTAATCACCCAGCCAAGAGGCCTGGAGTCCCTGGCAGCCTCTTGCCTGTTATTAGGTTGGAAGCCATCTGGGATCCCAAGGAATACAACTGGTCATTTGAATGATGTGTTTTAGAGAGCCTGGAGATGGTTTTCAGCATTTGCGAAACAAAATTTCCTTCTTGGGTACAAAAGCTAAAATTCACAAAGTTCTGTTGATCCTTCTCTTTTCTTCTAATAGAAAGTCTTTTCAAGCCCTCGAGGCAGAAGAAATTACTTGTACTTGGGGTGGGCAAAAAAAGAAAGGAGTAAAAGATGAGGCTAACATCTGGGTGGAAACATGATGCCCATGATTTTGCCAAGAGCAACCACACAGGTAAACAAAAGTAGAATATTTCTGGAGAAGAAGCCATGGGGAGAATTTGCTTACGGACCCTTAGTGGTGAATCGGTTATGATTCGTTCCACCCTGGAATTTCCTCCTGATTGGCACAGACCTCTAAAGCGGCCCTCTCTTTCACTCTGTACCATCATGCAGCACGACAGGGCTAAAGCGAAGACAGTAAAAAGAGGAGCTAAGCTGCATTCCCTCTTATTTTGGTGCCCCTACATTCACTGAAAAGTGGAATAAAGCATGGGCAATCTAAGAGCAGCATTTTTGAACCAAACTATGTTCCCCTTTTCTTAAGAAGATTTCAGGTGAATTCAAGTAAAAAGAATCTCTCCACAAGTTCAGCTCCATCTGAATTAACAGAGAAGCAAAAGTTTGAAGAATCCTATGAACATGTTTTATGTTTAAATTATTTAAAACCATGCTTAGATGTTGCAGGTAAAAGGAGATGAACTAGAAGTATTGTCTGGGGATTAGAAATTGACCATGGTAATTTTCAAAGTCAGAAATAAATAACTGAGAATTGACAACACAGCACTTAAAGGATAATCTTGCTTTAAAAAAAAAAAGTCATACCTATCAGCTTGATATTATTGTCTTCATCTAGCAGCAAGTTTTCTATCTTCAAGTCTCTGAAATAAACAAAACCATACAACATTTCAGATAAGCACTTGAAACAGTGGAATAACATTTTGCTTCCGACAGGAAACGAACTGTTGAGAGCCACTTTGAACCAATCCGTAAGGCTTGCTGCCAAAACTCACACAATCAATAAGTAAATATTTATGAAACATGATATACGTAATTGCTGCAGAGTCAAAAAGCTAAAGGATTTCAGAGAAGACAGAGAGCAAGGAGGGCAGAACCAATCAGTTTCCCAAAGAAGTGGGGCCAGAGCTGAAACTTAGAAGTTAATAAAACCAGCAGACGGTAGAAGACATCATTCAAGACAGGCACTGCTAGAACAGTTGAGAAAATATAAATGTGACCATGTTTTTGTGAGATGGTGAGCAAAACCAGCCAGAGTAAGGAATATTCAGGCAAATAGTCTCTTTTTTTTTTTCTCTCTCTTAATTGAAAATATGATTATCAGTCCTACCACCTTCATGCTTGGAGCCCAAGTGAAGTGAAAGTTACTCAGTCATGTCCTCTGCGACCCCCCTGGACTATACAGTCCATGGAATTCTCCAAGCCAGAGTACTGGAGTGTGTAGCCTTTCCCTTCTCCAGGGGGTCTTCCCAACCCAGAGATAGAACCCAGGCCTCCCACATTGCAAGCGGATTCTTCACCAGCCTTGCCACCAGGGAACCCCAAGAGTCATCCACACATTGGCAAGGGATGATAAACTATTTAGCAAGCAGCTATTACAGTGGACAGAAAAATAGACCCCCAAAATGTCAGGGTTCTAATCCTTGGATATGTAAACATTATATAACCAAAGAGAATTAAGTTTGCAGATGGAATGAAGATTGCTAATCAGACAATGAGTGGCTTTTGATCATGGACACTGAGATAACTTGGGAGGTGGGAGGGAGACACGTGCTCCAAATCATGCCGAGTATGAGGGGTTGGTGGTATCTGTACAAGCTGTCAGCCCCTAGAAGGTATGAAACATTCTGCCTTGCTTACCACTGTGCCCCAGTACCTTTGCTCATTCCATAACCCAGTAAATACCAATGAATCTACATTATTAAAGAGATCACTTGGGATTCCAGAAGAAAAAAAACGTGGGTGAAGCTATAAGCCATCTGTGTCAATGATCATGAGCACCTTAAGTTGCAACCTGTCAGCTCAGACACACTATGAACATTAGATGTGTGAGTACATAGTTCCCTTCTATATATACACAAAATGCTTTTTTCCATTTGAAACACAGCATTCTTGGTCCAGCTTTTATGTTCACACTTCTGAATACAGACATAGCCAAAAGAGTTATTTTTGTCCTCTTATCTCTATTGTTAGGACTAGAAGATTATGGTCATGATAAACAAAAATGGTGACTGATAGCACTTCTTGGAAGTGCAGAGATGAGGGGAACAGCACTTGCTAGAACTCTGGAGGCCCAGGGAGCCAAAGTGCCCCACCTGAGTCCCATCTCCTGGGGACAGGGGTTTACAACTTGGTCCCAGCACTGCCACCTCATCCCGTCTTCCAAGAGTGGCCAGAAATCTGGATTCAATCCCAGTTTTTCAACGTTGCCAACAAATTCACAATAACAACCACAGCTCATGGGCCAACCTTACAGGCAAGATCCAGCCTACAGACTACCGATTTTCAACCTCGGTATGGGAGGAAGCTGAGCCTTCAAAGGACATGAGATGCCCAGGGAGAGGGCAGAAAATGAGGCGCCAACATGCTGGCAGGAACAAGGACATTCAGAGCCAGCTAAGAAGGAACAGTCAGGCAAGTATTGGCATAGGAATGACAAAAGGGCAGCGCTTCAAGATGAGAAGAGTTAAGGAGTCCAGTGCAGGAAAAGGTGAGCTGGAAACAGTCACCACTGGATTTCAAAACTGGAATCCTTGACCCCTGACTCGCAGCCTTAAGGCTGAATACCTGAATGAGAAGGGAGATTGTGTTGAACCGAGCGGCTGGGGAAGGTAAATAGATAGTCCCCAGTCCACACGCGGGCTTTCCAGGTGGCTCACTGGTAAAGAATCCGCCTGCAGTGCAGGAGACTCGAGTTCAATCCCTGGATCGGGAAGATCCCCTGGAGAAGGAAGTGGCAACCCACTCCGGCATTCTTGCCTGGGGAATCCCATGGACAGAGGAACCTGACGGGCTACAGTCCATGGGGTCTCAGAAGAGTCGGACACGACTTAGCAATTCAACAACAACAAATCCATATGCGTTCACCAATGGCAAGAACTGTACACATGCCCTTCAATTCAAATAAAACCATACACTCAAAAAACTGTACCAGTCTTTAAAAGATGTCACCTAGGTCCAGATGCAGGGTAACCCCCACCACCACCACCACCACCATATAAGGTGATCCTCCTCACTTTTCCAATGGGAAGACTCTGCCCCTCAGAAGGTTTTTTGAAAAACACAAATATATAATTTTTAGAAATGCACTGAAATGACCAAATGACTCTTTACACTATTTATCTATTGAAGCTGCACCATCCTATTTCAGAGCATAAACTATCTTCTTAACAAAATTACTTTAGAAATATTGTTCCCACGCCCTCATATCTTATTGAAACAATTTTATTCAGACTTGTGGCAGGCAAGAGCAGGAGTCTCCAGTGTAACGCAACCTTTCAATTGACTGGATGTTTGCGATAAAGCACCATTCGAATCTGTATGTGATGTGCTTGTTGGAAATATTATCCCAAGCCACTTAAATAATAAGAGCCCGTTTAAAGTCTCTATAAGTTATCCACTGAGTCAATTGATTTTATAGTGGTCTCACAAACTCTCACCACTGTGAGTCATATCCCTTTAGCAGCTGTTATTAAAGCCACGCAAAATGCTGTTGCCTCCCTTTCCATTGGTTCCCTCAGACTTCTAGAATTTCCAAGGCCATCGGTGAGTCAGGTCAAGGTTAACTAGTATTTTGCTGTTGAAAATAATGGAGATTGTGCCCTGATATTATGAGAGACTTTGCAAGCATTCTGTAAGGCACTTCTTCCTTCCTGAAAATGATAGACTATGTCTTACCCTTGTATTCCAGCATATATGGTAATTCCCAGCCACTTGCATGGACTCACAAAACAATGTGCCAACAACGGTCCAAACTGTGAATTCTGTGAAAACTGATTATAAAGCAGCAGCATTATTTTAATCTAAAAGAGGGCCACAGTTTATTTCCAGCAAAATTAAACCTCTTTCCCTGGGAAGCATGGAAGCCACGCGAAGGCATTAAAGGAGAAATTTGGTTCAGAACAAATATTATGAAGAAAAACAGCTTAAAGAGGTGAGGTCAAAGAAAGCAACTGCCAAGAATAATAAAACTAAGCTGGATAACTCCGGGGCCACAAAAGACCAAGGAACAACCAACCACAGTGATTAAAAGAACAATATAAATGAAAGGCTAAAAATAAGAGAAGATGCGGAAGAGAAAAAAAAAAGCCCGACTTTTAAAATAGGGGAAATGTCATAAAACCAGAAAGTATTAAAATGTAATTATTACGCTCAGTCATGTCCAACTCTTTGAGACCTCATGGTCTGTAGCCCACCAGGCTCCTCTGTCCATGGAATTCTTCAGGCAAGAATACTGGAGTGGGTTGCCATTCCCTTCTCCAGGGGATCTTCCTGACCCAGGGGGTGAATCTGGGTCTCCTGTATTGCAGGCAGATTCTTTACTGTCTAAGCCACAAGGGAAGACCCCCATAATAAGAGAAGATGTAGAAGAGGAAAAAAACCCACTTTTAAAATAGGGAAATGTCATAAAACCAGGATGGAAAGTATAAAAATGTAATTATTAGGCAAAAGGAAGAAAATGAAATCAGTTTTTCTTTTTACCTGTTGCATCCCCTAGACACCCACCCCAACCCCTAAGAAAAATGCTCACAGCAAAGCTGGTTAATGGGCATTTACCCATACCCTTTCATCAGGGTTTCTAAAATATTCCAGTGACAACCAATCGAACTGCCTAAAAGTTTCATGACTAGTTAATGGAAAGTTAGGTATATCAGTCTCCACCCAGATCAATGTATTTAATCTACCCAAATGATGGGAACATTCAACCTCTTTTGGCTTTATTTCACCTCCTGATTTGTCTTTGGAGGTTTATCTACAAAGGAGAAGAAGACTTTCCTTGTGACTCTAGGGGAAAAAGGCTCAAAAATCATATTTTAAAACGTCATTTTACCCTAGGTATTTTATCCAAGTGAGCTGAAAACTTATGGATACAAATGTTTACAGCAGCTTTATTCATAGCTGTCAAAACTTGGAAGCAACCAAGATGTCCTTCAGTAGGTGAAAGGATATACAAACTGGGGGACATCCCAGACAATGGAATAGTCTTCAGTCATAAGAAGAAACAAGTCATCAGGACTTTCGTGATGGCCCAACGATCAAGATTCCAACTTCCAACACAGGGGATGTAGGATTAATTCCTAGTCAGGGAACTGAGACCCCAAGTGCCTTGTGGCAAAAAAAAAAAAAAAACACGAAACAGAAGCAATATTGTAACCAATTCAATAAAGGCTTTAAAAACTGGTCCACATAGAAAAAAAAAAAGTTTTTTTAAAGAAGAAATGAGTTACCAAGTCATGAAAGTCATCGAAGAACCTTGCATGCATGCTCAGTTGCTAAGTCATGTACAACTCTTTGCAACCCCATGGACTGTAGCCCAGCAGACTTCTTTGTCCACAGGATTTACCAAGCAAGAATACTGGAGTGAGTTGCCATTTCCTTCTCCAGGGGTTCTTCTCAACCCAGAGATTGAATCCAAGTCCCCTGCACTGGCAGGCAGATTCTTTACCACTGAGCCACAGGGAAGCCTAGAAGAACCTTGGTGGTGGTTTAGTTGCTAAGTTGTGTCCAACTCTTGTGATCCCATGGATTGCAGCCTGCCAGGCTCCTCTGTCCATGGGATTCTTCAGGCAAGAATACAGGAGTGGGTAGCCATTTCCTTCTCTAGAGGATCCTCCCAACCCAGTGATTGAACTTGGAACGTTAAATGCATGTTTCTAAGTAAAAGAAGGTTGTCTGAATAAACTATTAGTGATTCCAACTTTATGACCTTCTGAAAGACTGTAGATTTGAAAAATGTTCACAACTTAAAAGTTGAGAGTTATGTTTTAATCGACAGGAATTTTTAGGACTTCAAGCCCAGGGGGAAGCATCTCAAATAACCCTGAAGGTACTGCTCCAAGGAGGTGAGGAGGAGAGCTAGGTTATGGAGAAGTTTTGCAACAAAGGCAAGATAGTCTGAACGTCAAAAGATTATTATAAATTAAAGAAAACCAGCTGTCCCAAGTTGAGGAATTTAGCACCTTGCAGTGTATGGTAAGAAGCAAGAGTCTGGCCTCACTGAACTCATTCCTTTGACATGCCCTTCTGCCCTCAGGGGCCAGGATCCTGTATTTTCACATCTTGAGGGTCCTCAGGGCTCACTGGGGGCAGTGGCTGTGGTCTGATGGCTACTAGATGGCAGGTATTCTTTCCTTCCTGAGTTCCCTCAGGGCTCACCAGCTCACCATTTATGGTGGCTGCAATTACTGATGACTGTGATATCCTTTGTTTAGTGATATGGCAGGAAATATTCCATTTCTCAAGAGAAAACGACAGACAAGGAGAAGATCACCAGTTGCCTAAGGTTGCAGAAGGAGGGCTAGAATGCACAGGTAGAACATGCTATTTTAGGGCGGCAAATTTATCCTGTATGGAATTCCCTGCCTGCGAATGCAGGAGACTCAGGTTTGATCCCTAGGTCAGGAAGATCCCTAGAGAAGGAAATGGCAACCCACTCCAGTATTCTTGCTGGATAATCCCAAGGACAGAGGAGCCTGGCAGGCTACGGTGCACAGAGTCACAAAGAGCCAGACATGACTTAACAACTAAACAACAACAAACTATTCTGCATACTACAATGGTGGCCAGATGGCACCACATATCTGCAAAATCCATACAGTGTACAACACAAAGAACATCCTCATGGGCTATGTGCCCTGAAGAACCCAAACGTAAACTGTGTACATTAGTTAACAATAATGTATCAATACTGATTCAGCAATTGTAGTCAATGTCCTATACTATCACAAGATAGTAATAATAGGGGAAACACATGGAAGGGAAGTGGGAACTCCAGTTCTGCATGACTTTTCTGTAAACCTAAAACGCCTTTAAAAAATTAAGTCTATTAACTTTTTAAGTAACACTTGGATATTTTCCCCTTCCTACAAGATCAGTACTAGGAATGGTATGAGGATGTTCCCCGTGGAGCATCCTTACCACCTGAAGCTAATTATGAGTCCATTCAGCACAGCGGGCCACTCAGACCCCCTGCCCAGCTACTCAACAATGACTCAAAAGACCATGAACGATCTCATGAGGCCAAAAATTGAAAGATAACTTCTTGACTAATAAAAGAAGGACAAGGGGATTTCCTGATGGTACAGTGGTTAGAACTCTGTACTTCGACAATAGGAGGCTAGGGTTCAATCCTTGATTGGTGTACTAAGATCCTATAAGCCATGTGGTACAGCAAAAAAAAAAAAATTAAAAGGATGAATTTATTCACAAAGTTTTAGTGTTAGTATATTACAATGTACCGTGTGTGTGTGTATCAGCTACTCAGTCATGTCTGACTCTTTGCAACCCCATGGACTGTAGCCCACGAGGCTCCTCCGTCCATGGAATTCTCCAGGCAAGAACACTGGAGTGGGTTGCCATTCCCTTCTCCAGAGGATCTTCCCAACCCAACGATCAAACTGGGGTTTCCCACATTGCAGGCAGATTCATATATATACACTGGCAGGCCTCTGTAACCCAGAAAACCTCCCCATGGTGCATGTGAAAAGCATGGTTTTTAGCTCCATCCCGAGAGCAAAATATTTGTCTGTGTTCAGTGTCAGGTCTGTGAGATGGGAGAGAAGGTTCTGACAGCTGACCAGTTTGCACCTGACGATAAGGTGATGCTCAGTTTCACATTTAACAGTCCTTGATGGGATCAACCACCTTGCGGAGAAGAGAGACATGTGGAGGGCTCTTCCTCCCGACCCGCAGTGGGACAAGTTCCTCTCTGCAGCCAGCTGACTGCAGGTGGTATGAATGAGTTACTGAAAACCCCGGGGAAGGAAAGAAAGTGGTCCCTGAATGGATAGGAACAGGCTTTCCCTTGACCAGTAGGGCTTCCAAGAGGTCTCGGGACAAGTAAGAAACGGGAAAGGGCGTATGTGGCGGAACCGGCTATCAGGACAGTGCTGCGGGGCTGGGGTGGGAACGCCGTGTCCTGGGAGCGAAGGAAAGCAGTCAGTGGAGGCCCTTTGCCAGCGCAAGAGGGAGCACAACCCAGTCTTCTCGGCCCTTCTCTGATGACTGGGCAGTCCCAGGAGAAGTGCCCAGTGGGGCTCCTCATGGTATCCATCCCACAACTCCCCCACCCTTGCCCCGCAGACCCAGCACTGGGTCCGGTTCTCTACACTGTTTGAGGTTGGGGCATGGCGGGGTGGGTAGGCATTTTTCTAGAGATTGAGAGGAAGGCCGAAGGGGAGAGCCCTAATCACCAGCCCTTTGTTCTGGGTTATTTCAAAAGCACAAGCTCCAACAGGCCTGACTAACAATTAAAGGTTTGCCCACAGGCTAGCAGGCATCCCTCCCCCTCCACGCACCCACCCACCCAAAGACTCCTTTAAAGGTATCCCTTTCAAGATGGTAATCTCTAAGGTTTGGAGACAGGCCACGAGGAACTCTGCCCTCCCAGACCCAGCGGGTGGAGGGGAGGACCCTGTTGCCATAACAAACACGGGGGTCCTGGGGCGCCCTGGGGGAGGGGAGGTGCAGCTGCTGGGGAGACAGGGCAAGGGAGTGTGTGTACACGCAGGCTTGCAAGGGGAACACATGCTCGTGTATGAGAGTGCGCGTGTGTGCAAGCACACGTCTGTCTACGTGTGCCTGTGTGCGCATGCACAAACATGCTTCCCAAATACCAGGATGACGGGGCCTCACCTCACGAGGCAGTGAAGGTCAGGCCTCTAACAAACCCCAGGCCTAAACTGGGGGGCAGGAATTCAAGAGAGCTCGCCCGCGGGGGCCATTCCGGGCTAAGACCCAAGATGAAAGGGAGGAACTGCTGCTGCTGCTGCTGCTAAGTCGCTTCAGTCGTGTCCGACTCTGTGCGACACCATAGAGGGCAGCCCACCAGGCTCCCCCATCCCTGGGATTCTCCAGGCAAGAACACTGGAGTGGGTTGTCATTTCCTTCTCCAATGCATGAAACTGACAAGTGAAAGTGAAGTCGCTCAGTCGTGTCCCACTCTTCGCGACCCCATGCACTGCAGCCCACCAGGCTCCTCCGTCCATGGGATTTTCCAAGCAAGAGTACTGGAGTGGGGTGCCATTGCCTTCTCCAAAAGGGGAGGAAGAGGGGCATAAAGCGGAGGCTGCCAGGGAGGGGAGAGGAGGTCAGAGGGCTGCAGGGCGGGCACGGGGGAGAGCTGGCGAAGGCCTAGTGTGGAGGAGGGGGGCGAACCTGGGCCAGGACGGCAGCCTGAGAGTAGGGCAGACAGGCTCCAGAGGCTGGGGCTTGCAAACAGATCTGCTGAGCCCCCCTGGAAGAGTCACTCTGAGCTCCTGATTCTTTGGAAAATGGTAGAGGGGCCACCCGGCAGGGCCGATTGACAGGTAGAGATGACAAAAACAGGCCTCTTCCAGCTGCACAAGCACCGACAGATACGAGGTGAGACGCTGGTGTGGCCAGGGGAGACGATGAAGCTAAGGTTCTAAGACACAGTGAAGGGGAGACTCGAAAACAGATTTCAGATGAGTGATTCCCTCGGTGATAAGTTGTTCAGTCGCTCTGTCCCATCCGACTCTTTTCGACCCCATGAACCACAGCATGCCAGGCCTCCCTGTCCTTGCTGTCTTCCGGAGTTTGCTCAAACTCATGTCCATCGAGTTGGTGATGCCCTCCAACCATCTCATCCTCTGTACCCATTCCCCATTCTCCTCCTGCCCTCAATCTTTCCCAGCTTGGGAGGCAAATGAAAGGTCAGATAGAAGGGGCCCGAGACAGGAGATGGGGAGCCTGGACCAGACTCAGAGAGGACTAGGTCTGGAGGAGAAAGTTGTGCCTGCGGAGATGGCCACAAGATGGATTTTGGTAATGAGCTAAGAATAAAGCATTCAAGAAAAGCACATAACTCCCCAAGGCAACAGGCATTTTGCAGTGAACAAGAGTTTTTTTGTTTTTTTTGTATATTTTTAGTTAGGTTTTATCATCAAAAGCGCTGTATTAAAACCAAATGTGGGAAGTAGGAAGGCAGTTCAAGAGGGAGGGGACACATGTATACCTATGACTGGTTCATGTTGCTGTATGGCGGAAACCAACACAATATTGTAAAGCAATTACCCTCCAATTAAAAATCAATAATTTTTTAAAAACCAGATGATTTTTTAATCTTTGACTTATTTATAAGATGAGCAATTTGGTTAAATGCAAGAATAATGTGTTAAGCATGTACCTGATTTATTTATTCAGAACGAAACCTTTATTGAATTCCTACAATGCTCCAGAAACAAATTCTGCTCATAAAATGGAAGAGCTATTCATTCACTAAAAAGATGCCATCCGACAAAATGTGACCTGAAAACTAAATAAAGTGGTATGAAGTCAATGAAGAAACTCCCTTAAAATTCCACAGAGAATATGGAATATTCCAGAAAGAACATGAATTGGCGACCAGAAAGCTTCCATCCCAGTGCTAACTCTGACACTAACTGTATTCATTCAATTTCCCTTCACCCAACCAACAGAGTCTTACTGTGTCTGAACTGGGTTGGGCACTGGGCTAGATGGTGGTCTGTACAAAAGACAGAGAGGAAACAAGCCAGTTATCTTGTGAAGCTGAAGCTGAAGCTCCTCCAATACTCTGGCCACCTGATTCGAGAGCCGACTCGCTGGGAAAGACTGAGGGCAGGAAGAGAAGGGGGTGGCAGAGGATGAGATGGTTGGATGGCATCACCGACTCAAAGGACATGAGTTTGAGCAAGCTCTTGGCAACAACTTAGCGACTGAACAACAACAATCTTGTGAAAAGTGTTTGGAAAACAAAATAGAAGGTGGCTGGGGAGTCTATGACCAGAAAAGGGACTCCTGGAGGAGGTGAGCTTCTGAGCTGGGACCTGAAGGATGAAGACAATTCAGCCAAAGATTTCAAGAGCCTGGTGGCTCACCTGGTAAAGAGTCAGCCTGCAATACAGGAGACCTGGGTTCAGTCCCTGGGTTGGGAAGATCCCCTGGAGATGGGAATGGCTACCCACTGCAGTATTTTTGCGTGGAGAATTCCATGGACTGTATAGTCCATGGGGTCGCAAAGAGTCGGACACGACCAAGCAACAAACTCAAGCAGAGAATAGCTCTGGGGCCTTGAATGCACAGAACTCAGCCTCCACAGATAAAATGAATGAGGTGGACTCGGTGGCAGTTACAGCATACATATCCTCATTACTTCCTGAGGGTCTCGAGCTAAGCACTTTACAGGAATTGAGTCATTTAATCCTCACAACAACCACATGAAGTGGATAATCCCTTACCCCTATTGTGTAGTTCCGGAAAGTGAGGCACAAAAGCCTGAGAGATTTTCCCAGTGCAGCTTTTAAGTGGCAGACCTGGAGCATGGATACAGGCAGTCTGGCTTAGAATCCACACACTGACCACGGTGCACCCCAACTTGTCAGGCTAGAGCTTTGTGAAATCCCACATTTCTTATCATGTTTTCTCAATCCCCATTAAACAAAAGAAACTTGGATCTATATGACCAGTGTCTCCAAATACGTGCTCAGGCCCTGGGATCTCCAACAGCCCCCTCCCCCCAAGTTAAGCAGAAGGCGCCCCTTTCTCATCTGCCTTCCTCTCTCTCCCCTCTCCAAAGGAAACCAAAAAGGTACAAGAACTTCGTAAAACCCCATCAGCACTGGTGGGATCTGCTTCTTGTCAGGCTCACGAGAACAAAGAAGGGTCCCCTCTCTTGCCTGGCATTCCTCGGAGTGCAGAAGGCCCCTTCCCAGCCCTGATGAGTGACTGGGGTCACGGCTCTGGGAGCAGACGTGTTGACACACGGGCGCCTGGTCCCTTTGATCACACATCTCTCTCACTCCCAGTCCTGCTTGTCTCTTCCTGCTTAGGGATGGCGGTATTGTGTTACCGGGGTATGTTTTGTCTGTACAGCTTGATTGGACTTTGTTATTTTGAACGAACAGTTGAATCTCAAATGAGCCTCTCGGCAGAATCAGCATTCCCAATGATGGATGTTAAGGTCAACGCTTTTTGTATGATAGAAAAATCATCAGATGTTGGTGTGAGCCCAGTTGAGAAAAAGAAAAATGGGAAAAAAGAAACCCTTGTTAGAATTTAAACCCAAAGTTATCTCAGGCAGTCCTCAGAGGGTGTAATGAAGATGTGAGGTCCACATTCTAATTGTGCATAAGTGAACAACCACACTGTTGCAGCAGATGACACAAAAGGTATATGGCGGGTCTTTTAAAAAAAATAATAACTTTATTTATTTTTGGCTGTGCTGGGCCTTTGTCATTGTGAGAGCTTTCCCCTGGTTGTGGCGAGAGGAGACCACGCTCTAGTGATGCACGGACTTCTCCCTGAAGGGGCTTCTCCTGTTAGGGGCACAGCCTCCAGGGTACCTGGGCTTCAGTAATTGCAGCACGGACTCAGTAGCTGTGACTCATGGGCTCTGGAGCAGAGGCTCAATAGTTGTGTTTCGAGGGTTTAGCTGCTGTGCAGCATGTGGGATCTTCCCAGATCAGGGCTCAAACTGATGTCTCCTGCATCGGCAGGCAGATTCTTTACTACCAAGCCACCAGGGAAGCCCAGGTTGTTTTAAATGAGGTCCTCTGCCACCTAAGGAAATCTGCTTTACAGACGTTTGGTTTCCTTTTTTCCCTTCTACTTGTAATAGTTACATGATTTTTAAAGATTCACTTCCTTTAAAAGATATTTAAATAGCTCTGGATCGATAATTAACTATTTAGATTTAATGTCACAGGAAATGAGGCCTCTGCCAGGCATTAAAGCTGATGATGATATGACGATACAGTATCAGACTCATCAGGAACTATGCTGTTTAAAGCAGCCTCTAACACACATCACCTAAAGCCCTTTAAATCACATAACGTAGCCACCAAAATTCATCCTGAATCCTTTTGGATGATCCAATGTGTTTGTTCAGAAATCTTCCCGCTAGGGACACCAGGAAATCTCTGAAATGCTATCTAAACTCTCTTCCTCATTTGAAAACTCTAACCTCGAAATATGCGTGTATGTTAGTCCCTCAGTCGTGTTTGACTCTTTTCGACTCCATGGACTGTAAGCCACCAGGCTCCTCTCTGTCCATGGAATTCTCCAGGCAAGAATACTGAAGTGGGTTGCCATTACCTTCTCCAGGGGATCTTCTGAACCCAGGGATCAAACCCAGGTCTCCTGCATTGCAGCCAGATTCTTTACCATCTGAGCCACCAGGGAAGTCCAACCCTGAGATAATTTATGAATTCATTCCACCTCTGCAGCATAAAGGAGACAATTCTCCACCATTAAAAAAGGCTACAGTATATTACCAGATTATCCCTGCTAGAAATGAGACATTCAAAACCTTTGAAAATTCAAGACATTCCACATATAGCCACCCAGGAATATACTGGAAACAGTTTCCTGTGATGTCTCCACCACCTAATCACCTGTGCCCAGGAGCGCTGACACTCATTAACGAGATTTCTAGCGGAGAAAATGAAGAACTCCTCCAAAACGACACCTGTATTTCCAACCTTCCCTAACTTCAAAAGATCTGAGCCTTTGCCACTATTGGCTGATGAATATATTCCCGAAGAGGTAGGGAACGAAGCAGAATGCCAGAGATCAGAGAGAGAAAAAGCGCACCCTCGTTGCTATCAAAACATTATTAAATGCATTCCTTTGACGTTCTGACAGTAATTGCGCTGAGAGGGATTGGATTTTGTTAAAATTACTTTAAAAGGGTTGTTGAGAATTTCCTGCGGGAGGGACCAGCAAGCAGTGCACAGCCTTCGCTGGCTTTCCCTTTGTTGTCCCCGAAGCTCCGAGCCAGGGCGCATCTGATTTTTGACAGCATGAAACCCGAGTAATAACACCCTGAGTCCCTCGGAAAGCTCCACCCCCAGTTCTCTTTTCCTCCATGACCAGCGGAGTGGGTAACCCAAGCTGATTCATTCGCGAGGTTTCTGCCTTTGTCGTCTTCATCACCAAACCAGGCATCCTACGATCATCACGTCCCCCATCGTGGCAGAGCTCTGACACCGCAGGTTACACAAGGGGGTTGTTAACAGCCAAAAATAGGGTTATTCACTTACAATTTCTGAATGTTCCCTTCCTTGCTGATCGAAACTCAAAAGAGTTCTGATAAATCGTGATTTGCTGACAGTGTGTCTGACTAAAAATACGTACATGGAGAGATTTTCTTATCTTCGTGAGAAAATAATCTCTAGATGTGTATAAGAGACAGCCCCCAGCCTGGGGCCTCCCCCCAGTGTCCCCCCTGTACCAGAGACTTCCCTACAGTGAGTCCCAATCCAAGATTGGGATTTCCCCTCAGTGTCTCCCTTCCCCCTCCACCAAGACCTCCCTACCGCGTCCCAGATTCAGGCCCACGGGGCAGAGCAGCCCCGGTGCCAAGCCCATTGGTAAAGTTAACTGGAGGAAGCCACTCATAAAAGACCATGTCTTGTTTCCATTTATATGCAAGATCCAGAATAAGCAGATCCACAGAGACAGAAAGAAGGCTAGTGGTTATGACCAGGGCCTGGTGGGAGGGGTGGGAATGGAGAGTGACTGCCAGTGGGCACCCAGCTTCTTTTGGGGGGCGATGGAAATATTCTAGGATTAAGGCAGTGAGTATAGTTGCACAACTCTGAATATACTGAAAATGACTGAATTGCACCCTTTAAAATGAGAACTAATGGGATGTGAGCTGTATCTCAATACAAAATTTTTAAACATATGTGTGTGCATATCTATATAATTCCTTTATCTTGGTTTTTTAAATGAGAATCAATTAAACATGAGCCCTAATTTTTCTCAACAACCCAGAGTAATTATGAATTATAACTCCATGAAGGAAGAAGTATGCATTTATTGATGAAGTCAACACTTTTTCGGGAGGAAAAGAGGACACTTTCATTTTTTTAAATTTTACTATATTCTATTGACCTAATTTTCGGAGAAGGCAATGGCACCCCACTCCAGTACTCTTGCCTGGAAAATCCCATGGACAGAGGAGCCTGGTAGGCGGCAGTCTCATGAAGGAAGAAGTATGCATTTATTGATGAAGTCAACACTTTTTCGGGAGGAAAAGAGGACACTTTCATTTTTTTAAATTTTACTATATTCTATTGACCTAATTTTCGGAGAAGGCAATGGCACCCCACTCCAGTACTCTTGCCTGGAAAATCCCATGGACAGAGGAGCCTGGTAGGCGGCAGTCCATGGGGTCACTAGGAGTCAGACACGACTGAGCGACTTCACTTTCACTTTTCACTTTCATGCATTGGAGAAGGAAATGGCAACCCACTCCAGTGTTCTTGCCTGGAGAATCTCAGGGACAGGGGAGCCTGGTGGGCTGCCGTCTATGGGGTCGCACCTGTCTCTTATACACATCTCCCACCCCCAGCCTGGGGCCTCCCCCCAGTGTCCCCCCTGTACCAGAGACTTCCCTACAGTGAGTCCCAATCCAAGATTGGGATTTCCCCTCAGTGTCTCCCTTCCCCCTCCACCAAGACCTCCCTACCGCGTCCCAGATTCAGGCCCACGGGGCAGAGCAGCCCCGGTGCCAAGCCCATTGGTAAAGTTAACTGGAGGAAGCCACTCATAAAAGACCATGTCTTGTTTCCATTTATATGCAAGATCCAGAATAAGCAGATCCACAGAGACAGAAAGAAGGCTAGTGGTTATGACCAGGGCCTGGTGGGAGGGGTGGGAATGGAGAGTGACTGCCAGTGGGCACCCAGCTTCTTTTGGGGGGCGATGGAAATATTCTAGGATTAAGGCAGTGAGTATAGTTGCACAACTCTGAATATACTGAAAATGACTGAATTGCACCCTTTAAAATGAGAACTAATGGGATGTGAGCTGTATCTCAATACAAAATTTTTAAACATATGTGTGTGCATATCTATATAATTCCTTTATCTTGGTTTTTTAAATGAGAATCAATTAAACATGAGCCCTAATTTTTCTCAACAACCCAGAGTAATTATGAATTATAACTCCATGAAGGAAGAAGTATGCATTTATTGATGAAGTCAACACTTTTTCGGGAGGAAAAGAGGACACTTTCATTTTTTTAAATTTTACTATATTCTATTGACCTAATTTTCGGAGAAGGCAATGGCACCCCACTCCAGTACTCTTGCCTGGAAAATCCCATGGACAGAGGAGCCTGGTAGGCGGCAGTCCATGGGGTCACTAGGAGTCAGACACGACTGAGCGACTTCACTTTCACTTTTCACTTTCATGCATTGGAGAAGGAAATGGCAACCCACTCCAGTGTTCTTGCCTGGAGAATCTCAGGGACAGGGGAGCCTGGTGGGCTGCCGTCTATGGGGTCGCACAGAGTCGGACATGACTGAGGCAACTTAGCAGCAGCGTTGACCTTATTTTAGTCTAGCACTAAAATTCAGCCCCCACCACCAACAGCAACACTGCCAAGAATTCTGTCTCCATTCAGTTTGCTTGCAAAGCTCCTCCTCAGGAGGAAACAAGCTATTCCAAAAAAAAAAAAAAGTTTGCTTTTCATAATTACTTGCAAGGTTAGTTTGGCTTATGGGAAACAAACCTCACTTTCAAAGGCAAGTTCACAGTTCATGTAGTGATTCAATTTCATTGAATAAAACAGCTATTGAGCAACTACCATATGTAAAGCAAATACAGTGAAAGCACCATCAAGCACTGCTAAAAAACAGTCTCATGCCATCTTAACACTGATGCTTCTTCCGGGCACCTGAGCAAGAGTTTTTATTGTTTTGGAAATAATAATAACAAGAGCAGCCAACACTTAAAATGCCCCTTAATTACATACCAAACGCAGTTCCAAGTTCTTTCCGTATAACAACTCATTTCCCTTTATACCAACTATGAGATGAGTATCATGATTATTCCCATTTTACAGAAGAGACTGAGGTTCAGAGTGGTTAAGTAACCAGGCTAGGGTCACATAACTATTTAAAGGACAGAGCCAGGATGGATTCAGCTTTGTTTGGCTTGCACTGTAGCACAGCACGGTGCATCCGGCCCAGAGGTGGTGGCCAGCATCTCGGCGCGGCCCTTACCTGTGGACCACCCCGGCCCGGTGCAGGTGCTCCACCGCAGAGATGAGCTGCCGGATGTATCTACGGGCTTCCGCCTCCTCCAGCCGCTTCTTCTCGTAGATTTTGTGCATCAGGTTGCCCCCGGGGCACAGCTCCATGACCAGGTAGTAGCTGTTCTCTGTCTCTAAGATATCGAGGAGCTGGGTGATGTTGGGATGACGGATCATCTGCTGGATCTGCCCCTCTCGCCGAAGGTTTTTGGTGACATAGGTGTCTTTCTTGGCTCGCTTCTTGTCGATGACCTTGATGGCCACCTAAGGAGACACCAGGAACGCAGCTGTTACCAGGCACTGGTGAGGTTTACCCCGTTGACTAGCCACAAAACCCTAGGAAGACACATCGCTCCTTCTCTGCACCAGGAGTAAAACCTGATCTGAAATAGCATCCAGGGAGAAAAGAAAAATGTTACATCAGCAAAGGTCAGAAGAATCAACCACGAAGGAAGAGAATGACATTCACTCAGGCCAGCTCAAAGAAGTCTGGAAGGCTCAGTGAAGAGTCAGTGTCAAACCTGGTGTTTTCTCCGCAGGAGAAACCTCCAGCCAAGGCCCCTCCCCACCCCTGCCCCACCCCGCTCAGAGCTCGTAATTGCTCCAGGTTGGGTCCCCCCAGGCCTTCGTTTCTGAAACAGCCAAATCTGCCTCCATCTTCGGTTCTGGGGCGTGTTTAGGGAGCTGAGGGGTGCAATGCCCAGGGATTTGGTAGCCCTGCCCTTCCTCCCTACCCTTCTCTGCTCCACACCGGGCCCTCGGGTGCAGCTGCCCCTGGCTTCCAGTGGTCACCTCTTTCCCTCTGAATCACAACGCAGGTACTCTTGGTCCCAAGTCAGGCCCAACCTGTTGCTGCTCCAAAGTCACATCTCCGCTGCCGCCTGGATGCCCCTCCTGGGTCACTTCCCCTACAATCAACACATCACATGTATAGACCCTCCAGCTTTGCAGAAAGGGAAGGAAGGAAGGAGGAAGGGAAGGAAAGGAGAATGGAATAAGGATGGAGGGATGAAGGGGGAGAGAAGACTTCTGCCCAAGTCTCCACCTTCCTACCATTACTTCGTTGCTGCTGCTAAGTCGCTTCAGTCGTGTCCGACTCTGTGCGACCCCATGGACGGCAGCCCGTTGGCTATCACCAATTCACTTACCCAGCCTTAAAACACGCCACTGTTTTGCCCTCTTCTTTTCTTACGTACGTCTTCTCTCCTTTCTAAGGTGACCAGCCAGTGACACTTCATCGTCTGCTTGTGCTAACTGCCTCTCTCACTTTTCCTTCCTCTCTGTTCCCATGCCAGGCTGCATTTATTTGGGACCTTGCCTCCCAGCGTTCAGATGCCCTGAGTCTGTGTGAGACTCTAGCAACCCAAGGGGCATTTTTCTATGAGGCTGTCAAGCCACTGGGCTGCAGGACAGAAACACTGGACCTTCCATTTCTATTTATTTCTTTTTTTTGTAATTATATTTTATAACTGCTTCATAACGCATTCAGTGTACAGAAGTATGATATAGATTAATTAGTAAATGATTAACAGATGATAGATAGACTGATGTTGGGAAAAGACTGAAGATAGGAAAAGAGGGAGCCGAGGATGAGATGGTTGGAGAGCATCACCAATTCAACGGACATGAAGTTGGGTGAACTCCAGGAGATGGTGAAGGACAGGGAAGCCTGGCGTGCTGCAGTCCATGGGGTCCAAAGAGTCGGACACGACTGAGCGACTGAACAACAGCAGACAGGCAGATACATGTTTGTACAAAGGGGCTCAAATGTTCTTTTCTTTTCTTTTTTTTAACACTAATCCTCTATCCTAAGTCCTCCCAGGTTCTGGCAACCACCACTCAAACTGTAATTTTTTAATGGGAGGATAATTGCTTCACACTGTTGTGTCAGTTTCAAATGTTATTTTCTTGACAAGTTTGTGATAAAAATAAAAGTCTGGCCACGCTGCTCTGGACTGTGACATCAATGTCTTCCCTCTTTTCCTTGATATTCGAATTTGTACTCTGCCCTGCCTTGATATCAGTAGGTCTAAAACTCTGATTTCTTGCTTGATGCTCTTTGGGGGCTCCCTGCTGCCCATCAGGCAAGGTCCACAGCCTCAGCCCAGCACTGAAGCTTCTTCTCCATCAACCCCGCCACTGTTCACCCAGACGCCCAGCTCCCCAGAGCAGGTCTCCTCACTCCCCCTGACCACACGTTCAGCTACTCTACACCCTCTTTCACCTTCAAATCCTCAGACACTAACTCTCGTCCCACTTTCCTTCCAGAAAGTCTCTTTAACACTCCTATCGTATGCTCCCATCATACCTACCACTTGCAATACCATTTAAAGCACCAATCCCTCCCCTTAACACACAGGGACCACTCCCCACTTTGCCACACTACAGTACTTTGTAAACGATGAGTGACCAACAGGTTACTAACCAAGCAAATCAGTGAACCTTTTTTTTAATCATTGAAGCAAAACTAGCTGAAAACAGCTTAATCTATCTGTAAACGGTTTATCATTTCTTCTAGAACAATCTTTTTTAAAAAAAAAAACTTGAGATGTAATTGACATATAACATTGTATTAGTTTTAGGTATGCAACATAAGGATTTGGTGTATGTCTCTACTGGGAAGTGTTTACCATAATAAATCAGATTAACATCCATCACTATACTTGTAAACTTCTGTGTGTATGAGAATTTTTATGATCTTCAATATTAGCAACTTTCCAAACATACAATACGGTATTGCTAACTACTGGAAGAGGAAATGGCAGCCCACTCCAGTTTTCTTGCCTGGAGAATCCCATGAACTGAGGAGGCTGGTGGGCTACAGTCCACGGGGTCACAAGAGTCAGACACGACTGAGCAACTAACACTTCCTTTCACTTTCACTGCTAACTACAGTCACCATGGTGCCTGTTACATCCTTCAGACTTATCTTACAACCAGAAGTTTGTACCTTTTGACCACCTTCGCCCATTTTAATGAAGATTATCAGGCCCTTAAACCACAGATATGACCAAGAGGGGACAATCAGCCACTAGACCGGATAAATCAGAACCTGCTACATCCCAGGGCGACGTAAGGCTGATGCTATCTGCCCACAGAAGTGGGCTGTAGTTTGGTCTACCAGTTCAGTATATACAAAACCAAAAGCTTTAAAAACTGTACTCATTTGTGACAAAATATATGTATATATGCATAACACATGCACATATATATACACACAAATATATATCCATCATCTTGTGGGGGCAGAAAGAGGAATGCTGAAAAGTACAATTAGATTCTGTCTGCTCAACTCTATGTTGCAATGTTTTAAAAATTACACCCTTTGGCAGTGGGATTCTTAAAAGTACTGTGAATAAACAACAGTCTGAAAGCCCGGCAGTAATACGATCTGCTTTCTTAACAGAGCACACAATTATTAGGAGGATAATTTATTTAGCTCTTTCATTGCCTAGAGTAGGTTATATAATGGCCACCCAAAGATATTAAGCCCCCACGCCTAGACAGTGTGAATGTGACTTTATTTGGAAAAAGTGAAGGATGCTAAAATGAGATTAACCTAGATTATCTGGGTGGTGCTAAAGGTCACCACAAGTGTCCCCATAAAACAGAGGCAGTGGGAGATTTCACACAAATACACAGAGAAGTCCAAAGTGGTGAAGCGGGCAGAGATGGCAGGGATGGAATAATACGGCCACCAGGCGCTGAGAGAGGCAAAGGACAGATCCACCTAGAGCCATCGGAGGGAGCACAGCCTTGTTGACACCTTGACTTTGGTCCAGTGAAATTGACTCTGGACTTCTGGCCTCCACAACTGTGAGAGAATAAACTTCTGTTGTTTTAAGTTACCAAAGTTGCAGTAATGCATTACAGCATGTGTGTGTGTGTGCTAAGTCACTTCAGTCATGTCTGACTCTTTGTGACCCTAGGGACTGCAGTCCACCGGGCTCCTCTGTCCATGGGATTCTGCAGGCCAGAATACTGGAGTAGGTTGCCATGCCCTCCTCCAGGGGCTCTTCCCGACCCAGGGATGGAACCCATGTCTACTAGAGCCTCCTGGGAAGCCCGTGCATTACAGCAGCAACAGGAAACTAACACACCCGGGTCCACTCCACCATCATCTGACAGCTTGGTTCCCAACTTCTCCTGATTCTGAAAGTCCCTTTGTGAAAACCCTGAACCTTTAGGCAGCCCTGCCTAGAGAAGCTATCCTATAAAGGCCCCTCTCTATTTTTAAACAGCTTCACTTGGAAGTGTCGCTAAACTTGTAAACTCTGTATTGATAATACTGAAGATGGAATGACGTTCTTCTTAATTACACAAAACCGTTTAATCAACTTCATCTGTAACAACTGAAATGGCGGGGTGGTGGGGAATGAATGGGAAATTAAGGAATTGGCAGTGATCAATGATCAGCAAAGGGAGGCATCTAATTTAATTTGACAGTAATCGGAGATTTACAGGCACTAACTCTACCCAGAGGAAGCCCAGTGTGATGCTGGGTCTCTAGCTGAAAAGATAAACTGCTTCAGTCAAGAGAGTTTTAAAGAGTAAAATTAAATCTGCACAGACAGACTGAGGACACAAGTTGATGGACCAGACTAGAACTCTCAACATGGTCTTTGAGTTTGTGATTGGAGTGTGGACCAAGGGGGTGGGAGGTGTTGTCAGGGGAGTTTGTGAGTTTCATCCTGAGCACATGGGGAAAGAAGTTTTGCTGTGAAAGGTCAATAAAACAAGTTTCCAACTTTTTGATGGCTTCAAGTTGCATAGCCTCCTGAAATTTTACAGCTTTCAAAGATTGCCCCCACATTTCCAAGTAAGTAGCAAAGTCTGAGAAATTACTAGAGAGAGATGAACACAGCACCAGTGGACCGCAAGTGAAACTGATCATTCATTAGCTTCTCATTAACTAAGACACCACACTTCTCACAGTATGGCAACTCCCACCCCATCACCACTCCCAGGCTCCTGCAAAAAAATAAACAAATAAATACCTCTCAGTGTATAAAATCAGCAAACTTTTAAATAGCTAAGCTCACACAAAATAAAAGGAAATATCCCAAGGCAAAAAGAAAATTAATAGATCCAAGATGAGGCGGCGGCAGCTATGGTGTAGAGAAACAGAAGATACAGGGAAGGAGGGGTGATGGCAAGGAAGGAGATCCTCAGAAAGCAAAGGAAGAGGCTGGTCTATGGGGAAGGGAAGCCCAGCTCCCCCCCACGTGGGGAAGGAGGAAAAGGAGAAACACGCATATCCTAATTCCTCAGGAGAGGGGCCAGCTGCAGAAAGGCATTCATGCCTAATGACCCCTGTGATGTCTTAGGAGAAAAATTCCAACGTCAAATTTTACTTAGAATGAGGGACGCACAAAGCGTGTGGCCCCAGTCTCGGCACACACTTCCACAGACCCATGGGTGTGCGAAGATGATGTTCACAAAGCACTCAGTAAAATGTCTGGCACTTAATAAGAGCTCCTTAAAAAGACATTCTTATCATCATTATCACTTTGCTTTCACTGAGGCCAGCTGTAGAGGGTGAAGAGTATTCAAAACTTAGTTCAGCCAAGAAAAAAAAAAAAAGGCATCGCCTTGACCTGTCACCTTAGCATATTGAAAAAAAAAAAAGAAGAAGCAGCAGCAGCTGAATCACATTTGAGTGTTTCGAACTCTCTGGAACAGAGCTTCTTTTAAATCCCAAGGTGGTGGTTTAATATTAGTCTACTCTCTCATCTCCTTTAAATATTGACTTCATTGAGATTGCCTACATAGGATCAGACTTAACCGGATTTAAAATAATTCATCCCTTCATCCTGGATCACCCTTCCCTGCCTTTAAAATTCATTCCTCTGAAATACATCAAGGATGGGTCACGCATCCAATCTCCAAAATGAAAAGGCAGATGTAAAATGGATCTTCATGTGACGGAGAGGAAGGAAAACACTGATCAAAGACACTACTCTTCAATATCACAGAAACATGCATATATGCTTCAGCCATTTTACAATGTACAATGTGTTTCTGTACGTTCAGCCTTCCCTTCATCAAAGTACTTTTATTCATGATGTTTTAAATAATCAGAATGCGTGGAGAATAGGAGGCTCCGATCCGAATGAATTTTCTTTTTACATAAAAATGAGCCAAGAACAGCTTTCTTTCCAGAACATGTTGGTTTCTTAATAAACACACTATGTTAAACTCGAGTGAATCTTTTCTTCTTTAGCAAACTCTTATTAAGGCACCTAGAATATACTTGACACTGTTATACACACCAAGCGTACGCTCTGAAAGAGACATGGATCTTCAGGCCTACTTGTGGCCATAATTCAGATTTTTTATAGTGATTTAAGATGACCATCTGTCACAGGCTGAATTGTCTCCCCACCACACCACACCCCCAAATTCACAGTTGAAACCCTAACCCCTAACTCTATTTGGAGAGAGCTGTATGCAGTAAAAAAGGCTAAACAGGCCCAAAAGGGTGGGGTTATTGTTGCTGTTCAGTCACTAAGTTACGTTCGGCTCTTTGTGACTCCGTGAATAACAGCACGCCAGGCTTCCCTGTCCTTCACTGTCTCCCACAGTTTGCTCAAACTCGCGTCCCATTGAGTCAGTGATACCATCCAACCATCTCATCCTCTGTTTCCCCCTTCTCCTTCCCTCAATCTTTCCCAGCATCAGAATCTTTTCCAACGAGTCAGCTCTCCGCATCAGGTGGCCAAACTACTGGAGCTTCAGCTGAGGGTGGGGACCTGATTTAATTGGACTGGTGTCCATATAAGAAAAGGAAGAGATGCCAGAGACCTCTCTCTCTCCACACTGGCACGGAGGAAAGGCCGTAAGAGGCCACAGCAAGAAGCCAGCCACCTACAAACCGAGGAGAGAAGCCTCATGGGAAAGCAACCCTGCCGGCACCTTGATCTGGGATTCCCAGCCTCCATAAATGTGAGGAGATAAATGTCTGTCACTTAACCCACCTGGTATGTGATCTTGTGCTGTGGCTACCCGAGCAGACTCCTGGACCACCCGAGCATCACACAATCCTACGAGATGCCCTGACCCTGCAGAAGAGCGCGGCTGTAGGTAAGAACCGAGGGCGAGCGTCCATCCTCCAAGGGCTGAGGTGGGGTCTGAGAGTTCCTTTCCTGCTTTTTTCCACACGCTGGCAGCTCAGAGGGTGGCAGACCAGAGCAGCCAGGCACGCAGGTTCCCAGGCTGGGCACCTGGACTTCAAAGCCGGCCCCTCCCACCTGGTGCCTTGGACTGTGCTAAGCTTCAGCTTCCTCGTTGTTACAAAAAATGGAGGGGCGATCATAGCGCCTACCTTATGGGGTGGTGAGCCCTGGGGACGTTCCTGGAAGCCCTGGAAGTGTCCACTGTTAGGGTCTGTGTGTTGTGTGTAGGAAGAGTGTGTAGAACCAGAAGCCAGGAAGCCGCCCCACCTGGCTCCCACCCCCGCCACTCCCTGAGGTCCTCACCAGGGTCCCCAGGGCGTCCTGACCACCCAGTCCGTGAGGCCACTCTCCCTCCTAGCCTCCTGCTTTTCCTCCCAGCCTGATCTTCCCAAGGTGCTGCCGCAGGCCGCCTCCCTCCTCACATTAGCAATGTACCGTCCACCTCCTCCACTTCCGGGATGCTTACGAGCATCCATTTAATGACCAGTCCCACCACCTACATCCTGCTTACACCTCTTTGCCAAACTTTTTTTTTTAAGTTATTCACTTTAAAATTGGAGGATAATTACTTTACAATATTTTGCTGCTTTTTGCCATACATCAACATGAACCGGCCATAGGTAGACATGTGTGTCCCCATCCCCCCCTCCCTGATCCTGAACCCTCTTCCCATCTCCCTCCCCACGCCATCCTCCCAGTTGTCATAAAGCATTGCCCAGGACATCATGTGAATGGTCCTCTGGCTCCCCAAGGACTTCCCAGGTGGCGCAGAGGTTCGGTTCAGTTCAGTCGCTCAGTCGTGTCCGACTCTTTGCAACCCCATGAATCGCAGCATGCCAGGCCTCCCTGTTCATCACCATCTCCTGGAGTTCACTCAGACTCATGTCCATCGAGTCCGTGATGCCATCCAGCCATCTCATCCTCGGTCGTCCCCTTCTCCTCCTGCCCCCAATCCCTCCCAGCATCAGTCTTTTCCAATGAGTCAACTCTTCTCATGAGGTGGCCAGAGTACTGGAGTTTCAGCTTTAGCATCATTCCTTCCAAAGAAATCCCAGGGCTGATCTCCTTCAGAATGGACTGAGGTGCAGAGGTAAAGCCTACAAATACAGGATACTCTGGGTTCGATCCCTGGGTTGGGAAGATCCCCTGGAGGAGGAAATGGCAACCCACTCCAGTATTCTTGCCTGGAAAATCCAAAGGACAGAGAAGCCCGGCGGGGTACAGTCCACGGGGTTGCAAAGAGTCAGACACAACTGAGTGACTGACACACACACTGCCTCCCCAAACCCATCACTTCCCCCTACTCCCCCTGAAGCAGTTCTATCCACAGGTGCCCCTGAAGCCCAAGTATGCGTCCTCCTCTGTCCATCACACCCCTAGTCCCACACGTAATTATTCACCAGGGCCTCCACCTCTTAAAGTCTCCGCACGCCCTCTCCTCCCCCACCCCCCTGGGCAGCTGGCTGCACCACCATCCCATCTGGAGGTCTCCCACCCCTGCCTGGAATCCCCTCCCACACAGGGCTCTCAGTCAGAGCAACTCCCAACTCCCAACTCCTCTCTCTGACCTCAGATTACAGTTTTTTTTCCTCCGGCCCAGAGTGGCTCGAGCCACCCTGCAATTCCCCAGCTGTCACACCCATCACAGACACTCTTAACGGTGACGGACACCCTCCACTCTCATTTCCGGGAAGGCAGCTGTCTGGCCTTCCAGCACTGCGCTTGGCTCATCCAGGGCGAGGACAGGAGGGGAAGAAATAAAAGAAAAAGTCCCAGCCGTCTGCTGCAGTGACACATCTCTATGCCTGCCATGGGTAAGCTGGCCACTGGAGCAACACCTCCCCTCCACTTTCTCAGCTTCAACACAGGCTGACCAAAGCCTTCTCTTCGACCATGAAAATTACAAAATGTGAAGCCACCTGTGCACGTGGTTTCAGCTCATGTGTGACTGTGATGCAGAAACACTCTTTCCCACTCTTACCTCCTCTCCAAAAGTCTCCAGGTCAGAGACTTCCCTAACCAGCCTAATTAGAGCTGCACCACGCCCTCCACCCCCTACCCTCCGTGACGGCAATCCACAACCCCCTTACTCCATTCTGGTTTTCCATTGGTTCCATTAGGGCTTTCCTCCTTCATGGCACAAAGTGCTCCCTGATTTGGGGATTGGTCTTGCTGAACCCTTCTCACCTCTTTTCAAGCCTCCTCCTTTTTGTAGAATAACTCAAATGGTAAAGAGTCTGCCTGTAATGCAGGAGACATGGGTTCAATCCCTGGGTCGAGAAGATCCTCTGGAGAAGAAAATGGCAACCCACTCCAGGATTCTTGCCTGGAGAATCCCCTGGATGGAGGAGCCTGGAGGGCTACAGTCCACGGAGTCGCAAAGAGTCAGACATGACTTCAAACAGAGCTCACTCTTCCGCGCCCCGTGCCTGGCAGTGTCGGGAACGCAAAAGAGGCCACTGACACAGCCAAGGCTTGTGCAAGGTAAGGAGAGGAGAAGGGAGTGAGAGAGTGAAAGGGAGAAAGGATGGACAGATGGACACTCCATGCCTCCCCAGTTAATGCGCAAGCCTCGTGGGTTCCTGGACAGAGGGCAGGCAGCAGACACGAGATGCTCACACTAGCCTTGTGGGTTCCTAGACAAAGGGCAGACAGCGGACATGAGATGCTCACACTAGAACAGAGATCAGATGACGTGGAACAAACAGCAGCCATGGTGGGCCCTCTCAGGGTGAGACAGAGCACAGAGAGAAGTCCAGGATCACTGCCAGCCTACGGGGGGCAGACTGCAGTCCCCTGCTCCACTGGAGGCGCCCGGCCGTCCTGCTGAAGAAAGCACTCTCTCCCTTCCTGAGAGCTTGGCTGGGAGAAGTCATCGAGGAGAAGGAGAGCTGGAAGGACAGCCATGGCCAGCAGTGAAGTGTGCCATCTGGGCCCCTGGCATCCATTGCAGAAGGAGCCTCCTGCTTCCCCTGTGTGCCCCCTAAGCCGCTCCCTCCCAGCGTCTGGGCTGTGCCCCTGCCAGGCACCCTTCCCCCCTCCTCACCTTGTCTGAACCATCTGCATCTCTTCCAGAATAGCTACTCCAGAAGGACAGGGTGTGAGTGTGTGTGTGCCAAGTTGCCTCTTTGCGACCCTGGGGACCGTAGACCACCAGGCTCCTGTGTCCATGGGATCCTCCAGGCAAGAACAGTGGTAGAGTGGGTTGCCATGCCCTCCTCCAAGGGATCTTCCCAACCCATGGATTGAACCCATGTCTCTGACATCTCCTGCACTGGCAGGCGGGTTCTTTACCACTAGCTCCATCTCGGAAGAAAGCCCCCCTAAAGCAAAGACCAACCAGACACACCCAGAATCTCCACTTCTCCCAGAGAGTCACAGTCCTGAAGGTGCCTGGAGAAAGCATCATGCACCTGCCTCCTTCTCTGACCACATCTCCCTGCCATCCCCTCTCAGCCCCTCTGCTCACCCACGGGCCTCCCTGTAGGTCCTCTGATGAGACAAGGGTATTTCTGCCCCAGCCACAGACTCTCACCCTCACCTCCAAGTCTTGCTGAGGTGGCACCACTCACACAGGCTCCCCTGACCCACCTACTAACAGCCAAGCCATCACTCCGGGCCCCAGCATCTCATGGCAAATAAATGTGGAGAAAGGGGAAGCAGTGACAGGTTTTATTTTCTTGGGATCCAGAATCACTGCAGATGGCGACTGCAGCCATGGACCTAAGACACCTGCTCCATTGAAGAAAAGCTACAAGAAGCCGAGACATTGTATTAAAAAGCAGAGACATCACTTTACCAACAAAACGTCCGTCTAGTCAAAGCTATGGTTTCTCCAGTAGTGATGTATGGATGTGTGAGTTGGACCATAAAGAAGGCTGAGCGCTGAGGAATTGATGCTTTCCAATTGTGGTGTTGGAGAAGACTCTTGAGAGTCCCTTAGACCACAAGGAGATCCAACCAGTCCATTCTAAAGGAAATCAACCCTGAATATTCATTGGAAGGAGTGATGCTGAAGCTGAAGCTCAAATACTTTGGCCACGTGATGCAAAGAGCCCACACGTTGGAAAAGACCCTGATGCTGGGAAAGATTGAGGGCAGGAGGAGAAAGGGATGCAGAGGATGAGATGGCTGGATGGCATGCCAATGGACGTGAGTTTGAGCAAACTCCAGGAGGCAGTGAAGGACAGGGAAGCCTGGCGTGCTGCAGTCCGTGGAGTCACAGTCAGGCACGACTGAGTGATTGAACAACAACAAAGCCTCACTCCAGTATATTCCTCCCCACGGTGCACAGCACCTCTTAAACCCCACAGAACTCATCCACTGAGTGTGGAGTCTGCCTGACCCCTGGTGCTGCAGAAACAGTGCTCTGCCTCCTTTGCTGTCATGCTTTCTGCAACTAGAATATTCTCTGGTTCATAGACAACACCCAACAAACATTTCTTGGATGAATAAATGAATGATTGAATGAATGAATGAAAGCACAGCTGGAAGGAAAAGGTTCTATTTTACCTAGATCAGAATCTGTTACAGACTGAATTATTTCCCCCCTCAAATTCTTATGTTAAAGACTTAACCCCAACGAGACTACTAGGAGATGAGTTAAAGGTTAAATGAGGACATAAGGGTGGGGCCCTAATCCAACAGGACTGGTGTCCTTGTAAGAAGAGGAAGAGACACCAGTCATACAGGGGATAAGCCACGCAAGGACACAGCAAGAAGACAGCATCTGCAAGTCGAGGAGACAGGCCTGAGGAGAAATCTAACCTGCTGCCACCTTGACCTTGGGCTTCTAGCCTCCAGAACTCTGAGACAATAAACTTGTCGTTTCAACCACCGGGCTGAGCTGTTTTGTTACGGCAGCCTGAGCGGACTGATACAGAACCTTCATGCAAGTTATTAGTGATAGGTTGGCTCGCCGTGTATATCTCATCTACATCAATGAAATCTAGATGTATAAAATCTAGACAATGCTGGATGAAGTAAACTGAGCAGGCGTGAGCTGGAGGGGATGCCCCAAAATTCAGGAAGAAAACAGCATGGGGCTGAGGACTCTGAGGCTCCAGCCCAAGCCTGAATTTGGTGTAAAAGGGCTGAAAACTGTGGCGATTGGCACGACCCAGTGGGAAGTTTTGAAAATAAATTGGTTTCATGCCTTCAATGCATCGGAGTAGAGCGTGAGCCTGTGTGGAATATACTCATTTAACAGAAAGCAGAAAATATCTTCTGCTGGCTGTATAATTAATTTCAGCATCGCTCTAATTCAAGGAGAAATGACGCTGGACAGCAAACACAGATCGCGGTCTTTTATGGGGCCCATTAATTGCTGTAATTTATGTCACAGAGCAACACAGCTCCGACCCCTGGCTCCCTGCCAGCCACCCTCCCGGGACTCTACACTAAAATCTGTCTTTGTGGAAATGAGGGGGAAAGTTTCCTTCCCCAGTTTAAACAACGGAGCTCATTAGGGCTGATCTTGGTGATGAGAGCAGAACCCAGGGTTGGGAGACCCTCCCAGCCCCACCTCGGGAAGTTCTGAAGCCACCATCACCAGGCTCTCTGAGCCTGACTCCAGCTCCAACTCAGAAAGCGAGTCACATCCCGACACCCTAGAAACATCCTGCAGGTAGGAATCCAGAAACTGCTTCCTGCAAGGAGGAAAAGTACAAAACAGAGGATGCCTGAGAGAGCCAGGTAGACAGGCCAGGCTGCCCAAGAAGGGCAGTAGTAGTGCGGTTGTTGCAATTCCTATAAACCCGTCTACCGTCTACTTAGTTACAGTATGCACGCTTCCTTTGTCATCAAAATGTGTTTATGATCCACAAGGATAAAAGGAAGCCCAAATTCCCTGCCCAGTTGGAATTCACCAAAACTCAGAAATCCTAAGGGAAGATGAGGTACAAATTTAAAAAGATGAGGTACAAATTAAAACAGGTAATGCTAGAATCATTTCCCTTTGGTTTTGGAAAAGCATCAAAAAGCCCCAGCTCAGCAATAGCCGACAAGTTTTTTGAGAACATGGGTAATTCATCTTTGTATTCCCCACAGCGTCTGGCTCTGAAAGCACCAAATATACTACATCAATAAATATACTGATTAAAAGATTCAGTGTCCATTTGTCTCAACTACCCTTTAACTCTGATCCCCCAGCAGCCCCTTTCTGCTCCAATTCTCTTCCAACTAAGCCCAGCTTTTTCAATTTATTTATTTTTAATTGAAGGACAATTGCTTTACAATAGTGTGTTGGTGTCTGCAATACATCAACATGAATCAGCCAAAGGTATATATATAACGGAGCTTCCCAGGTGGCGTGAGTGGTAAAAAACCCACATGCCACTGCAGGAGACGCAACAGAGGCAGGTTCGATCCCTGGGTCAGGAAGATCCCCTGGAGGAGGGCATGGCAACCCACTCCAGTATCCTTGCCTGGAGAATCCCATGGACAGAGGAGCTTGAAGGGCTACAGTCGATGCAGTCACAAAGAGTCCAACACGACTGAAGCGACTTAGCAAGTGAGCAAGCATACATCTAATGAATCAGAATGTAACTTGGGGCCAATACAGAGGAAGGCTCAAATTACATCACCTAGAAGCAAATCGATCTGTGGAATCCAGAAGATAATGGGATGGTTAGGCTTGACTACTCTTCATCAGCCATCACTGTCAGCAGGCTGAGAACAGCAACTTCCCGCTGCCCACGGGATACTCTACTCAGACAGCCTGCGTCCAACCCTCCCATCGCAGCTGCTCCAAGACCATACCCGCCACACTCCTCTTCTGAGATAATCGCTCCCCTCGTTATTGAGCCCATCATTATCACTACCTACCTGAATATTCTTAGGAAGGACTGATACTGAAGCTGAAACTCCAATACTTTGGCCACCTGATGCGAAGAACTGACTCATTGGAAAAGACCCTGATGCTGGGAAAGATTGAAGGTGGGAGGAGAAGGGGACGACAGAGGATGAGATGGTTGGATGGCATCACAGACTCAAAGGACATGAGTTTGAGTAAACTCCGGGAGTTGGTGATGAACAGGGAGGCCTGGCGTCCTGCAGTCCATGGGGTCACAAAGAGTCAGACATGACTGAGCAACTGGACTGAACTGAACTGGCTGAGCACTTGACTCCCTTCCTCCCCCAAAAACCCATCCCCATGGCAACCAGTCATCCAATCTCATCTTGAAGTTTCCTTCCTCCCCTCCTCCACTACTCCTGACCCAGTCTCCTAAGGATTCCCTGGGGTTCCCTCAAGTCTCTCCCTTCCTCCTTCTCTACCCACTGAGGCATCCTGGCTTTCTTTCCCCCTCAAGTCTTTATTGAATTTGTTACAGTATTGCTTCTGTTGTATGTTTTGTTTTCTCGGCTCTGAGGCAAGAGGGATCTTGGCTCCCTGACCAGGGATTGAGCCTGCACCCCCTGTATCACAAGGTGAATCTTAACCACTGGACCACCAGGGAAGTCCCTAGGTTTTCTTTCTAAGGATGGTTATGACCATCTTCTGTGCTCAGAAACTTTTAAAAGAAACTCAGCTCCTTGAGGAGAAATTAAAATTTGTTCATGATCTGACACCAGTGCCCCCTTACCTACTTTTTCTTTTTTTGAAACAAAATTTTGACCAGCTTGAATTCTATCAACTTTCATTTAGCCCGAAAGCTGTCAGTCAAATGAAGTTTTCAAGCTTTAAATGTTTTCATATAATAGTCGTAGTGAGACACATAGTCCTGAAGATTTTGTTTGATCTTCATTTATTTTTATTTGGATAAAAGACATCTAATATGAAATCAAGCATTATCAAGTACACCATCCAGCGGTATCAAGTGTATTCACGTTGTTGTGCAACCATTACCACCACCCATCTCCAGAATGCTTTTCATCTTGCAAAACCAAAGCTCCTTACTCTTTAAGCAAGAACTCCCCATGACTTCCTCCTCTGGTAATCACCTTTCTTTGATTTGTCTTTTTTTTTCTTTTGAGATTCCATATGAGTGAGATCAGGCAATATCTGTATTTCTGTGTCTGGCTTATTTTACTTAGCATAATGTCCTCCAAGTTCATCCACGTTGTCACAAATGTCAGGGTTTCCTTCCTTCTCATGCTCAATAATACTTGATCACATATGTGTGGTGCATTTTTTTAATCCATCTGTCCGCAGATACTTTTTTCCACTTTGTAAATGATCCTTAACAAACTGTTTTACATTCTTTTTTTCATACTAAGTCTCTGAAGGCTGACGTGGATTTTAGACTCACAGCACATCTCAGTTCACACCAGGCACATTTCCAGGGTTCAAGAGGCAGATGTAGCAGGTGGCCAGAATTGGACAGGCAGTCCTGGTTCCACGGCTTTGACCAAGTCACTTACTCTCTGAGCCCTGGACCCAGCATAGTCTCCCTGAGACAGCGCACTCAGAAAAAGGTCTGGTGAGTGAAGAAGGGAATAAAGAGATGCTCGTGGTCTTCAGCTGCACAGTGTGAAGGACAAGGCCAATCACACAGATTTGGAGTGAGAATAAAATCACACCTTTTGGAGCCAAACCAAGGTTGAAGTCTAGAACTGAGAAACCCCATGCAAGAAACTTAACTTCAATAAACCTCAAATTGTTGATCAGTCAACTCGGGAGTGATAGTGGCCAGGATACACCGCATACAGGGGTTGGCATATAATGACCATTTACTAGTTGCAGTTAAAACTGAGCAAACAATAGTGACACCACAGTGGGGAAAGGACATGAGTGCAGTAATCAATCACACCATGATTACAGGGCAGGGAAGCCTGGCATGCTGCAGTCCATGGGTTCACACAGAGTCAAACGCAACAGCAACAATCACACCACGCTTTTAGGGAGGGGAAAAAAGGAAGAGAGGACCACAGTAAAAAGGCAGGGAGTAACGTAGGAAGCAAAGGAGAGAGGAAAGGATGAAAGGAAAGAAGGAAAGAAGGACTGCAAGGGGAGAGGTGGGTGTCTCATGGAAACCTTCAAGAAGAGAGATGACCTGCTCAAGGTGGAAAAGTTCACCAGCCCCCAGAAAATTGGCAGGAGGAGGGCAGGGGAAGATGTGGTGGTTCCAGAAAAAGAAACACAGTAATAGTTGTGCACCCACCAAGCCAAGGAATCCTTCCCAGCCCTCCCGCCTCCAGCCCCGCAGACGGCTGCTGCCCCTTCCCACGAGGGCCTCAGTCCGCGTCTGCTGACCGGTTCCCAGCGCCACCTGCACACAAAGCTGCCTTCCTGTCTACATAAATCACGTGTTAAATATCAGGGCTGGCCCCAGCGCCCATGCTCCTTGGAAAGAGAAAAACTAGGTCTTCCTTCCCGGCTCGTGCTCTGATTTATACGCCTCCATTTATGGTGTCAGTTGGCGTGAAAGCAGAATTTGTGTTCCTGCAATGACACCATAAATCCTCCCAGCTGCCCCTCCACTTGCTGGGAATCCTGAAAGCTCAGCTTCCACTGACAGCAGATAAAGGCTCTTAGGGCCAGTCAGAAATTCACAAGCAAATAACAAAAGGGCTGGATGGGCAGTGTGCGCATGTTTGCAGGCACTTGGGCTGCAAGAAGAGCGCCTGAGTGAGACCAAAATGCTCCAGGACTTCTTTTTAATACAGGCTGTTCTTTCCATTGTCTGAATTAATGTCTCCCAGTGTATTCGTTTGCAAGGGCTGCCATAACAAACAATGTCAGATGGGGCAGCTTTAACAACAGAAATTTATTTTCATCCACAGAGGACTGAATAGAGAAGATATGCTACATACATGCAATGGAATATTACTCAGCCATAAAAAGGAAGGAAATCATGTCATTTGCAGCAACACAGATGGACCTAGAGATTATCTAAGTGAAGTAAATCAGAAAGACAAACACTCCCGGGAGCCAGTGTGAGGAATTCCACCCATGACAAGGTCATGTGGCAGAGCTCTGATGGCAAGGCTAATCAGACCTCAGGTTTTCCCCCTGATATTTCCTGAGCATGTACCCCCCAAAATAAAAATCTGCCTGCTTTTCCACTCTTCTGACACACTCTGGAAAAAGTCAACTCAGGGCTTTAGTCTTCTGCATTTGAAAGGGATGTTTCAGCTCAAACCCCCTCTGATAACTCTCTAGCTTGCCTAATAGGTTTCCCCAATCTCTTACAGCTTGTGAATTCCTTACAGCCCCCCAACTGCGAGAGGCACAAAGCTTAAAACCATCTTAAAGATACAGAGCCTTTTCTAAAGAGTTAACAATTATATTGGTAGAGGGTTTTCACTGTTGACTCAATGACTGCTGCCAGGCCTCCATATTCTTTATCTTTTAGGCACCTGGGAGGATGTTAATCAATGTAAACGGGATATGGAAAAAAATATATAGTAGTTTTGATGTTAGCAACACTAGACTTTTGAGTTAATTACTTTTCTTTTGTTATAAATCACTGTACTCCTTTTACTTGTTATAAACTGCTGTATCTTTGCTATGTAAGAATGTAACTTTATTTAGTGCTTTCTGAGAGTGGCACCAGACTTTGAGAAGAACAATACAAATAAGTCTTCTGGTTGACAAACCCTTATCAGAAAAAAGGTTGTAAAATGTTAATTGGCCCTTTTGGCCGGAAGATGCTGTAAATCACCTAAGACTTGTGTATACAATTAGGTATGCAGAGAAAAGCCTGGTTTTTATAAGAGTCTGGGCTGCTAACACTGCATAGTTTTGTATTACCCATTCATCTCTATGTACAATCAAAAAGGTATAAAAGGCCTTTCTAGACAATAGAGGCTGGGAAAGTCATTGGAAGGACTGGTTTCCCCCGTGTCTCCTCTTTACTCTAATTTCAGGCTGAATTCCCATCTGGGGCGTGGAGGCTCGCCATGTCTACTTACTTGCCCTGGCTGCTAAAATCCGTAAGAGAGAGAGCCCAAGGCGGGGCACTCTCCGATATTCAAACTGGCGCCAGCGGCCTAACGTAGATGGTGCAGGCTCTTTGTCTGGAACTTTATTGGCTTTCCACATAAACCAAGTTATTCAGCCTCTTTTCTCCACTTAATTTTCCTACTACACTATTTCCTCCTAATCTAATCTTATATTAATAAATAAATAAGTTTTCCTCGCCTACGCCGTCCACGCTTCGAATTTCCCTGGATCCACTGGGGCTGGACCCCGGCAAAACACCACATGATAAGACTTATAAGTGGAATCTTAAAAACAATGCAAATGAACAAACTCACAGACTTCGAACACAAACTTAAGCTTACCAAATTGTCTTTTTTTGGGGGGGCGGAGTGGGGGGCTGCCTTTAGTGATACACAAAGTTTAGGAAACACCAGATAACTACACTCTCTACTCTATACCATTTGTCCCTTTAAAGTTTAGCAAAAAATAAAGAGACAGAAAAGGGATGCGAGGATGGATTCCTAAAGATTTCCTGAAATGAATCCTGGTTGAAAATTTCCAGGATTTCAATATGTGCACATAAAAATCCAATCCTTTATGGTGAATAGTCACAATCATACTAGACAGAGAGCTGTAATTAATTGTTCAGCCTATGGGGGCAGGGGGGAGGGGGTGTGGGTAGAGATGGTTCTAGGAAAGAACTGAATTGGTTTTGGCTCCATCCTCCTTAAAGAGGTCTTTAAAACTCTGTGCTGTGCTAAGTCACTTTAGCTGTGTCCGACTCTTTGCGACTCTATGGACTGTAGCTTGCCAACCTCCTCTAGCCATAGAATTCTCCAGGCAAGAATACTGGAGTGGGTTGCCATGTCCTCCTCTAGGGCATCTTCCTGATCCAGGGATCGAACCCACATCTCCTGCGTCGCCTGGATCTCCTGCATTGGCAGGTGGGTTCTTTACCACTAGTGCCACCTGGGAAGCCCTAAAACTCTCAGTAACTATCAGATGAGAAATTCACACCTATCCCAAAGAGGTTGTTTTTCCACTAATATCATTTTGTTTTCTTAGATAGTATCAAAGTCCTAAGAGTAACATTATCTAAATCAGCTATCCAAAAAAACAAGAAACCATTTTAATCGATATTATTCATCCCATTAGATACAATCAGATAATTTTTTAGAAAGACTTAACCTCAAACATTTCTTTTTTCTCTAAAATCTTGCTCATCTTGTCAAAGTATTAATACATTTTTCAAAGCACAAACCCTCCTAAAATGTGACCACTTAAGAAGGGAGTGGGAGTTTAGTTCTGTTTCTACTGATGACAGGAGGTAAATTTTATTTAAAAGGAGTTTTGGGATTTACCGAGGGTGACATTGACAATGTGGCACACTGGAATGAAATTATCCCAATTCTATCCAGGACACCATTGTTCACAATTCTTTTAAAATTTAGACTTTTTATTCATCACTTACTCAATGGCCTGCAGCAAAGGTGAATTTTGGGGGCAAGAATGAACTAATGTGGGGACTTCCCTGGTGGTCCAGTGGTTAAGAATCTGTTTTTCACTGCAGGGGACATGGGTTCAATCCCTGCTTGGGGAACTAAGATCCCACAGCCTCAGGCAACTAAGTCCACGGGCCACAACTAGCAAGCCCTCTCACTGCAAGTAGAAAAAAGTCCGAGTGCCGCAACAAAGACCCAGTGCAGCCAGAATCATAATAATAAACTAATCTGTTTGGCCAAGAGTTAAAATTATTTTTCAACTTAAACAATTATTTTTCAACTAGTTATTATCTGTACCTAGCAAACATTTTTTGTTATTCCAATGGCAAAACAGTAACTAATGAATCAGTGCGAAATATGCACACACAGCAACATAAATATTTATATAGTCAAGTTCAATAAAAAGAATCATTTCAAGAGAATAGACTATCACTGACTTCAAAAGGATGTTTCTCACTTAAAAAGAAAGTGATCACTACAGAAACACATTTTAAATTCTGAGATTATTTTGTGGGGGGTGGAGGTGTGCCTGTGATGGGAGTTATTGCTCAGTTTGATTTCCTATGGTACTGGGTCTTGTACTGTGAATTTGGGTCAAGTACTAGTTTATCTCTTTCTTCCATTAAAATTAATGGCACTTTGTTATGTCAAAATCAGAATGGAAAGATTTCAATAGTGTTTTTCATAGAAGACAAGATTTTTGGTTGCAACCTCTCCCCTCCCTCTCCAGCAAAAGAAAAAATAGATACTTTGATCATTATCATACTTTTTAAAATGGATCAGTAGTGATAATCTCATTATATTGAACATATTTTTTATCATTACATAAAGAAAAGATTCATAGTAGGAACAGTATTAAAAATTCATGTTGTAATTAGGATGGGTCTCCATGGTCCAGATAAATCGATCAGTCAATGTAGGCAGCTGTCTCAATAACTGAAGCTACATAAATATTTGAACTAGCTGGGGAGCTATTCGATTATGTAAATTGTCCAGTTTGGTTGTTCATAAGCATAAGATTAATAAGCTATTGGGCAATCACCATTTCTTCATTAACTGCATAGTGTGGAAACAAATTAAAACACCACAGCCACCAAACCATGGAAAGTTCAAACTGGGACTAGTCCTACTTGTTAGGCACTTGCCAAGCAAGAAGCTGCAAGACGTTTCACATGCATTGTCTCATGCAACTCCCACAGATTCTACTATTTTCCTTTTTTGGGGGGGCCTCTTCACAGCATGTGGAATCTTAGTTTTCTGATCAGGAATCAAATCTGGGCCCCCTGCAGTGGAAGCACACGTCTTAACCATGGGACTGCCAGGGAAGTCTCTATTTTCCCTTTTTACCAGAGTGGAAACTTGGTTTATACAGGGTCCCACAGGCAGCCCAGCTGGGATGAGGTGCAGCCTGATTTTGACTCTCAACCCACAGCTAAGCTGCTTCTTGCAATGTGGAGGGGCCACTGGATCTGGGTTGAAGCCCGAGCTGTCTTACCCAGTGGGTTATTAGATCATTATAAAACAGCTAAATCAGGTAAGTCGATGCCACCAAGAAAAATGAAAACACGTTATCTTACTATCCACATTCAGTTCAGTCAGTCAGTTCAGTCGCTCAGTCGTGTCCGACTCTTTGCGACCCCATGAATCGCAGCACGCCAGGCCTCCCTGTTCATCACCATCTCTCGGAGTTCACTCAGACTCACATCCATCGAGTCAGTGATGCCATCCAGCCATCTCATCCTCGGTCGTCCCCTTCTCCTCCTGCCCCCAATCCCTCCCAGCATCAGAGTCTTTTCCAATGAGTCAACTCTTCGCATGAGGTGGCCAAAGTACTGGAGT
>SJYT01079845.1:161624-240487 GCA_006410635.1 Cephalophus harveyi | reverse complement strand
ACCATTTCTGTCCTTTATCGAGCCCATCCTTGCATGAAATGTTCCCTTGGTATCTCTAATTTTCTTGAAGAGATCTCTAGTCTTTCCCATTCTGTTGTTTTCCTCTATTTCTTTGCATTGATCACTGAAGAAGGCTTTCTTATCTCTTCTTGCTATTCTTTGGAACTCTGCATTCAGGTGCTTATATCTTTCCTTTTCTCCTTTGCTTTTCGCCTCTCTTCTTTTCACAGCTATTTGTAAGGCCTCCCCAGACAGCCATTTTGCTTTTTTGCATTTCTTTTCCATGGGGATGGTCTTGATCCCTGTCTCCCGTACAATGTCACGAACCTCATTCCATAGTTCTTCAGGCACTCTATCTATCAGATCTAGGTCCTTAAATCTATTCCTCACTTCCACTGTATAATCATAAGGGATTTGATTTAGGTCATACCTGAATGGTCTAGTGGTTTTCCCTACTTTCTTCAATTTGAGTCTGAATTTGGCAATAAGGAGTTCATGATCTGAGCCACAGTCAGCTCCCGGCCTTGTTTTTGTTGACTGTATAGAGCTTCTCTATCCACATTAGTCTCTGTTAAAACGTAAATCCTAAATCTCTACATTATGCCATTGCCTGGTGAAACAATCCTATGCCATCTGTCCTAACAAACAGGAAGGGGTTCAACCACACGCGTGACCAGAACCTCGTGAACAGCAGGAGCAGCGGTACAGGCAGGTCCTAAGTGTAAACAGTAGCTGAACACGGACGTGGCCGATGCTGGAATCAACACTGAGGCCTCCGAAGCGCCCTCAGACAGGGCTTTCCCACTCCTGCTGACCTCTGCCTGGATCCACAGGCCTGGTGGGCCCCTCTGGCCACCAGCCTGAGCCACCCCCCACAACCCCAGGGGAGAACTGCTTGCAACGCACCCACAGCCGGGTGTATAGGTGAGAGTTATCTCCCAGGGACTAGAGGGAAGCAGGGGCTTCCCAGGTGGCGGTAGCGGTAAAGAACCTGCCTGTCAATACAGGAGATGTAAGACACACAGGTTCAATCCCTGGGTTAGGAAGATCCCCTGGAGGAGGAAATAGCAATCCACTCTAGTATCCTTGCTTTAAAAATTCCATGGACAGAGGAGCCTGGTGGGCTACAGTCCATAGGATCGCACAGAGGTGGACATGACTGGAGCAACTTAGCACACAGAGGTGAGCAGAGTGGATGGGAGTGGTCAGCCCCTTCTCCTCGCCTCCTTCATCTCTCAGGGTGCCTCCCTCCAAATTCATTGCTTTACCCAAGTCAACCTAGCCGACACACTCCAGGCTCTACAGGCTGTTATGGGTTGAAATGTGCCCCCAAAACATTTATGTGAATGCCAGCCCCTCAGTGGGCTTCCCTGGTGGCTCAGACGGTAAAGAATCCGCCTGTGATGTGAGAGACCTGGGTTCCATTCCCGGGTTGGGGAGATCCCCTGGAGGAGGAAATGGCAACCCACTCCAGTATTCTTGCCTGGAGAATCCCCAAGGGCAGTGAAGCCTGGCGGGCTATGGTCCATGGAGTCACAAAGAGTTGGACATGACTGAGCAACTAAACAGCTTACCCCTCAGCTTACCCCTCAGTATAATTTAACCATCTTTGAAATAAAGTCCCAGCGGATGTAATTAAAGATGAGATCACTGCTCGTGTGCTAAGTCACTTCAGTCCTATCCGACTCTTTGTGACCCCCATGGACTGTTAGCCCGCCAGGCTCTGTCCATGGGATTCTCCAGGCAAGAATACTGGAGTGGGTTGCCATGCCCTTCTCCAGGGGATCTTCCTGACCCAGGGATCGAACCCGTATCTCTTAAGTCTCCTGAATTAGCAGGTGGGTTCTTTACCACTAGCACCACCTGGGAAGCCCACAATGAGGTCACTGCTGCTGCTGCTGCTGCTAAGTCATTTCAGTCGTGTCCAACTCTGTTCGACCCCATAGACGGTAGCCCACCAGGCTCCCCCATCCCTGGGATTCTCCAGGCAAGAACAGTGGAGTGGGCTGCCATTTCCTTCTCCAGTGCATGAAAGTGAAAAGTGAAAGGGAAGTCTCTCAGTTTGTCCGACTCTTCGCGACCCCATGGACTGCAGCCCACCAGGCTCCTCCATCCACGGGATTTTCCAGGCAAGAGTACTGGAGTGGGGTGCCATTGCCTTCTCCGGATGAGGTCACTAGGATGCTAATCCAATGACTGGCATCCTTATAAAAGGGGAGGGGGGGACTTGGACACAGATAGACACGGGGAGAAGACCAAGTGAAGGCCAGAGCGCTGCTGACACAAGCCAAGGAACTATCAGAGCTGGGGGCGAGGCCCGGAGCACGGTCTTCCCTGGAGCCTGGCCCTGTTGACACCTTCGTTGTTGGACTTTTTGCCTCCAGGACCGTGGGAAAGCAATTTCTGTCATTCTAAGCCACCCAGGTTACAGTTCTCTGTTACACAGTCCTAGAAAATGAATCCAGGACACCGGGGTTACCAGCACCCAGTCTATCCTGAAACCTCTGGAAAATCCTTCCCACCATGCCACATCCGGCCCAACAGAAAGTTAAAAATAAACCACCGTAAACTGGCGGCCGACTCTGGATAAAGGCTTACTTCCAGAGTACTGATTAACTGACGTCTCACACAGGGCTCGGCAGAGTCCCGCTGTCCAAAGGAAACCTCTGGACGGTCACAAAGCCTCAGAAGGGCAGCCAGAGCCCCCACAGGAAGACCTTGAGTCTCTCTAGTTGCCAAGTCCTGCCGTGCATGAAACATCAGGAGAGGCACAGAGGAGTCTTTATGTCCAGTCACTAAAACCTGGTTCTGGGCTTCCCTGGTGGCTCAAATGGGAAAGAATCTGCTTCCAATGCAGGAGACCTGGGTTGGATCCCTGGGTCAGGAAGACCTCCTGGAGAAGGAAATGGAAGCCCACTCCACTGTTCTTGCCTGGGAAATCCCATGGACAGAGGAGCCTGTTGGGCTACAGTCCACGGAGTCGCGAAGAGTCAGACACAACTGAAGCAACTTAGCATCCATGCACGGTGGTCCAGTGGATACAAATCCGCCTGCCAATGCAGGGGACACAGGTTCAATGCCTGATCCAGGAAGATATCACATTCCTCAGAGCAGCTAAACCCATGAACCTCAACCACTGAGTCCAAGCTCTAGAGTCCGTGCTTTGCAATGAGAGAAGCCACTGCCTGCAACCACAGAGTAGCTGCCACAGCTGGAGAAATCCAGCTTGCACCAACGAAGACACAGTGCAGTCAAAACATAAAAGAAATTAATTTAAAATTATTTTTTAAAAAAGATAAGTTGAAATCTTAACCCTGAACCTCAGAGTGGGGCCTTGCTCAGAAACAGGGTCATCACGGGTGTAATTAGTTAAGACAAGATGAGCTCTACAGGAATAGGCAAGGTCCCTCATCCACTGTGGCTCGTGTCCTTACAGGAAGAGAAGGGACATGGGGAGAACACTGTGAAAACAGAGAGAGATGGGGTGATGTGGCTACAAGCCAAGAAATACCAGAGACTGCTGCCGATCCACCAGAAGCTGGAAGAAACTGCTAGTCACTCAGTCGTGTCCAACCCTTTGCAAATCCGACCCATCAACTGTAGCCTGCCAGGCTCCTCTGTCCATGGGATTCTCTGAGCAAGAATACTGGAATGGGTACCCATTCCCTTCTCCAGGGGGTCTTTCCAACCCAAGGATCGAACCCGGGTCTTCTGCATTGCAGGCAAATCCTTTACCATCTGAGCCACCGGGGAAGCCCAGTGAAACTGGGAGAGGGGCAAGGAAGAGCTCCCCTCTGGGTTTCACAGGGAGACAGGCACTGCTGACAATTGGTTTCAGAATCTTTAAGTCTCCAGAACCGTTGGACAACACATTCCTGTTGTTTGAAGCCACCCTGTTTGTGGCGCGGGCCCAGGAAACAAATATGAATGTGGAAACTGAAGATGTGAGTAGGGTTAGTTCATCAGGAAATCTCAGCTAGCCCTAAAGTCACTTCCTCTGTAGCAGCAAGTACGGAATCAGTGTTCTCCTGGGATAGGTCTATCACAACAGCGGAAGAGGGTGATAACTGACAATCACTGAAACTGCTTCCACTACAGCGCACATCGGTGTCTGTAACATTGCACCATAAATGAGAGGAGGCTCACCAACGGCATTGGTGAAGGCTCCCACCAAACTACTGAAGCACACTGACTGGATGCTCCGAGGATATCAAAGGCTTAGCTTTCAAAGTCAGTCTTTTCGAGTACCCACAGAAAGTGCCTTCCCGCCAAACTTTGTGAACCCATTACTTTGCACATTGGTCTGACTTTAATCACCCTCCACCCCAACCCCCTCCCTGTTCCACTCCAACCCACAGCAAAGTTCAATGCTGGGCCTCTCCCAGGGGTGACCCAGAGACAGAGGGGTGGCCGACAGAGGCTGGAAGAAGAGAGAATTTGCAAAATGCATATTCCATACACTTACTTTTGCCTGGTGTGCGTGTGTGCTGAGTTGCCCAGTTGTGTCTGACTTTTTGTGACTCCATGGACTGCAGCTCACCAGGCTCCTCCGTCCATGGGATTGTTCAGGCAAGAATACTGGAGTGGGTTGCCATTTCCTCCTCCAGGGGATCTTCCCGACCCAGGGATCAAATCCAAGTCTCCTGCACTGCAGGCAGATTCTTTACCATCTGAGCACCAGGGGAGCCCTGATAAAACCATGAAATACAAAGTTTGTCATGATAGTAACGACAAACCATAAAATGGTTCTGCCAGCTGGGGATTCATCAAGGGTCACGTGCATGAACGTCAAGGCTAAGAAATACAGGACCCAGATTCGAGCTGGGGGCCCCTCAGGTGGACAGGCTTCCGTGGGAAGGCAGAGGGACAAGCAACACAGGGCACTTCTCATCCCCTAGTCTTATGAAAATACCTGTCCTGCTGGATCAGGGCCCACCCACGAGACCTCATTCTATCGTAATTACATCTTTAAAGTCCTTATCTCCAAAGACAGCTCCATTCTGTGGTCCGAGGGGTTGGGAGTCCAACACTGGATTTGAGAAGGTGGATAGGAGTGAGTGTGGACACAATTCATGCCAGAACAAAAACCCCAAGAGATGCAAGGCTTGTACCTCTCAGTAAGGATGCTCGGGATGATAGCAGCTCACAACCACTTTGAACACCAAACACCAGCCTACAAGCCCTTTCAGGGGCAGGGCACACTGAGCAACTCTACTGAAAAGGTCGCTGATGCCCAGGCACCAATGAGGCATGGCCCACCCAGCTGTTTGTAATAAATCACGTTACTTTCCTAATGTTGAAATTTTCCTCTGTCACCCTGAGATGGATGAACCTCTCAGATTACACACGGAGAAATCCAATACCATCATGTTCCTTTCCCAGAAAAAAACAACGAAAACCAACTCTGTTTTAAGGCTCTTACTTTTCATTCTCTCCACTCGCATATAATTGTCACTGACCCTTCATTAAATGGTCACACTATTTACCCATCCAAGGTAAGTATTGTGCCGAAAGAGCTGAGGCCCAATCGGTACTTTGGGGGAATATTTCTGCTTGAACTCCTGCAGCAGGGTCTATAGGATCCAAGCTGAACAGCTGCTGCAGTTCTTAACGCACAGGAAGTTTGAGCCCTGGGCCTCTCCATTGCCTTGAATGATGACTCAGGAGACAGAGGGGTCAGAGGTCTTGAGGCTCCGCTGAAGGGCATTTCCCCCAAGATCTTAATGTTACATATGCCAGAGCACGTCTTCTGTCTCCCAGACAGTGAGTAACACAAACACAACTGAATTTATTTTTCACCCAGATGCTTCATCTTGCTTGTCTTTCTTTTATGGAGCAAAGTAACACAGTGGATGTTTCCATAGAGGAACCAGGACTGATTCTGCAGAATTCTAATTGTGGTTCCTTAAAATCTTATAATGCTTCATCAGTCACTCCCTGAGGAAATTTTTTTTTTTAATTTTATTGATATATAGTTGATTTGTAAGTTGTGTTAATTTCTGTTCTATAGCTAACTGATTCAGTTTATGTATATTCTTTTATATATATTCTTTTCCATAGGACTTCCCTGGTAGCTCAGACGGTAAGGAATCCGCCTGCAAGGCAGGAGACCCGGGTTCCATCCCTAGGTTGGGAAGATCCCCTGGAGAAGGGAAAGGCAACCCATGCCAATATTTTTGCTTGGAGAATCCCATGGAGAGAGAGGAGCCTGGCAGGCTACAGTCATGGGGTCCCAAAGAGTCGGACAGGACTGAGCAACTAAGCATAAGCACGATTCTTTTTCATATTCTTTTCCAGGATGTTTATTCCAGGATGCTGAACATACTTCCCTGTGCTATACAGGAAAGGCTGTGGAAACATTTTCACTGTAATACCACAAGTTCTGTATTTGTGTTCATGGTTCAATTCTGATCCTAGAACCCAGTTTTCCTGAGGGCAGATCTGGTTCTTGGGTCTACTCACAGTGCATTTGATGCCTTAGACACACACACACACACACACAAAGATGTTCACTGGAGGGGCCATTTGGGACAGAAACCCAGACCCCACTTGGCTTGCTCACCCATGTGCCCTCGAAGTGCCAGGTGCCATGGAGCTGTAGCCACTCAAAGGGGGCGCCTTTTTCCAACTGGTCTACCAGGGGAGACTCCTTTTTCTAAACAGTCTGCCCAGGGCAACATCTTTTTCTAACCAGTCTGTCTAGACATTCATGGTTTTTCTAATTTGTACAAAAGCCCATACAAGTTGCCAGCGGCTCTGCATAATGAAAGAAATCAATAAATGTTTGAATGAAAAAAATACGTGATCTTCTGCAACGGCCAAGTCAAGGTAATGCTTTCTTTAAAAACTCACTCACAACCGGGAAATTTCTCCAGCCATGAGTGTTCTGACCTCACAGTACACCTAGCAAATGGCTTTAGATGAAGAGATAAATCTTTAACAAGAACATTATGAAAATGGAAAGAGTTTTCCATGAGTGTAGAGGGAATGACTCAGAAGAGGGAGAAGAAGCCATCAGCTGTTTTCTCTTTTTTCCCTTCTTTATCTTCCTTTCCCTTCCCCTCGGCCTTGAATAACCTTCCCTTTAACAAAGAAATCTTAGAGTATCTTCAAAAGTTGACATTTAGTACTTTAAACTCCAAAATTAGCTTTAATTCAAGAAACATTCCTGTCCCACAGGCAACAGGAAACAATCAATATTCTATTCTCACATCACAGAACGACTGGGAGCCAAATGTAGCTGAAAAAGTAGATGAATAAAGTTGCCTTTGAAGAACGGAGGCTAAGTCTGGGGGGCACTATAGGAACTGGAAAGACAGATATTTTGGCAATAATAATCCAGTAAAGAAATTCTCAGTGCAATCCTGGACTCTCAAGAGATCTTAGATCACAATGGAAATAATGGGAACTCCTAGCAAAGGGACAGTTAACAAATATAGGTCCATATCTCCAAAACCACTCATGTAGAAGAAATCAGAATCCCTAAAGGAAGAAAAATATTCTACTGAGTGTTGAGGAAAGAGTTAGCTACCAAATCAAAAGCATGGAGCATGAAGTGGCCTGATACATTTTTCTAATCCATACCAATCTGGTAAGTCATGGGGAAATCACCTATACATTGACTCTTTCTTCAACTTTTCAAGAATGCTCAGTGCCAGAAAAGTGACAAGAAGGTCAAGGCAGTATGGATTCAATGATCAGACCTTCCAAGCACTATGTCACCAATTCAAGACATGTCAAGGAACCAAACAATACTTAGAGCAGAAAGGAAAACCAGGAGGCAGAGAAGCCACAAGGCAGAGAGAGAGGAAGGTGGTAGATAGAAGCATATTCCCTGGGAAACTAGGAAGCGCCAGGTCGAGGCAGAGGAGGAAAGCAGAATGTTTGGAACGCAGACACTGGGCCCCAAAGGGGTGCTGCAGTCCTTCCGATCCTCAGGGAGGTGTAGGCAGCAGAGATGAGAGATGCAGCCCAAGTCTTTCTTCCTCACCTTCCCTTTATCCTTAAACTCCATCTTCCACGATGAACTGAGTGGGTGTCCATTACTAGTTATCTGAAAGAGCCTAATTAACAGAAGGGTTGAATATAAATGTGAAAATCTAACAGAAGAAAATTAGCAACTGCCTTTTGTTCACTAACATATTGAATACATTTTCAGGCTGTGTGCTTTACACATATATACTCGTTGTTGTAGAATTGCTAAGTCATGTCTGACTCTTTTGTGACCCCATGGACTATAGCCTGCCAAGCTCCTCTGTCCATAGGATTTCCCAGGCAAGAATACTGGAGTGGGTTGCCATTTCCTCCTCCAGGGGATCTTCCTGACCCAGGGACTGAATCCGCGTCTCACTGAACTTGTGTCTCCTGCACCGCAGGCAGATTCTTTACAGCTGAGTCACCAGGGAAGCCCACCACATATACATAAAATACACATGTCTGTATATTATGCAATTGATATGCATTTTATATATACACATATATATTTAATCAAATTTCCATTGAATTCTCATGAGATATTATCATCAGTTTACAAACACAAAAATTGTAATTTAGAGTATTTAAACACCTTGCACAAGATCATGCAGATACTAGGTAGCACCAGAAAAGCCATAGGAACCCAAGGCTTTCAGTCTGTAAGCCTGAGCTTTAATACATGACCCCATTGTCATGCAACAGGTTAGAAAATTCAGCCAAAAATCCCTATCCAACACAAAGATTTTTCTGCAGACAACAATGAAACATTGGCAAGCTTCACTGATAATTTATAAGGTAAAACCAACAACAAACCCTCTAGTTTACTTTAGCATAAAAAATAAGAGAAAAACGGAAGAAAAAAGACTAAGTGGCTTAACTAGACAAAATATAAAATTTTTCTGTACTCCTCTCCCGAAAAAAGGAGTCATAAAGTGAATCAAAAGCCAAATGCCAATTGGGAGAAAACATCTGCAGCATAACAGATTAAAAAAAGCTATTATCTTTAATATGTAAAAAGTTTGTGCAAATCAATAAGACAAACAGGAGGATCCTGATAAATTATTAACAATAGTTAATAAAAGAGGAAACACACTTTTAATCCAATACACAAATTATGATAAACCTTACTAATTATCAAAACACACTTTTTAATGTATACATATACACACATATGCATGTGTGTGTATATATATATATATATATATACACACATCTGTATCACATGTAACCAGCCCAAACACCTAAATCCAGTGATTATTGCTGGGTAGTATGATTACAGATGACTTTTACTTTCTTCTTTGTGTTTCTGTTTATTTTCCACAAGGATCTGGGGGTGGGGATCATATTTAAATAATCAGATTTAAAAATGATAATTTTTAAGGCATCTAAAACAGAAGTAGGGTATATAATGAAACATGTTTAGTCAAATGTGGTAGCAAATAGTAATGTAACTGGCAATGCAAGAACAAAATATCAATCCGTGGCAGTTAACAAATATTAGCCTTGGATTTATTTTGATTAACTGAAAACCTCAAATAGTCTAGAATGCACCTGTGACTAGGCTAGCTTAAAGAATTCTAAAACATGAGCTACTTAGTCCAAAGTACTTTAAAAACTTATTTTAGAGATATTTATAGTTAATCATAGGAAAACAGACTTATATTAGATGATTTAGAGATATTTTTTAAATAAATATACCCTGTTGGAATCTGTAGAACATTATTCTAAGTCTGATTATTGGAAAGAAACTATCTGTTACGCTACGAGCTCTCAGGCACTTTAGTTTAATGGATTCTATGATAAAAAGCTCATTCTTGATCTGGGAAAAGGCATCTCAGGGTAACAAATTGGGTGGGAGTGCCGTAGCCACAAAGCACCTTCCCTCCAAAGGGAAATTCAAGTTTCATTATGTCAAATTGGCCTTGAAATTACAACTGCCGCTCACAAATGTTAGTTTTTAATAGAATAAAATGTCATCCTGTGGGACTGACACTACAAACCTGAAGAAGTGTTTTCAAGTTTTTTATTGGTATTGTAAGTGTAAAATGTTCAACTGAGAACTGAGTCATCGACTAGTGTCTCTAATTAAATTTTTAACCGGGAATAAAGAATGCACTTTAAAAGCTTGACTGCTACTCTCAAGCTGCAGTAATTCCAATGAAAAACCAGATTACGTGAGTGGTAACACTCATCTGTAGCCATTTGGTTTCACTAAAGTGGGGCTCAGATAACGTGCTAGAATATTCGGATCCCAGACTTTACAGCCACTTTCCCTAAACCTGCATTTTCACTCGGCACTTCCTCCTTCCATTTGCCTCCAACGTCCCTTCTCAGTCCAGATGAGGACAGACCAAGAGCTTAGAAAAGTTAGTCTAGCTCCACCCATCTGCATAATAAGTAAGGCAAAGGCACTGGGTATTTTCTTTGTTTTCAGTAAATAATCTGTGTTCATTCTTGAAGGGGGGTGGTCTAACAAGGAGGCTATTAGCGAATGTTCAATGAGCCACATAAGACATGTATCTGCAGCTTCACCATTTAATTCAAAATCCTCCTACAGAATTTTCTGCCTCCAGGGCAAAGGAAAGGTACTAAAACTAAGACTGAACGGTAACCAGAGCTACGCAAAGTGGGTACCAGTCCTCATCACTTCCTTCATTAAGAAAGTCTGCTACCAAAAAGTTATGTGTGCTGATATTTAGTTTAGTATTATGGTTTTTATTTAATGTACATACATACCGTGCAAACAGTGTCAGACTTTATTTTGAGGGGCTCCAAAATCATGGCAGATGGTGATTGCAGCCATGAAATTAAAAGATGCTTACTCCTCGGAAGGAAAGTTATGACCAACCTAGATAGCATATTGAAAAGCAGAGACATTACTTTGCCAACAAAGGTCCGTCTAGTCAAGGCTATGGTTTTTCCTGTGGTCATATATGGATGTGAGAGTTGGACTGTGAAGAAAGCTGAGTGCCAGAGAGTTGATGCTTTTGAACTGTGGTGTTGGAGATGACTCTTGAGAGTCCCCTGGACTGCAAGGAGATCCAACCAGTCCATCCTAAAGGAGATCAGTCCTGGGTGTTCATTGGAAGGACTGATGCTGAAGCTGAAACTCCAATACTTTGGCCACCTCGTGTGAAGAGTTGACTCATTGGAAAAGACTCTGCTGCTGGGAGGGATTGGGGGCAGGAAGAGAAGGGGACGACCAAGGATGAGATGGCTGGATGGCATCACGGACTCGATGGACATGAGTTTGAGTGAACTCTGGGAGTTGGTGATGGACAGGGAGGCCTGGTGTGTTGCAATTCATGGGGTCGCAAAGAGTCAGACACGACTGAGAGACTGAACTGAACTGAACACACACACCAGGCTCAAGCTCTTCATCTCACAGTGAACTTGTAAAAGATGGCAGACCAGGACCTCTGCCCACACTCGGGAGACTTGGAGTGCACTGTGAACCTAGCATGTTGGAGCTGTCAGTTCAGTTCAGTCGCTCAGTCAAGTCCACCTCTTTGCGCCCGCGTGGACTGCAGCACACCAGGCCTCCCTGTCCATCACCAACTCCCGGAGCTTGCTCAAACTCACATCCATCGAGTCAGGGATGCCATCCAACCATCTCATCCTCTGTTGTCCCCTTCCTAGGGGTGGAAAAAGCCCTCTCACTACCCAGGACCACACATGGAGGTCATCATCCACAACAAGCAGCCCAGTTAACCCCAGGGCTTTAGGTTTTGGTTCATTCATGGCTGGTTCATGACCTGATTCACTGCTCTTTAATATTTTTATTTGAAGGGACTTCCCTGATGGTCCAGTGGTTAAGAATTCACCTTCCAGTGCAGGGGACGTGAATTCAATCCCTGGTCAGGGAACTAACATCCCACATATGACAGAGCAACCAAGCCCATGTGCCACATCTAGAGAGCCCACATGCCGATACTACTGAGCCCCAAGCTCTGGAGCCCCCATACCACAGCTACAGAGAAGCTGCAATGAACATCCCTTATGCCACGACTAAGACCCAATGCAGTCAAGTAAGTAAGTAAATATTTTTAAAATACTTTTATTTGAATACCCTTAGCAGCATTACAAACACTGATGAGATTTCTTCATTTTGCCATTTCCTGAGGAGTTTCTCAAAATGCAAGACTTTGGAGGCCCTTGGGCACCCTGGACAGCTGGTCAACCTAAGGCTGCAAAATCGGGACAACAGTGCCTACTACAGAAGGCCATTGTAAGGGATAAATTCTATTCTGCAGCAAAGCATCTAGGGCATGGCCTAGCAGACGGTATGCGATCCATAAATGTTAATGATTACTATCGTTATCAGTATTAGATACATCCTTGTGGTCAAAGCAGAGAGCAAGCACTCAATCCTTTCCTGTAGACTTTTGGTGATTCAGAAGGTCACAAAATCCTGCTTTGTTCCAGGTAGATAAAGAATCACTGGGATTCTAAACTTTATCCCATTGACTGGAACAGACGTAGCAAGCCTCCTCGTGGGTAGCTGCGGCTCCCACTTCCGCTGACCCTCAGCACCATGCTCCGTGCCTGAAGAGCATCCGTCACTGCTGTTCACCCTCGCCATGCGCTTGCACAGAGCTCTGGCGAAGAGTAAGTCACGACGAAGAGAGGAGCTTCCTGGAAGAAGAGTGTCTGAGCCGGACACCTTACCAGAAAGCCGTGAGACTGGATGTAAGACGACAGAAACTCAGTAGGAGATTAAAATGGCAAAGCTACAACATGGCCAATTATTAGAGAAATGCAGATCAGAACCACAATGAGGTGTCACCTCACACCGGAGAGGCCATCGTTAAAAAGTCTGCAAATAACAAACGGTGGAGAGAGTGTGGAGAAAGGGGAACCCTCCGACATTCTTGGTGGGAATGTGAATTGGGGCAGCCACTATGGAGAACAATATGGAGGTTCCCTAAAAATCTAAAAACAGAGCTACCACAGGATCCAGTGATCCCACTCCTGGGCATATAGACAAAACTATAATTCAAAAAGATGCATGCACCCTCTTGTTCATAGAAGCGCTATTCACAATAGCCGAGACATGGCAACAACCTAAATGGGCATCAACAGATGAAAGAATAAACATGTGGCACAGGGAATTCCCTGGTGGCCCAGGGGTTAGGACTTGGGCCCTTTCACTGCCACAGCCCCAGGCTCAATCCCTGGTCGAGGAACTAAGATCTCACAAGCCACATGGTACAACCCCCCCAAAAATATATATATATATGAGATGTGATATATGTACAATGGAATACTACTCAGCCATACAAAAGTAATGAAATAATGCCATCTGCAGCAATATTGAAACAAATAGAGATTATCATACTACCATGTGATATCATGCATATGGGGAATATTTATATATGATATGTGATATGCCAAATCTAAACTACAATACAAATGAACCAATCCATGAAACAGACACAGAATCACAGACACAGATAACAGACTAGTGGCTGCCAAGGGGGAGGAGGTTAGGGGAGGGATGGAGCGGGAGTTTGGGGTCAGCAGATGTAAAAATGGATAGATATAGAATGGATATATATGTATCTTTTATAGAGAGAATGGATAAACAACAAGGTCCTACTGTACAGCACAGGGAACCATCTTCAATACCCTATGATAAACCATAATTTAAAAGAAGATAAAAAAGAATGCATATATATGAAAATTATATATATATATATGAAAGTGAAAAGTGAAAGTGAAGTTGCTCAGTCATATCCAACTCTTTGCAACCCCATGGACCGTAGCCTGTCAGGTTCCTCCATCCATGGGATTTTCCAGGCAAGAATACTAGAGTGGGGTGCCATTTCCTTTGCCAGGGGATCTTCCCTACCCAGGGATTGAACCTGGGTCTCCAGCACTGCAGGCAGACGCTTTACCATCTGCACTACCAGGGAATCATATATATATATATACGCCAAACACTCTGTTGTACAGCAAAAATTAACACAACATTGTAAAACAACTATACTTCATTTTTTAAAAAAAGACAGAAAAACTCAAGGAAAGGGATGAGAACAAATCAAATGGCTCAGAGAACAGGCAAGAGAAGTAAGCAGGTTTGTTAAATGTTTTGGCAGCAAGCTGGCCAAGAGACTGATAAACTTATAAAAAAAAAATGTGTAGTCAAAGAGACAGAATCCAAAGCTCCATATATCTCCATGGGAGACATCCAAAGAAATGTATGTTTGCAAATAGCAGCGCCGTCCATCTGTTGTGGTGTCGGTACATTTTCTCAGCAAAGAGCTGAGGGTCCTTTAACATTCCTATGACACTGCAGAATATTTTTCTGCCTCTGGTAGGTCCCTCTAATGCCTAGGTGGCTTCCTTAATGAGTCCCCGAAGAAGGCACAGCTGTTCTGGGTCTGGAATGTTTCCCAAAGGGTGCTAGCTGGACCACCTGCCCCATCTACCCACCGCTCACATAGGCACAACCAGGAAAGGCAAGAGAGTGAGACAGACAGGGCTTTCAAACCGTTTCTGGCCAACTAGAACATCAGTGTCTTCCAGAAGGTCATCCCCATGTCCTGGGGAGATCAAAGCACTCTTCAATCCATTCAGAAAACATTCACTGAGCGTCCTTTCTCTACCAGCTACTATTCTAGCCACCAGGCATACAGCAGTGCTCCCTTCCGCTTGGGCCTTCCAGTCTAGCGGGGAGACAAATAATAAACACACGAACCCATAAATATATACCACGGGGTTGGGTGATATGAGTTGGAAGGAGTCTGCCCCCAGTTCGTCAGTATAAGTCCTGTCTTAGTCTGTTCAGGCTGCTACAACACGTACCAGAGGCTAGATGGCTTATAAATAGCAGAAATTTATTTCTCCCAATTCTGAAGGCTGGGAAGTCCAAGATCCAGGCTTAGATTTGGTGTCTGGTCAGAGTTCTCTCCCTGGTTCATCAACTGACATCTACTTACTGTATCTTCACGTGGCAGAAAGGGCATTTTGGGGGGTCTCTTTTTTCTTTTTAAGTGTGTGTGTTTGGAGTATAATTGCTTTACAGCGTTCTGTTAGTTTCTGCTGTACAACGAGGCAAACCAGCTATCTGTATACATATATCCCTTCCCTCCTGGGCCTCCCATCTCACCCATCTAGGTCCTCCTAGGGCACTGAGCTGAGTTCCCCGTGCTACTGGGGTCTCCTCTTTAAGACCACAAATCCCACTCACGAGGGCTCTGCTTTCGTGCTTAATCACCCCGCAAAGGCCCCACCTCCTAATACCATCACCTCAGGGATGAGGTTTTAACCTATGAACTCTGAGGGGACACATTCAGGCTAACCCCCAGGACCTGAGAACGTGACCTTAACGATGATCTTGCCAGAGGTCATCACGTGAGGTTATCAGGACGGACCCTGATCCAATATGACTGACATCCTCGTAGAAAGGGGAAATGCAGACGACACACACAGAGGGCAGCGACGTGAAAGGACACAGCGGGAAGACAGCCGTCTGCAGACCAAGGAGAGGGGCCCGGAGCAGACCCAGCCCTGACCTGGGCTCTGGCCTCCAGAGCCGGACAGCGACAAGTCTGCTATTTAACCGCCTAGTGTGCGGTACTTAGTCACAGCGGCTCTAGCAAACTAACACAGGTGATGCGACGCACTTTGAGGAAAGACAGAGCAAGGTGAGGGGGCAGAGAGAAACAGGGGCCAGGGGCAATACAGAGGGTCATCAGAGCGAGCCCATGCTGACCCCCAGGATCCCAAACAGGCCTGGTTGTTCACTCCACCAGGACCAGCCCTCAAAGGGCTTCTTGGGTGGACAAAACAGCCCCGAAGGGCCCCAGGCGTATTTTTATACCTGTGTTTACACCTGGCTTAGTGCATTTTATGTCCAAGTTAAACAACACCTTTTGCTCCTTAAAAGGGTTTCACTTCTCCCAATGCTCCCCCTTTTTCTTTCTTCTCATCCACCCACCACACACTCTATCCTTTTTCCATCCTTTTTCCCAGGAAGAAATAACAGGACACAATTCAGAGTTGCCCGAGCAAGAGTCAAGCTCTCCCAAAGATCCGTCTACACTCCATCACATCCTTTCCCTGGGACCCAGGCACGGCAGGGGCAGGAAGGGAGAAATCAGGCATGTCAAGCCAAGGTCATAGTCTCAGCCGTACACCTGCCTCCGCCAAGTGTAATCTGCAACTCAAACTCAATCAGCACAGGTGCTAACACACCACGGTGACCCAAATCCTCATCCCAACACACAAACCTCCACTCAGACAGCACTGCTGACAGGGAGGAGCAACAAAGCAGTAGCTCTTAACATTTTGGGGGTAAATAATTCCTTTTAGAATCTGATGAAGTTACGGATCCTCATCCCAGAAATATACATATACATATACAATTTATAGGGATCCACAGAACTTCAAAGATTGAAAGCGGGAGGAGTAGGGGATGACAGAGGATGAGGTGGTTGGATGGCATCACCGACTCAATGGACATGAGTTTGAGTAAGCTCCAGGAGTTGGCGATGGACAGGGAGGCCTGGCGTGCTGCAGTCCATGGGGTTGCAAAGACTGAGCGACTGAACTGAACTGAACAGAACCTCAAAGCTCCGCTATGGTCCCTTGCTAGTTAATGGAATCCAGGGAACTAACCTCTGTGAGAACTACCAAGAAACAAAGACAAAGAGGAAACAGGGAGCAAGCAAGATGGGTTAGGCTTCAAAATGCATCAAAAAGAGGATTCAAAATACATGAAGGAGGACTGATTGCCTTAATACATAGAAGTGCTTATAAATCAGGAAGAGAAGGACCAACAACCCAAGGGAAAATGGTGAATGGTCACGAACAATGAACAGAAATGAAATGCAAATTGCTGTTGGACATATGAAATACGTTCAACTCACAAATATGATGAACTACACATAACACAAGATATTAAGTTTAACCAACTAGATAGGCAAAGATCAAAAAGTCTGACAGTATCTTATATGGATAAAAATCTGGAAAGATACCCCCACACCGGGTTGATGAGAGTATAAACTAGGACAACTTCCTTGGCAGGCAATTTGGCGAGACTCATCAACAGTTTAACCGTCACATCCTTGGGAATTCCCTGGCAGTCCAGTGGTTAGGACTCAGTTGGCACTGTCATTACCAGGGCTAGGCTTTGATCCCTGGTCGGGGAACTAAAATCCTGAGAGCCACACAGTGCAGCCAAAAAAAAAAAAAAAGAAAGAAAATCAGACATACCCTTTCACCTAGAACTAGGAATTTAAACCTCAGATATACTTGAACACTTACAAGATGATACATAGGCACGGATATGTACTATAGCACAATTTGGGGATACAGCAAGTCCCCTACATACGAACCTTCAAGCTGTGAACTTTCAAAGATGCAACTGGGCAATCACATGTTCAATCCCGCAAGTAAGTTCACGTGTCTGGCGTACATTGTCACATGCGTGCATTCTCTACAAATGGTTGTGCTTTTGTGTACTTCACTGTACACCACTGTATAGAGTCCAGTCGCTCAGGATCTTTATTTCAAGCTCAGAGCCTCTGCCATCAACAGGAGTGGCATTGCAGCTTGCCCTTCATCTCCTATTGCTAATGATCCTTCAGCTCTACCATCTCCCACCTCTAGTCAGTAACACTTCTTGCCTGTTCACTCAATGCCGACCCCTGCATATCAGCTCTTGTACTGTGCTATACTTTTCAAGGTACTGTACTGTAAGACTAAAAAGGTTTTCTTTACTTTTGTGTTTGCTTTTATGCATTCTTTGTGTGAAAAGTATTATAAACCTATTACAGCACAGTACTACATAGCTGATGGCATTAGTTGGGTACCTAGGCTAACTTTGTTGGATTTCCGAACAAATTGGACTTACTCTCAGAATGTGCTCTCAGAACAGAACTCAATTCATATGTAGGGGATTTACTGTAACAAAAAAAATCGTATGCAACCTAAATGCCCATTCTTTAACTGTGCTTAATTCTTTAACTAATGTCCATTGACTTACTCATCAAGGAATGGCTAAATAAATACGGTACCTCCATGTACTGAATGGGCTTTCATGGTGGCATAGTGGTAAAGAATCCTTCTGCCAATGCAGGAGATGCAGCTTTGATCCCTGGTCTGGGAAGATCCCCTGGGGAAGGAAATGGCTACCCACTCCAGTATTCTTGCCTGGAAAAACCCATGGACAGAGGAGCCTGGCAGGCTATTGTCCATGGGGTTGAAAAAAATCGCACACGACTTAGCAACCAAACAACAACAGCATGTACTAAATACCATGCAGTAATTAAAAAGAATAAGACAATTCTTTAGTAAATTTGGGGAAAGGATGTTCAAGACATATTGCTAAGTGAAAAAATCAAGACACTGAACAGCATGTATGGTGTAAAAATATCCCTTCCTGTATCTATCCATTTACAAATGTATGCGTATAGAATATCAAATGTATGCACACCTGGATGCAGACGGAGTATGTGTGGAAGGAGACACAGGAAGCCAGAAGCGGGGTTGCCTCTGAGGAGAGGAACCCAACAAACACCAAGGCACCCAGGTGCAGGCAGAATTACCTCTCATTGCACCCCCTCTGGAAACCTTTCCATTTAAGACCACGTATCTGTATCACCCATTCCAGACTTTAACCAAATGACTCTTAAAACATAAACACACATAAGTGATTAAAAACCAAAAAGGATTCAGTAAGTAGAAACCGCATAGCTAGGGAGGGCAGAGAAGGCAATGGCACCCCACTCCAGTACTCTTGCCTGGAAAATCCCATGGATGGAGGAGCCTGGTAGGCCGCAGTCCATGGGGCCACTAAGAGTCGGACACAACTGAGCGACTTCACTTTCACTTTTCACTTTCATGCATTGGAGAAGGAAATAGCAACCCACTCCAGTGTTCTTGCCTGAAGAATCCCAGGGACAGGGGAGCCTGGTGGGCTGCCATCTATGGGGTCGCACAGAGTCGGACACGACTGAAGCGACTTAGCAGCAGCAGCTAGGGAGGGCAGAGCCAGTTCAGTGGAGGTGATAATAGGATGTTAGGAGATGGCGCTCACCTAGCAACCCTTCTGTCACCCAAATGTCCCAAACCAGGACTCAGAGAACTATCCAGTTACCCACAACTCAAGGGAGGGTCTCTCCCACTGTCTCTTGATTAGACCCACGAGTCGACAAGTTAGCCCAATTCTGTGGCCATGACATCCTCAAGAGAAAATACATAGAACTGTATCTCAAAAGCACCCACAAACCCAACAGAGAGCCCTGGGCATCCTAGTGAAAAGAAACATGATGCCAGAATATTCCCACGATGATGCTCAGTGTTGGGAACTAGCCTCTGCGGCTGTTCCCTCATTCCAGAGGGGGATAGCAAGCACCACACTAGGTGGGCAATGTGGGGTAGGGAGCCCCTCCACTCCGTTTATGGAACCGGCCTGGATTCAGATCAAAACCCTGAACTCTGGCCCGTCTCCTGCAGGAAGCCGTGGACACCTGGCCCCGCTGCCCTGCTTCCCCTTCTGGGCCAAGAACTTCCTCCCCAGCTGCTGAGCTCTGCTGCGAGCTCGTCCCAGGAACTGCCCTTGGACAGTGTCCAAGGCCACACCCCTTTCCAGGGCTGCTCTCAGCCAATGATCGTCCAGGGCCCACGGGCATAAAGCCCCCTTCCCCTCCCCCCAACCCGGACCCCTCCCTAGATATAAAGCCCCCAGCTTGGACGTCTCAGCTCCTGGAGCACAGCATGGCGTGGGTGGAGGACTTCAGCTGGGACTGCATCAGGGTCCAAGGCTGCCTGGCTTCTCCTCTCGCCTCTCCTCCTCTGACGGTGCTGATATACACCGAGCATACACCCCAAGACCACACTCCTTCCTTCCCAAGGTCTGCTTCCCAGGAAGTCACCTGCAATCCAGTCAGTCCTCATCATCTAAGAAGCTGTTGCGGGTTGAACTGTGCCCCACAGAGAGATGCATGGGTCCCACCCTTGGCACCTGTGAATATGGCCTTATGAGAAACAGGATCTTTGCAGATGTCATCAAGGTGACTAGTTTAGGGTCGACCCTAAATCCAATTGGGCTGGCTTCTCTTGTGGCTCAGACAGTAAAGAATCTGCCTGCAATGCAGTCCATGGGGTCACAAAGAGTTGGACACAACTGAGTGACTGAACTGAACGGCAATGCCGAAGACCTGGGTTCAACCCCTAGGTCCAGAAGATCCCCTGGAGAAGGAAATGGCTACCCGCTCCAGTATTCTTGTCTGGAGAATCCCACGGACAGAGGAGCCTGGCAGGGGCTTGCAAAGAGTCGGACGCAACTGAGTGACTGACACACTACTTTTCTAAATCCCATGGCTGGTGTCCTTATAAGGAGAGGGAGATTTGGAGACAGGGAAGACTCACAGGGGATAGAAGGACCTGTGAGGACAGAGGCAGACACTGGGATGCTGTAGCCACGAGCCCAGGCATGCCAGGGATGGTTGGCAAGCACCAGAAGCTCCCCTAAAGCTTTCAGAGGTTCACCCACACATTGATTTTGGACTCTGGGCTTCCAGAAGTCTAAGAAAATAAAATTTTGTTGTTTTAAGTCCTCCAGTTTGCAGTCATTTTTTAAAAGAAACTTCTTATTTTGTATTGCAATAGGAGACGGGGGTGGCAGAGGAAGAGATGGTTGGACGGCATCACCGACTCAATGGACATGAGTCTGAGCAAACTCCAGGAGATAGTCATGTCCAAACAGTGCATGTCCAAAGACTAGCAACTGAACAACAGTAGCCAGCTAAGCTATCAACTTTGTGATAGTTTCAGGTGCACAGCAGAGCCACTCAGCCATATATACACATCTATCCATTCTCCCCCAAACCCCTCTCGCCTTTTGGTCATTTGTTAGGGCTTCCAAAGCAGAAGACACAGGAGACATAGGTTAGATCCCTGGATCAGGAAGATCCCCTAGAGGGGGGCATGGCAACCCACCCCAGTATTCATGCCTGGAGAATCCCATGGACAGAGGAGCCTGGTGGGCTACAGTCCACAGTGTCGCAAAGAGTTGGGACGCGACTCAAACGACTTAGCGTGAGCACACTCTGACAATAGAGAAGAGAAGGTCAGAGGAAAAAATCCACCCAAGGCAACCTCCTCGTGGTCAACGCAGGTGAGGATACCAGAGAGGTGGTTTTTATTTGCTCAGGGTCACTTCAAGCATCTAGTGAGAAAATGCATGGAGGACCCTGGATACTCCACAAAGCACTCTACCGCTGAGCTGGCATTCAGGAGAAAGGAGGGGCGACAGCTCTCTCTGCCTTTGTAGAAGCCTCAGCCTCCCTGGGTACCATTCAGGCCCTGGGGCTCACCTCTCTCCTGCCAGTCATCCTACCAGCCAGCAGCACTGCATTAGAGAACGTGAAATTCAATTCAGATCAGCACTTGAAAGCGGCCAGGGCCCAGGCCAGTTTGCTAAAAATAAGGCTCAGGGATTATCTATAGGTTTCAATTAGCCACAAGAGCAAGCAGGTTGCTGGTTACCATGAATAATCAAGATGGGGTGTATAGCCCGAGATAAATGATACTTCGTGCCCAGCCCACCTTTTCACAGAGGACACCCAGCCTGCCCCCTCTCAGGGCAGACAATGGGGGCCACTCTCCACACCTCCCGGGAGGAGAACCCCGGGCATGGATGACCGCCACGTGGCCCTGGAACAGCTCCAGTGTGCACACCGCTGTAGTTGAGCCCATCCTGTAGCAATGACTCCACACACCCGCAGAGAAAATTTCGGGTTGTGCTCCTCTTCATGGGCACGGTTCAGCACTGTTGTGCTGACTCAAAGCGCCCTTTGAAGTCCTTGGGACTTGAGGATCAATGAACACTGAGAAGCGAGCCCTACGTGCCAATTTCCATCATTCACAGGGACTTCAAAAAGATGAGGCAGGGCAGGAAGTTCAAAAAAGACTGTGCCTGCGAACTGCAGCCTGCAATCTCCGAAATTACAGGCACAGCCCTGTCACATGCGACTCTTGGAGCAGGTGCTTTTTGCCCGATGCCTCTCACTTGCCAAGAAATCCCTGCTGAGGGTTAATAGGAATATCCAGTTCCCTAAGCATTTCTTGTGCCTCAGCGCTATTTACCCCTAAAGTTCTAGCACTTAAAAAAAAAAATTACAGGATTTAGCACCTGTTTGTCTCCAAAATACTTGCTAAAAACGGAACTGCCAAAAGGCCACCTCTAAAATTAGTCATATTTCCTGCTCTGAAAAACATAGTAAATTCTATTTTTAGTAACTCCTTCACTCCTGGTACCTGGCTTGACATGGCGCTGTCATGCTTGGGCATAATTATTGGCAACTTACTAAGCAGGCAACCCTTATTTTTAGCCCCAAAATAGCTCCAATGAAAATGACTAACAGGCTTTAAAAAAAAAAGAAAAAACTAAGGGTTAGAACAAGGTATTTAAGCATCTTAACCAATCATTTTACGTACCTAACTTCACAGAGACTTAATCACAAAAAAAAAGTAATTGCGACAATAACTATTCTCCCCTCCAGTTTTGCCTGTCAGTGAAAACAGCGCTATACCTGAAGGCACCTACGCTCATCCCTGTCAGCCTCTCCAACTATACTTTCTTCCTGTTTTAAATGTGATAACCTTGGGCCTTCCTGTTGGTCCAGCGGTTAAGGATCCACCTGCTAAGGCAGGGGACCCGGGTTTGATCCCTGGTCCGGGAAGATCCTGCAAGTTGCTAGGCAACTGAGCCAGTGAAGCACAACTGCGGAGCCCATGCTCTAGAGCCCATGTTACCACCACCACACTCATGTGCTGTGACTGCTGAAGTCTGTGCACCCTCGGCCCCGTGCTCTGCAACAAGAGAAGCCACTGCAATGAGAAGTCCGTGCGCCCCAACAAAGAGCAGCCCGCGCAGCAAGAGCGATCCAGTGCAGCCATAGATAAAGAAACAAATACTTGTGAAAAATTAAGTACAATAACCTATCCAGTGCCAGAGACTCTGCATTGCCCAGGTATTGGGGACCAGCATCAGAGGCTGTGAGCACACCTCCCCTCTGGGTCTTCACAAGTTATCACTTCATACTCCTGCACAGCAACTTCGTTCTTTGTCTCAAAGCCACTGAGAATCCTTTTCAAAGTTTGAGCTTGTCATCATTTTTTTTCCTCGTCTAATCATCAACTTAGTCAAAGACAAGACTGAGAATGTGCCGGTTAAGAGTTTCACATGATCTAGTGAATTATTTATTTTTAAAGCCACGTTAAGGCAGGCTGCACCAACTGAAAGCTCCCGGAGGACAAAGTGAGGCCTGCCCAAAGCCATCGGTTTTTTTCAAGCAGTAGAAGGGCCAACCGGATTCAAATGACTCTCAAACAACTTTGGAAAGAGGTATGCAAAAGAAAAGCCAGGGCTGGGGTGGGGGGTGGGATACTGTCCTGCAGGCAGTGATAGGAAAAGGTGCCTCTTGATAAGATAGAATTGAATGAAAGTCAGGGAAAAGTGTCTCGTTTTCCAACCTGATTCAGACAGTAATTCCCAGCGTGCCATGGAGGATGGCACCCAAAGCTTTCTGGAAACGTGCACAAGTCAAAGTGCAACACACACCAAGTGCCCTAAACCAATGATACTCTGGATTTTGGCATAAATCACCCAAAACAACATGCCCAGTTTGAGACTGCAACTGCGGGCGTGGGGCGCCTCCTCTTTTTCCTTTTCTCCACCCCCCTTTGCAGATTTTTCCTGAACTGATTCCTCAGGACAGGTTGCCCTGGATCCTTGCACTCTGGGGGTGGTGTGGGGGGCAGGGACAGGGGAGAATACATCAAGTCCCCCCCACACACGTCTTAGTACAGCATTCATGACTTCATGTGTGGTCTGTGGTCCGTGTCCTCTCAAAAAGAAAGGAAAAGAGAAAAGTGAAGAGCTTTCTCCAAAAAGTATGCACCTCCCTGAAGGGGGAATTATTGAGAGGAGAGGGCCTCCTGGGACACTCACATCACCCACTCTGGGGACATTTCATTTCCCTTCCTCCGGGTCCTGTCACCTCCAGGTGTCCCCTGGCTTGGCTCTCAGGAGTAACCACTCTCTGGGTGAAATCTCTTAATAGGTCATCTTTTAAAGAGACCTGGAAGGCTGCAAATTGTGTGAGGTTGATTTCACCTTTATTTTGTTCTTAATAAGACAGGATCCAGCACATGAGTGGGGCTGGGGACTCATCAGTTCAGCAGTCCTTCCTGGGTAGAGTCATCTACACACACACACACGCGTGTGCGTGCACACACACACACACCACACGCACACACACACACACACACCACACGCGCACACACACACACACACACCACACGCACACACACACACACACACCACACACACACACAAGGTAGAGTCATGTACATGCACACACATTTTAATCTCTACAATCTGCCAAAACCCCAAATCTATTAGTTAAGCATTAAGGCATTATTAGGAGAAGGGATGGCACCCCACTCCAGTACTCTTGCCTGGAAAATCCCATGGACGCAGGGGCCTGGTAGGCTGCACTCCGTGGGGTCCCGAAGAGTCGGACACGACTGAGCGACTTCACTTTCACTTTTCACTTTCATGCATTGGAGAAGGCAACCCACTCCAGTGTTCTTGCCTGGAGAATCCCAGGGACAGCAGAGCCTAGTGGGCTGCCGTCTGTGGGGTCGCACAGACTCGCAAACGACTGAAGCAACTTAGCAGCAGCAAGGCGTTATTGGATCTGTGAGATACAAGCTATGAATGACACCCATCGTTTCTTTAAAGCTGGCTATTAAGTGAACTAAAATCCAGACTTCTCAGGAGGCTTGCAGTCCCGGAGCCCCTGATTCTCCCGCCTGAAGTAGGGCACACATCAGAAATATCCCCCAGTCTCCTCCACCACTCTAAGATCCACCTTCCTTAACTAGATTCAATCACGCAATAATTTTACGTCCAATTAATTGGTCCTCCCCTTGCGGAGAGGAAGTGAGATGAAGCGTTTGAAAAAGACAAGATGAGATAAATGGGCGTGAGCCTCTAAGGGGTGCGGGGTGGGAGGGGTGGTCAGCGTGGGGGGAATCACTGGAACCCATCCGGGCAGGAATTCCTCGCATTCCAGAGTGCCTGGGGGCCCAGCCCTGAGCTCCAGAACCGCAGCACCCGGCTAGGGACTGAGCTCGGAGTGCAACCCCGGGTAGTTCAGCCAAAGCACACAGCCTGATGTTAGGGAGGGAAAGAGCAGCGGCGAGGAGCCTACCACGGGAGAGAGGAAGGCAGCCCGAACAAGCTGAGCGGCCGGGCAGGGGGAGCGCGCGCGCGCGCCTAAACGTTGCCCATTATGCTGTGAGCAGAGCACCTCGTCTCCTTCTGCTGCTGCTGCTGCTAAGTCGCTTCAGTCGTGTCCGACTCTGTGCGACCCCATAGACGGCAGCCCGCCAGGATCCCCCTTCCCTGGGATTCTCCAGGCAAGAACACTGGAGTGGGTTGCCATTTCCTTCTCCAATGCATGAAAGTGAAAAGTGAAAGTGAAGTAGCTCAGTCATGTCCGACTCTTAGCGACCCCATGGACTGCAGCCCACCAGGCTCCTCCATCCATGGGATTTTCCAAGCAAGAGTACTGGAGTGGGATGCCATTGCCGTCTCTTTCTGCTAAGTTTCAAAGAGGAAACGGACGTAACCAGACTGACTCCTCTACATTTCGAGTGAAAAGAAAGTTCTACCACCCGTGCCAGGCACGGGGAAGTGAGCGCTCTGTAATTGGCTAGCGGGATCCGCCTTCGCCAAGACGCTATGGGTTAAGCTCCCAGCCCACTGCGAACCCAGGAGTAAACGGCGCTGCCGCTCACTTTGGACTAGAAGGTGGTTTGGAGGGTTTTTTTCTTCTTGAAAGAGACCCTCCATTCAGTGAGCTCCTCTCCCGAACACTCCCCCTTGTGCATAGAAATTCAAGCCAGAGGCACTTTGAAAACTACTCACTGCTAACCCCCTTTACCCGAAACAAAGGGGCACCCCACCCCGAGAGGCTGTAGGAAGGGACCAAGTGACAAGGGTGATGAAGACCTGCAGTCACATGCCAGGGGCTCCAGCACACACGAGGGAACTGGCGAGAGAGATTAAAGCCAGGAGAAGCTGGGGGTCAGAGGGCAGGGCAGTTCGCCCTGGGGTCAGAGGGCCCACAGCAGTGTGTCCGGGACCCCCAGGCTGGCAGAGGATCCCAGGACAGAGAGTGGCTGGGCAGGTGGGAAGCCCGGAACCTCCCTGCCTTTCCCAAACGGCTGGCGTCTCTCTGCTCTTCGAGATGCAAAAAGGCTGCGGGCGGCCGGCTTCGCGGGGAAACCAATCGCCCCCAACCCCCCTAACCAGGGAAAGTGACCCCAGATCGTTCCTCTGGGAAATGCCAGTATCCTGGTCTGAGAGAGCTAGCGCGCGCGTTTGACTCGACCCCGCGTTCAACCCGAGAGGAAAAGCAGGCGGAGCCGGGAGGTGCTGGGCCGGGGCTCCGCAGCCAGACTCGCAGCGCAGGGCTCCCCGTAGGGTCCCCGCCACCCCTCCCGCCCCGATCTCCCATCCCGGGGCGGAGGGGCGGGGTGATCCGGGGGCCAGCGCCCCGGGAGGCTCACCTTCTCTCCGGTCAGCACGTGCAGCCCCTCGCGCACCTTGGCGAAGGAGCCCTCGCCCAGCTTTCTGCTGCCGATGAGGTAGTTGCCCACGCGCTTGTGGTGCTGGAAGTCGCGGAGCCGCTCTCGGGGCACGCCGCTCACCCAGGCCGGCAAGAAACTTCCTTCGCAGGCAGCCGCCGGCCTGGCCGCGTCCTCGGCGCCGCCGCCGCCGCCCCCGGGCGCCGCCGGCTCGCCCAGGAGCCCGTCCCCCGCCGCCGCCGGCATCGCAACCGCTCCGGTTCGGCTCCCGCGCTCGCGGCTCCTCCTCCTCGGCCGGCTCCCCGGGCTCCTCCCGCCGCCGCCGCCGCAGCTGCCTTGGGCCCGGCCCCGCCCGGCCCGCCGCCGAGCGCCCCCGGCCGCCGCCGAGCGCCGCGCGCAGACAATAGCGGCCGCCGGGCCACAGGGTACCGAGGACCCGCCCCCCACCCCCAAGAAGTTCTTCTACTGAGGCTCCTTGCGGAGACCCTGCCCCGAGTCCCTTCCGGGCGGCTAGTGACCGTGTCCCGGCTCGGGTGCGCGGGGAGCGCGCCGGCCGTGGAGGGGCGTTGGGGCGGCGGGGGGCGCGATCCGGTGCCGGGTCCCGGAGCCGAGATGCCTGGTCCCGGAGCCCGGGGCTCCTCGGCCACCTCCGCCCTCGCCGCCGCCGGCTGGCCCGTACGGACGCGGGTCCGGCTCGCTGGTTCCTAGCTGCGCGCCGGGCTGCCGCTCCCGCCCGAGAGCCGGCGCGCGCGGCGGGCTGCAGGCGCCCTCTGGAAGGCAGCAGAAGAAAGCCCCATTCAGTTTGAATTTGCAGAAATTTAATCCGGTCGCGGGCGGCGGGAACAGATGCGAGCTCCACTCCGCAGCGTGTGCACTTTCAAATCCCTCGTAGCCCCTCCTTCCCCGCGCGCAACAGCCAAACTCGACCCCTCGCCGCAGAGGGGAGGGCGCTGGGAGGGAGGCGGCGGGGCCACCTGAGCTCCAGACTTGGGGGGACCCCGCGCGGCCTCTGAGACGCGCGCTCCCGGGCCGCCCAAATCGGGCCGCCTCCGCCTGTGCCTCTCGCCCGGCTTCTGGGCTTGGGCTTTCTGGACCTTTCGGCGAAGAATTCCGCCACCAGGAGCCGCACCCACCCGGGGCAGGAGGAAGGGAAGGAGGCGCTCTCGAAGCCGGTGGACTGTGGTTTAAGTGCCCGGTATCCAGCCCCGGGCCCCGCACACAGTAGGACCCTCTGGACCCCGGATGGATGGATAGAGGGATGGGTGGATGGATGGAAGGATGGAGTAGCGAAAGCCTGGGCTCACACCAGGCGGGCACGCGGTGTTGGAGGAGGAGCAGCCGCAACAATAATAGTAGCAGCAGCAACGTAGGAATCAGGGCGTTTGCTCCCTCTGCTTGTACATTTACACCTTCGCTGCTTTCCATTGAAACGATGCCGGTGATTGCAGGATGCGGTGGACCTGCGCTCCCTGCTCTTGGAGGCTTTTGTTCTGAGGCGCCCGGACCCTGCTCATCTCTGGTAAACAAATGCAGCCGCCCTGAACACTCTGATCCTCTCCGGGATCCCCAAAGTCTTCTCAAAGCAAAAAATGAGGGCAGGGAGGTGGGGGTGGCGAGTGAAGGGCTGGTAGGGGGAGATACCCCCCTTTTGTATTACAAAATGCTACCTGTTGAGCAGCCAGATAAAAGGCGCCAGCGTTTATGCATTCTTAACCCCCCGTCAGAGTTACAGCATCAGAGCTGAAAGGCAGGATTTGGTCCTAACCAAGTTCCTTTCACTACTAATTCCTTGGTAAACAATTATGGCATGATCCACGTCAGTGCTCTGAGATTGGGGCGGGGCAGGATGAGAAAGGGATGCTCGGCAGTCATTAATCCAGTGTCTCCGGGGCTTTCTGACCCAGAGAAACGCCTATTTTAAGTAGGACTCATTTCAAAAATGCTATAATCAGCTACTCACGGGTTATGAGTGAGGTTGTTTTCCATCAGCCTTCTCATCGTTCCCTTTTCCCAATATTAAAAATACACTTTAAAAATGTTTTTTGACTGAGGTTGTTTTCCATCCATCGTTCCCTTTTCCCAATATTAAAAATATAGTTTAAAAATGTTTTTCTTGGGTCGGGCAAAAATAAATAAATAAATAAATAAATAAAAATGTTTTTCTTGCTGTGCTTAAGGGGCTTCTTTACCACCACTCCACTCCCATAATTTCTGCAAGGCCAATGTAATCACAATAATGTATCAGATACAGTAATCAAATGTTAGGACAATGGAAGGCAGGAGAGAGAAAGGCAGTATGACCAGCACCGTGCCTGAAGAGTGAATGTTCATCAAACATCTCATGGATGACAAATACAGAGCTCACTTTGAGAGTGAAACCATTCTGCCTCTTCTTTCCGAGAAAGGTTTTAGAGTTTTCCCAATTAATAGCATGTGTATTAATAGAATATTGCTGTTCAGTCACCAAGTCTTTGCCACTCCATGGACTGCAGCACACCAGGCTTCCCTGTCCTTCACTATCCCCCGGAGTTTGCTCAGACTCATGTCCATTGAGTCGGTGATGCCATCCAACCATCGCATCCTCTGCTGCCCTCTTCTCCTGCCTTCAATCTTTCCCAGCATCAGGGTCTTTTCCAATGAGTTGGCTCTTCGCATCAAGTGGCCAAAGTATTGGAGCTTCAACTTCAGCATCAGTCCTTCCAATGAATATTCAGGGTTGATTTCCTTTAGGATTGACTGGTTTGCTCTCCTTGCTGTCCAAGGGACTCTAACTTTCTTTAAATTTTTGGATAATTAGCTCTGTATGAAAATGTAGAAATTACTTTCTTATAATGTAAGCAAACGTCAGAGACAGTTCATCAAAGTGTCTTTATGGACTAAAAAAAAAAAAAAAAAACAAAAAACTAGCTGATTCTTCCAAACATGGTGGAAGACATTTACAATGAAATAGAAATTTTCTTTCCTTTTAATTATCCTCTTGGGGTGGAGGTCAGGAAAGGGGTGAAGAAGAGAGAAAATCCAAGCCCGTTAAATCTTTTTCAATCCTGATGCCTGGGTTTGATTCAAGCTCACTGCTAACTCCATTAGCTGGGATGGATGCCAAAGAGAAGTCCAGATCCTACCCTTCCTGGGCTTTGTAACTGGTGTTTGAACTACAGGTCGTGTTCTCTGAAGTGGCCTTGTTTAATAAGGAATAACCCCAGAAATCCCTTTACGGAGGACAGATGAGTACCCAAAACAATGGACTGCCCTCATATGAGACAGAAATGCAGAAAACACCTGGCTGAAAGCACAGTCCAGCACTGAAGAGTCTACTGATTATCTCGAACTCTATTTCTTATCACCTGTGGGACCTCCCTGAGCACTACATTTCAGCTGCCTTCATCTGGATGGGGGTTCCACACCTCTGCACTTTTGCCTCTGCCATGAACTTGCCCAGTCAGCTGCCCCAACCCCATTGCTAACCAACACAGACTTTCCCTTCCCCATGAAGCCCTCCACCATCACTGAGCTGCAAGAGGCTCATGGCTCCTCCTTCTTGTTCCATATCACTCATTCTTCTTAAGTCCTATATTGTTGTTTTTTAGTCACTCAGTCGTGTCCGACTCTTTGCGACCCCATGGACTGTAGCCCACCAGGCTCCTCTGTCCATGGGATTCTCCAGGCAAGAATACTGGAGTGGGTTGCCATTTTCTTCTCCAGAGGATCTTTCCAACCCAGGGATCGAACCTGTGTCTCCTGCACTGGCAGCTGTATTCTTTAACACTGAGCCACCGGGGAAGACCCCCAAAGTCCTATGTTACTTCCTATTGAATGTCTTGCTTCTCTTTTAGACTCTTTGCAAATGGGAGCTCCCTTATTTTATATTATATTGATATCTGCCCTAGAGCACCTGACACGGTGCCTGAAACATGGCCATTTCTCAGTATATATTTATTGCATAAGTGAAAGCAATTGTTCATGGATTCTCACATGAGTGGAGTTTCATTGCTCCAGACAGCAAGATCCCCCTCTGTCCTGGAGGAAGACATTTCAAACAGCTTTCTAAAGCGTTGGTTGCCTATGGGTGGTCAAGAAATATAATTGTTTGTCTTGTCAGAGACAGACAATTCTCTAACTTAGATGCATTAACCCTTTAAAAAAAAAATTTACCAACAACAGTGGGCTGGAAAGCCGTGAAAAGCTTTCTCAGTTGACTTGTACCAGCTGCCTCCTTCCTTCCTGTCTCCTTCTCCATCTCCTCCCACCATATGGCTGGGAGACGGTCTGTGTGCTCCCACAGAACGCCAGCTAGGAGACCCAGCTGGAAGCAGTCAAAGACAATTAGAAGTAATCAGGCTGGCATGGCCAGGAAATGAAAGTTGGCTGGAGGGAGCTAGGCTGGCAGAGCCGGCTGCTGACGGGAGAAGGAAAGGGAAGACAGCAGGCACCAAGAAACTTTGCCTGGAAGACAATTCTCTGAACGCTATCCCTTGATTCTCCCCAAAGAAAGCTGTCGGTTAATCAGAGGCAGGACTCAAACTCATGATCCCCAGAGTTTGTGTCCACCGTGATCTTTTCACAGCACAGAGGCTGAGGAAGGCAGGGTCCCCTCCAGCATAGGCTGGGGTGGGGAGGCAACTTCGCCTGGCTCTGGAGAGCAGACCGCGTGCGGCACCCCACAGTGACCTCCTTGTCTGAAAGTGAGTCGTGACTCACCGTCTCCCCGTGCGCCAGTCTCCTCCATCTATAAAACTGGGGTATTGAGGAAGCGAGAGGATTCAGCGAGATGAGGCACACAGAGCATTCAGCCCAGAGCCTGGCACTGAGAAGCACCTGGTAAATTTTAGCTCTCACTCCTTCAGTCAATACTGGCATCATCGCCACACTTGAAGAAGTCACTTCAGAATGCCACAAACACAACTGCCCTTATCACAGAGGAAGCCAAAGCATTTCCTCCATTTTGGATCACTTCCCTAAGTCCAGAGTCCTGTGACCAACTCCCTTCTTCTCCACCAGGCTGTCTGAAAGGATCTTGGACTTAAACTGGGCTCAGCCCGCACCCGCGCGCACACACACACACACCCCGACCTACTCCTGTCCTAGGGCTTCACCCAAGTTCAGTTCAGCTCAGTTGCTCAGTCCTGTCTGACTATTTTCGACCCCATGAATCGCAGCACGCCAGGCCTCCCTGTCCATCACCAACTCCCGGAGCTCACTCAGACTCGCGTCCATCAATCTGGACATGGAACAAGAGACTGGTTCCAAATAGGAAAAGGAGTATGTCAAGGCTGTATATTGTCACCCTGCTTATTTAATTTATATCACCCAAATTCGCCCCAAAATTTAAGTGTCATTCTCTGCTTTCTCTCCTTCCTGGGTCTCATATCTAGTCCCTCAGCAAATATCAGTTCCATTCAGTTCAGTAGCTCAGTCGCGTCCAACTCTTTGTGACCCCATGGACTGCAGCATGAAAGGCCTCCCTGTCCATCACCATGTCCCAGAGTTGACTCAAACTCATATCCATTGAGTNTCTGCTTTCTCTCCTTCCTGGGTCTCATATCTAGTCCCTCAGCAAATATCAGTTCCATTCAGTTCAGTAGCTCAGTCGCGTCCAACTCTTTGTGACCCCATGGACTGCAGCATGAAAGGCCTCCCTGTCCATCACCATGTCCCAGAGTTGACTCAAACTCATATCCATTGAGTCTGTGATGCCATCCAACCACCTCATCCTCTGTCATCCCCTTCTCCTCCTGCCTTCAATCTTTCCCAGCATCAGGGTCTTGTCTAGTGAGTCACTTCTTTGCATCAGGTGGCCAAAGTATTGGAGCTTCAGCTTCAGCATCAGTCCTTCCAATGAATATTCAGGACTGATTTCCTTTAGGATGGACTGGTTGGATCTCCTTTCAGTCCAAGGGACTCTCGAGAGTCTTGTCCAACACCACAGTTCAAAAGCATCAATTCTTTGGTGCTCAGCTTTCTTTATAGTCCAATTCTCACATCCATACATGATTGCTACAGTTTTTCCAGTAGTCATGTATGGATGTGAGAGGTGGACTATACAAATGTCATGGGTTTTATTTTCACAGCACACCCACATGTGACCACAGCTCATCACCTTCACCTCTGTCACCCTCTTCAAGCCAGCCACCAGGCTCTCTCTCATCCTAATCCATGTCCTAAAGGAAATCAGCCCTGAGTATTCATTGGAAGGACTGATGCTGAAGCTGAAGTTCTAATACTTTGGCTACCTAACGCGAAGAGCCGACTCATTGGAAAAGACCCTGATGCTGGGAAAGATCGAGGGCAAAAGGAGAAGGGGACGACAGAGGATGAGATGGTTAGATAGCATCACCGGCTCCATGGACATGAGTTTGAGCAAACCCAGGAGATAGTGAAGGAGAGGGGAGCCTGCGTGCTACAGTCCATGAACAATAGCAACCATTTACGGTTTGGTCCCTTCCTCCAAATTCCAGAAGGAGGCTATTGAGAAGGAATGAAAGTTAAAGTGTTTTCTAGAAAGAGGCCCTCACACCTCCTCCTCCACCGACCATTTCTCCTTGCTTGCGTTTCTCCTTGTCAGTCAACACCAACAACATCCTCACCAGCAACATCCCTGTGGACTACTAAGCCCTTCCCCCCCTCTGGGACCCCTCCCTTTACTTCTCCGACCTCAGCTCCCCTTTCCACTCCAGTGAAGCCACACCAGCCTGCGCGTTGCTGCCACCCGTACCAGGCTTACTCCTGCAGCGGGCCCTTTAAATTATGCCTTCCCTAGAAAAACTTCCTCCCAAATACCTGCTTCTTCAGGTCTTGGTTCAAATGTCACCCTCTCTGTGAGCCTGGGTCTGTCTGCTTCCTTTACAAGGCAGATCTCCCCCAGACTCTCACCTCCCCACCCCCCTCTTCCCCTTCTCTGCTTGATTTTCCTTCCTAGCACTTAACACCACATTTCCTTATTTACTTTGTTTACTCTCTGTCTCCTTTCCTAGAATGGAGGCTCCATGATGGCTGGGACTTTAGTTCAGGGCTCTCTGCCTGGGGCCAGGCGTACAGGAAGTACTCAATACACATCTGTCCTGATGGAATGAACTTGTAATTCACAGGTTCTCCCACAGCCAAAGAGGGGACTGTGATACACGAGAAAGCAGAAAAAAGAAACACAGCGAAACTGAGTTCTGCTAGAGAAAGCATACATCATCAAGACAGATTTGAAAGAAAAAAAAAAAAAGAATCAATAACCATGCCACGAAGATAAACCTCTGAGCAAGCTCATTTGTAGTGTGGCAGGAAGGGAAAGGCTATTATAAGCACTAAGGTTGGAAATTGATGACCTCTATTATGGGTGCGAACCCTTGTCCGGTTCTTGCTGGGGACTGGGCGGCACCCGGCAGCATCCTGGGGTCTGCAGTGACCCCTGAGGAGTGAGCACACACAGTGGAGCAGCTCTAGAATGTGAGTGCTGGGGGGAGGGTCAGCGAGGAAGGCCACTGGGGACCTGAGTCCACTCATCCTCTGCAGGTCGGGCACGCAGGCAGGCTGACTGCACGAGCCTTCTCGGGGCGGTCCAGTGGCCGCACTCAGACAGACAAGAGTCAGGCGCCGCCTGCTGGCCACTGGACTCTGATTTCCCTCCACTCAACTGCACAAGGAGCCACAGACAGAACACCAGTCTGGAAACCAGAACCGACCCTCACCAGCCCGTCCAGAGACCCTGAGCAGGGCATTTACTATCTCTGACCTCACTTCTCTCTGTCTCTAAAGGGAATAGCTCCTTCCTGTCACGCCTAGTCCCCAGGACTGCCGCCTGGATAAAATGAAGCAAATTGGCGTGAAGTGCCTCTCTTAATGGAAGCTTCTTTGGTCGTTGGTGTCTTAAGCCACAACGCAAAGTGGGGCGTAATTGTCGCGGTCGTTCAGTCTCTAAGTCAGGTCTGACTCTCTGGCGATCCCGTGGACTGTAGCCCGCCAGGCTCCTCTGTCCATGGACTTCTCCAGGCAAGAATACTGGAGTGGGTTGCCACTTCCTTCTCTAGGGAAACTTCCAGACCCAGGGATCAAATCAAAGTCTCCTGAACTGGCAGGCAGATTCTTTACCACTAAGCCACCAGGGAAGCCCTGGGTATGCATTGTATCTATTAGCCACTCAGTGCTGTCCAACACTTTGCAACTCCATGGACTATAGCCCACCAGGCTCCTCTGTCCATGAAATTCCCCAGGCAAGAATACTAGAGTGGGTTGCCATTCCCTTCCCCAGGGGATCGTCCCAACCCAGGGATGGAACCCAGGTCTCCTACATTGCAGGCAGATTCTTTACCAACTGAGTCACCAGGGGTATACCTTTGAAAACAATAAATTTCAAATAAAATGGAAAGTGAATGGTTGAAAAAGTGTGGTCATTCAGAGCCTCTTCCTTTTAAAGCAGAGGCTTTCTGGGGAGTGCTGACATGGGTAGAGACATCATTTGTGCCTACGATCGTAGGTCCATCCACATACCCCCCCACCTCAGACCTCCTTGAACGATGACCTTCCAATGTTTCTCCTTCCAGTAATGTTAGTTGCTCAGTGTCCGACTCTTTGTGACCCCATGGACTGTAGCCCGACAGGTTCCTCTATCCATGGGGTTCTCCAGGCAAGAATACTGCAGTGGATTGCCGTTCCCTTCTCCAGAGACCCCTCATCAGCTGACAAGCCATCTGTTACTGCTGATGAGTCTGTGTGTAGAGATAGGAGATAGATGATTGACATATGATTTCCGTCTAGACCAGCAGATGACCAGATACACCACTGAAGCTCCGCCCATTAGAAGGAAGGGCAATCCTGGGGACAGTCATAGCGAATCACTGTGTGTTTTTGGCTTGCAACCATACACACCAGCCAACACCCAAGCTCGTTCTTTTTCCTCCTCCATCAGTGAGCCACCAGATCCCCCTTCCAAATGTGGCCATAGATGTGAGCTGATGGAAGGTTGCAGATTTCACAATGGTATCGTTATTTCCACACAGTCAAAGGCTTTGGCATAGTCAATAAAGCAGAAGTAGATGCTTTTCTGGAACTCTTGCTTTTTTGATGATCCAACGGATTTTGGCAATTTGATCATTGGTTCCTCTGCCTTTTATAAATCCAGCTTGAACATCTGGAAGTTCATGGTGCACATACTGTTGAAGCCTGGCTTGGAGAATTTTAAGCATTACTTTACTAGCGTGTGAGATGAGCGCAATTGTGCAGTAGTTTGAACATTCTTTGGCATTGCCTTTCTTTGGGATTGGAATGAAAACTGACCTTTTCCAGTCCTGTGGCCACTGCTGAGTTTTCCAAGTTTGCTGACATATTGCATGCAGCATTTTCACAGCATCCTCTTTTAGGATTTGATATAGTTCAGCTGGAATTCCATCACCTCCACTAGCTTTGTTTATAGAGATGCTTCCTAAGGCCCACTTGACTTCTTATTCCAGGATGTCTGGCTCTAGATGAGTGATCACACCATCATGATTATCTGGGTCATGAAGATCTTTTTTTGTACAGTTCTTCTGTGTATTCTTGCCACTTCTTAATATCTCCTGCTTTTGTTAGGTCCATGCCATTTCTGTCCTTTATTGTGCCCATCTTTGCCTGAAATGTTCCCTTGGTATCTCTAATTTTCTTGACGAGATCTCTAGTCTTTCCTATTCTATTGTTTTCCTCTATTTCTTTGCATTGATCACTGAGGAAGCCTTTCTTCTCTCTCTCTCCTTGCTATTCTTTGGAACTCTGCATTCAAATGGGTGTATCTTTCCTTTTCTCCTTTGCCTTTCACTTCTCTTCTTTTCGTAGCTGTTTGTAAGGCCTCCTCAGACAACCATTTTGCCTTTTTGCATTTCTTTTTCTTGGGGATGGCCTTGATCACAAACCTCCATCCATAATTCTTCAGGCACTCTATCAGATCTAACCCCTTGAATATATTTGTCACTTTCACTGTATAATTGTAAGGGATTTGATTTAGGTCATACCTGAATGGTCTAGTGGTTTTCCCTACTTTCTTTTACTAGCGTGTGAGATGAGCGCAATTGTGCAGTAGTTTGAACATTCTTTGGCATTGCCTTTCTTTGGGATTGGAATGAAAACTGACCTTTTCCAGTCCTGTGGCCACTGCTGAGTTTTCCAAGTTTGCTGACATATTGCATGCAGCATTTTCACAGCATCCTCTTTTAGGATTTGATATAGTTCAGCTGGAATTCCATCACCTCCACTAGCTTTGTTTATAGAGATGCTTCCTAAGGCCCACTTGACTTCTTATTCCAGGATGTCTGGCTCTAGATGAGTGATCACACCATCATGATTATCTGGGTCATGAAGATCTTTTTTTGTACAGTTCTTCTGTGTATTCTTGCCACTTCTTAATATCTCCTGCTTTTGTTAGGTCCATGCCATTTCTGTCCTTTATTGTGCCCATCTTTGCCTGAAATGTTCCCTTGGTATCTCTAATTTTCTTGACGAGATCTCTAGTCTTTCCTATTCTATTGTTTTCCTCTATTTCTTTGCATTGATCACTGAGGAAGCCTTTCTTCTCTCTCTCTCCTTGCTATTCTTTGGAACTCTGCATTCAAATGGGTGTATCTTTCCTTTTCTCCTTTGCCTTTCACTTCTCTTCTTTTCGTAGCTGTTTGTAAGGCCTCCTCAGACAACCATTTTGCCTTTTTGCATTTCTTTTTCTTGGGGATGGTCTTGATCACTGCTTGCTGTACGTCATAAACCTCCGTCCATAGTTCTTCAGGCACTCTGTCTATGAGATCTAATCCCTTGAATCTATTTGTCACTTCCACTATATAATCATAAGGGATTTGATTTAGGTCATACCTGAATGGTCTAGTGGTTTTCCCCACTTTCTTCAATTTAAGTCTGAATTTGGCAATAAGGAGTTCATGATGTGAGCCACAGTCAGCTCTCAGTCTTGTTTTTGCTGACTCTATAGAGCTTCTCCATCTTTGGCTGCAAAGAATATCATCAGTCCGATTTCGGTGTTGACCATCTGGTGATGTTCACGTGTAGAGTCTTCTCTTGTGTTGTTGGAAGAGGGTGTTTGTTATGTCACCTCACATAGTTGGCCATCTGTATATCTTCTTTCGAGAAATGTCTATTCAAATCCTTTGTGTTCAGTCGCTCATTCACGTCTGACTCTGCAACCCCACAGACTGCAGCACACCAGGCTTCCCTGTCCTTCTCTATCTCTCAGAGTTTGCACAAACTCATGTCCATTGAGTTGGTGATGTCATCCAACCATCTCATCCTCTGTCATCCCCTACTTCTCCTGCCTTCAGTCTTTACCAACATCAGGGTCTTTATCAATAAGTTGGCTCTTTGCATCAGGTGGCCAAAGTATTGGAGTTTCAGCTTCAGCATCAGTCTTTTCTATGAATATTCAGGGTTGATTTCTTTTAGGATAGACTGGTTTGATCTCCTTGCAGTCCAAGGGACTCTCAAGAGTCTTCTCCAGCACCATAGTTCAAAGGCATCAATTCTTCATCTCTCAGCTTTTTTCCTGTCCAGCTCTCACACCCATACATTACTACTGGAAAAACCATAGCCTTGACTACATGAACCTTTACCCATTCAAATTCAGATCCTTTAACTTCGAGAGATGGTATCTCAAGAGTCTTCTCCAGCACCATAGTTCAAAGGCATCAATTCTTCATCTCTCAGCTTTTTTCCTGTCCAGCTCTCACACCCATACATTACTACTGGAAAAACCATAGCCTTGACTACATGAACCTTTACCCATTCAAATTCAGATCCTTTAACTTCGAGAGATGGTAATGAACAGGGAGGCCTGGTGTGCTGCAATTCATGGGGTCGCAAAGAGTCGGACACGACAGAGCGACTGAACTGAACTGAACTGAACTTACTCATTTTTCAATAAGTTTATCTGCTTTTTTGTTATTGAGTTGCATGAGTTCCTTGTATATTTTGGATATTAATTAACCCCTTATCAGATATGTGATTTGTAAATATTTTCTGCTATCCTATGGCTACCTTTTCATTTTGTTGATTATATCCAAGGAGAGTACTCCCAAATTGATAAGCTCTCCTTTATCTGACTTCATGTTCCACACCCCTTCATCCAGCCTCTGAGAATTCACTTCCTTCTGTTCTTCTTCTGCTTCTGCCAGCACACATTGGCTAGGTCCTACAACATATGGTTGCATTGCTCCCTTATTCAGACCAGCACTTCGCCAGCTATGTTATGTTGTGACTTAATCCTAGCTACTGATCTCTTGGCCAGGAGGGGAGGTTGGACCAAGGCTTCTGCACCGTGCCCAAACAAGAGGAAAGTGTTAGCCCTTAACAGGGGGATGAGACCACAATAGTAAAGAAAAGTGAATCCTCCACTGTCAAGATGGATGTGAAAAGTAAAAGAAATGCAATATATGTGGAGAAAACCATATTTTCAAAAAGATACATGCATTCCAATGTTAATTGCAGCACTATTTACATTGGCCGAGACATGGAAGCAAACTAAATGTCCATCAACAGAGAGATGCATTTTAGATTCCACATATAAATGAGAGCCATATTACTCAGCCATAAACAAGAATGAAATAATGCCATTTACAGCTACATAAATGGACTTAGAGATTATCATATTAAGTGGAGTAAGAAAGAGCAAGGCAAATATCATATGATATAACTTATATGTGGAATCTAATATATGACAAAAATGAACATATCTACAAAACAAAAACAAACTCACAGTCCTAGAGAACAGACTTGTCATTGCCATGAGGCGAGGGCGGATGGATTAGGAATGTGGGATCAGCAGATGCAAACTATTAAATATGAAACAGACACACACAGTTCAGTTCAGTTCAGTCACTAAGTCGTGTCCTACTCTTTGCAACCCCATGAACTGCAGCATGACAGGCCTCTCTGTCCATCAACAACTCCCGGAGTTTACCCAAGCTCATGTCCCTCGAGTCGGTGACGCCATCCATCCAACCATCTCATCTTCTGTCGGCCCCTTCTCCTCCTGCCCCCAATCCCTCTCAGCATTAGGGTCTTTTCCAATGAGTCAGCTCTCTGCATCAGGTGGCCAAAGTACTGGAGTTTCAGCTTCAGCATCAGTCCTTCCAATGAACACCCAGGACTGATCTCCTTCAGAATGGACTGGTTGGATCTCCTTGCAGNCCTGTCTCTTATACACATCTAGATGTGTATAAGAGACAGAGTCAGCTCTCTGCATCAGGTGGCCAAAGTACTGGAGTTTCAGCTTCAGCATCAGTCCTTCCAATGAACACCCAGGACTGATCTCCTTCAGAATGGACTGGTTGGATCTCCTTGCAGTCCAAGAGACTCTCAAGAGTCTTCTCCAACACCACAGTTCAAAAGCATCAATTCTTCTGTGCTCAGCTTTCTTCACCATCCAACGCTTGCATCCATACATGACCACGGGAAAAACCATAGCCTTGACTAGATGGACCTTTGTCGGCAAAGTAATGTCTCTGCTTTTCAATATGCTATCTAGGTTGGTCATAACTTTCCTTCCAAGGAGTAAGTGTCTTTTAATTTCATGGCTGCAGTCACCATCTGCAGTGATTTTGGAGCCCCCCAAATTAAAGTCTGACACTGTTTCCACTGTTCCCCATCTATTTCCCATGAAGTGATGGGACCAGATGCCATGATCTTCATTTTCTGAATGTTGAGCTTTAAGCCAACTTTTTCACTCTCCTCTTTCACTTTCATCAAGAGGCTTTTTAGTTCTTCTTCACTTTCTACCATAAGGGTGGTGTCATCTGCATATCTGAGGTTATTGATATTTCTCCCAGCAATATCCTACTATATAACACAGGGAACTCTGCTGTACAGCCAAAATTAACACATTATAAATCAGCTATACTTCAATAAAATTAATTTTTTTAAATAAAAGAAATGTGAAAACTCAATGCTATTTTTAGATCAAAAGCAGAAAACATAAAATACAAACCAATCTCAAAAGAGAATCAATAAAGAATATTCACATTAAAGCATATACAAACAAATCTAAATGCATGATAGCAAATTCTGAGTCCAGCCTTGTACCAAAAATGTAATAAAAGATTTTAATGCATTCCACCTTAATTAAAGTCAAAATTATAGCTTCTTTGGTGATACAGTACAGTGTGGAAAAGAAAACAGGCATAAAAATAAGGCTGTGGTGGCTAATCTATGGTGTGCCTTCATGAATTTCAAGAGAGTGCTGAAGACTCCCAAGGAAGAAAAGTCGAGGCACCAAGGTAAAAACAACTCAATGGGAATATTCTGAGAAAAACCACTGGGCTTTTTTTTCCCATTTAATACACAGAAGAAAAGAGATGTAACATGTCATTGATGAGCTGGGATAGGAATGTATTTCTATTTCCATTTACTTATGCTATTGATGAGTTTCTAGACTTCCTGGGGTTTCTTTCCTTCCAGTTTTATCAACATATAGCACTGTATAAGTTTAAGATGTACAACATAATACAGTCAGAGATCATGATTATGACAATAAATTTAATGAACATCTATCGTTTCACGTTCACGTAAAATTAAACATTAAAAATTTCTCATTTCTTGTGATGAGAGCTCAGCATTTACTCCCTTAACAAGTTGCATATATAACATGTGTGTGTGCGTGTGCTCCATCGCTTCAGTCGTGTCCCACTCTTTGCAACCCCATGGACTGTTTCCCACCATGTTCCTCTCTCCATGGGGATTCTCCAAGCAAGAATACTGGAGTGGTTTGCCATGCACTCCTCCAGGGGATCTTCCAACCCAGGAAGTGAACCCCAGTCTCCTGCACTGCAGGCGGATAACTTACTGTCTGAACCACCAGGTGAAGTGAAGGTGGTTAAAAAGGATAAAATTCCAGTTATCAGATAAGTAAGTTCTGAGGATGTAAAGTAGAGCATCCTGACGGTCATCAACAATACTATGTTGTACATTTGAAAAGGACTAAAAGAGTAACTCATACTAAGATTCAAAATTGTAGCTATATGACGTAATGGATATTAACCAAACTTACTGCAGTAATCACTTAGCAATATATACAAACATCAAATCATTATGATGTACAGTATAAACTAATAAAACCTTAAATGTTAAATGTTGATTATATTTCAAAGTAGGGGGAGAAAACTACTATATATCATTTTATTTTTTATCTAAAAATTAGAAGACTTTTAGTATTTTATTCCACCAACAATGCTTGCTCTAAGAGACATGAGCAGATATGGATTTTACAGGTTATCTCCCTGATTCAGTTGAAGTAGGTGGCCCCATCACACTGGCTCACTTCAATATAAGATACTGTGAAGCCAAATGATGCATAGAATGTGCACCTTTTAAGCATGTAGAACGTACAGTACAAGCTTAAGGAGAGGTTGATTATACACAGATGATCAGCTGTAGATGCAGCTACAACAACATCATGTGGTATGACAGCCAGTTTCTTTATTCTGCAACTCTAGTGAGACTGTAAAAGTTAGATTATGCATCAGGATAACACCCATCATTAATATAACTAGAGGTGTGCCACCATGAAAGAGACAAGATGGTTCCCAACCAGATTATAACTCATAGAACACAATTGTGTTCTAAGAGATGAAATGTCATATCACTATCATAAAACTGAAAACTTAAATCATCTCTTTGTGTGCATCTAGGCTCCGGGTTTTTGTTCAAGCAAGTTTGCAAGTCATGCAGCACAAGTAATTTGCTCCAGTGACGCCTCTCACCCTGCAATTTTCTCTGCTACATAGAACCAAGATGAATTGGTTTGCAGGGGGATCCAATTACTAGGGACACATTTCATTTTCAAATCTGAACATTTTTGCAAAGATGGCTATTTTTAGAAAGCCTCCTGAGATTTCTTTTCAGAAGGACTCCTGATTTTACGGAAATAAAAAAAAAAAAAGCAAAAGTCATAAAGATCAACATTTAGAAGAGATTAAAAAAAAATACATGCATGCTTTATTGTTTTAAAGACAAGAAATCTCATTTAAAACCTGCAAGTGCATGAACCTAGAGTCTGTCATACAGAGGGAAGTCGGAAGGAGAAAAACAAATATCGGTTATTACAGCATATATATGGAATCTAGAGAAATGGTATAGATGATCGTATTTGTGGGCAGCAATAGAGATGCAGACATGGGGAATGGACTTGTGGACACAGTGGGGAGAGGAGAGGGTGGGACGAATGAAGACCGCAGCACTGGCATATGCGTGTTACCAGGTGTAGAGTAGATGGCTGGGGGGAAGCTGCTCTATTATACAGGGAGCTCGGCTTGGCCTCTGTGGCGACCTAGAGGGATGGGACGGGAGAGGGTGGGAGGGAGGCCCGAGAAAGAGGGGAACGGTGAACGCGTATCGCCGATTCACGCTGTTGTACTGTAGAAACTAGCACGATTGCAAAGCCATTATACTCCAATTAAAGTAAAACCATGCAAGGATGATTTTGTTAACTCTTCAGTTGCAGTTCCTCAGAAAAAAAGGAAAATCATAATGTAGGAATATCTGTGAAAGATCTTGAAAGCGTGCTTACCTTCTGATCCACAGTGTTGCTTCCAGGAATTTATTCTGAAAAGAAATCTCAAAAGACATATAAAGACATGCACACAAATATGTCTATTGCAGACTTTGCTTATAGCAAAATGTTGGGAAACATCCAATTGTCCAGCCTTAAGGATCAAATGCTTTAAATATGGTACCTCTGAAAATGCCATATTGCATGCATGCATGTTAAGTCACTTCAGTCTCTTTGAGACTCTATGGACTGGAGCCCACCAGGCTCCTCTGTCCATGGAATTCTCCAGGCAAGAATACTGGAGTGGGTTGCCATGCCCTCCTCCAGGGGATCTTCCTGACCCAGGGATCTCTTACGTCTCCCACATTAGCAGGGAGATTCTTTACCACTAGCACCACCTGGGAAGTGTGGGAGAATATTTATGGACACAGAAAAGGTCTAATATTAAGCAGGAAATATTATAAGGGTAGTGTCCATGCACTAAAAAAAAATAGCAGAGGCATATTTTAACAGTGATAATCTCTAGGTAGTAAAATAAGGGTGATATTTCTTTCACATGGCTTGCGCTTTCTGTTTGTGCAATCAACAAACATTTGTTGTTTATCTTCTGTGTGCTGGGACTGTGTTAGCTGCTGAGTGTATATGAGATGGTTTGAAAATGTCATCTTAATTTTTTCTTCAGCTTTATTGAGACATATCTTTATTTTCAACTTTGTGTAAATTTAAGGCATCCAACATGATGATTTGATATGTATATATATGGTGAAATTATTACCACAATATGGTGAGTTAGTACATCTATCATCTCACATAGTTCTTGTGTGTGTGTGTGTGTGTGGTGAAAACATTTAAGGTGTATCTTCCTAGCAGCTTTCAAGTATACAACTTTTAACTATAGTCACCATGCTGTACATTAAAAGCTCAGAACTCACTTATCTTTTTTTAATTTTATTTTTTGTTTATTTTGGCTGCACCAGCCTTAGTTATGGCATGTGAGCTCTTTAGTTGCAGCGTCTGGGAGTCTAACCCCCTGACCAGTGATGGAACCCGAGTGCCCTGCGTGGGGAGAGCAGAGTCTTAGCCACTGGGGAAGCCCAGAACTTACTCATCTTACAGTTGGAAGTTTGTTGGCTTTTACCAGCTTCGCACATCTCCTTGCCCCTCCCCTGTAACCACCCAGTTAAGCAAGTCTCTTCCCCCAGTGCACTCAGAATGCTCATCATCCAAACCCTCTTCATAGATGCTCCCACCCTGAGCCCCGTTACTGTGCCATGAGACACCCTAGTCATAACCAAGACATGTGGCGGTGCTGGGCTCTACAGTCCCAGTGGAGCCCAGCTCTCAGCAAGCCCGGCTCAGGCCCCAGGCAGGTCAGGGAAGGAGCCACCCAGATGTGCTTCCTGCAGCCTTTGCTCTTTCTGCTCCAGCCTGGAGTCCTGCCAGCTGACACCAAGCCATCACACAGCAAAGACATCCACACAGTGCCCTTTCCGAATAACTCACCCACAGAAAGTGTGAGCACGATAAAGTGATTGCTGCTAAATGCCACCCAGGAGCTTCAGCTCAGTTCTAAAGAATCTGTCTGCCAATGCAGGAAACATGGGTTTGAGTCCCTGATCCGGGAAGATTCCACAAGCTACTGAGCAACTGAGCTTGTACACTGCAACTATTGAACCTGTGATCTAGAGCCCAGGAGCCGCAACTGCTGAAGCCCAAGTTCGGTAGAGTCCTCTCTCCATATCAAGAGAAGCCCCTGCAATGAGTATCTCATGCACCACGACTCACTCTAGTATTCTTGCCAAAAATAAAGAAATAAATAAAATTAGTTTCAAAATGCCACCAAGTTTGGGATGCTTTGTTACACAGCACAGATAACCAGAACAGTGTGTCACAGTAACAAATACACTGGCAGACCAGGCAGAGAGCGGAAAATTGCTCCAGCAAGCTGTCTGCCTTCTCTCCCATGCGTCTTTGTCGCTGCGTGGGTTTTGGCTAGTTGGGGCGGGTGGCGGCCCCTCTCTAGTTGCGGTGCTCCATCTGCTCACTGCAGAGCCTTCTCCTATTGCAGAGCACAGGCTCTAGGGTGCTCGGGCTTCGGTAGTTGCGGCACATGGCTCTAGGTGTCTTTCCAGTGGGAGGCAGATGGCCCACTTGGAAGGGAAACGGGAGCTGATTCAAAGAAGGAAATTGTTGGTCAGTCACTCAGTCGTGTCCAACTCTGCAACCCCATGGACTGTAGCACTCCAGGCTTCCCTGTCCTTCACTATCTCCCAGAGTTTGCTCAAACTCATGCCCATTGAGTCGGTGATGCCATCCAACCATCTCATCCTCTGTCGTCCCCTTCTCCTCAGGCCCTCAATCTTTCCCAGCATCAGGGTTTTTTTCTCTGAGTTGGCTCTTTCATCAGGTGGCCAAAGTATTGGAGCTTCAACATCAGTCCTTCCAATGAACACCCAGGACTGATCTCCTTTAGGATGGACTGGTTGGATCTCCTTGCAGTCCAAGGGACTCTCAAGAGTCTTCTCCAGCACCACAGTTTGAAAGCATCAGTTCCTCGGCACTCAATGTTCTTTATGGTCCAGCTCTCACATCCATACATGACTACCGGAAAAAACAGCAGAGGATAAGCCATTAAAGCGTGGGCTGCTCTGGGGGGAGCCAGGAGAGAAGGGAAGCCCCCTGAGACTTAGAAAAGCAGAAGCATCTCTCAGCCTGGAGAAGGGAGAGGAGGCAGGGATGTCAAGCTGTGCACAGCAGCCCTTCCTGTCCACACTCCTCTCCGCTGGGGCCTCCTGATGCCCAAACCCAGAAGGAAGCCAGAGGGCAAGGAGCTAAGTTGATGTCATTTGGGAAATTGCTTCTGTGATGCCAGGAGGGTAGAGGGGCTGAGGGCAGTCTCGGGGGGAGAACTGGGGGGCCACATCCCCTTGCCTCTCAGAGCAGCTGCAGATCCTTGAATTTAAGATTTTTCTGAAATGAGTCAAACACCAGCCAACAGGTTCCCCCCTCCACAGCTGTGGGACACAAAGAACAAGCGCTCTGGGTGGGCCCATGGGATCACCTTTCCCTAAACTTAGGAAGAAGAGTAAGCATCCCTTCCTCCCTTTTAGGTTGGAGAGACTCCAAATTCATCAACCACTCTCTCTAAGGAAAATCATCCTCTAGCTTCATGGAAAAAGTGACACATATTATTTTCTTGTTCTCAAAAATCACTGCAGGTGGTAATGGCAGTGAATGAAATTAAAAGACGCTTGCTCCTTGGAAGAAAATCTATGACCAACCTAGACAACATATTAAAAAGCAGAGACATCACTTTGCTGATAAAGGTCCACATAGTCAAAACTATGGTTTTTCCAGTAGTCATGTATGGATGTGAGAGTTGAATGATAAAGAAAGCTGAGCGCCAAAGAATTGATGCTTTTGAACTGTGGTGTTGGAGAAGATTCTTGAAAGTCTCTTGGACTACAAGATCAAATCAGTCACTCCTAAAGGAAATCAACCCTGAATGTTCTTTGGAAGAACTGTTGCTGAAGCTGAAGCTCCAATACTTTGACCACCAGATATAAAGAGTCAACTCATTTGAAAAGACCCTGATGCTGAGAAAGATTACAGGCAGGAGAAGGGGACGACAGAGGATGAGATGGTTGGGCGGCATCATCGACTCAATGCATATGAGTCTGAACGAGCTCCAGGAGATGGTGAAGGACAAGGAAGCCTGGAGTGCTGCAGTCCATGGGGTTGCAGAGTTGGACATGACTGAGCACCTGAACAGCAACAAGCTTCACTCTTAATTCTTTTGTGCACTCTATATGTCTGAGAAACAGGTTCATAACACCTTTCTACCAACCTTGCCTGGTACTCCCACATGACAAGTGGGATGTGGAATCTCTTGAGAATCCAGCTTAAAACTAGATAAGACAGCTCCGTTATCACTTCCTGTCAGCCATGTAGAGGTGGCAATTTAATGTTTGACACAATGGGTATTTAAATAAGAAAAAAAAAAAAAACAGCCACTCAATAAATAAGGATGTGATATCTGATTATCAACGAAGGGCAAGACTTAAATCCCCACTTCACACCATTCATACAAATAAATTGCATCAGGATTACAGCTCCATTTTAAAGCATTAGCTGGAAATAGAGGATAATACATCATCCTCAACCTTCTTAAGAGACAAAAACAAACGCGTGCGCACACACACACACATGCACAAAAGGCCCCATCCACTGGGCTCTGACATCCACCACTGTGTGGCACTGAGGCCCCTACTTTCCCATGAGCTACTCCCAGGCAGTGATAAGCGCAGCGGGGATACTGAGGCAGCCCACTCCTGGGAGCAGGGAGGGCTTCATGGGCACAAGACCCAAGCTGCCACTCAGAGCCTTCCTCTCATAAGGGCCCCTGTGCTTGCTTTAAAACCCTCTGCTGTCACTAATTTGTTAACAAGGGAATCCTGCACATTCATTTCACCCCCAGCCCTGCATATGATATAACTTGGTCCTGCCTGGGAGACAGGTGACCCCTTAGGTGGGCTCGAGGACTGCCTGGTATCCTTACACAGAATCTTCCTTAAACTGCATGTCGGTCTGGCTTGTACCAGACCCTCCCTCCCTTCTTCCCTCAAGGTCTACTGAGAGTGCAAGTCGTTCAGCCATGCCCTACTCTTTGTGACCCCATGAACTGTAGCCGGCCAGGCTCCTCTGTCCATGGGATTCTCCAGGCAAGAATACTGGAGTGGGTAGCCTTTCCCTTCTCCAGGGGATCTTCCTGACCCAAGGATTGAACCCAGGTCCCTGCATTGGCATTGCAGGCAGATTCTTTACTGTCTGAGCCACCTGGGAAGCTCTGGCTCTCCTGAATTTTCCTGGCCTCCTCCCCATTTTCCCACAGGCAAAGACCCTAATAAAAAATCCCATTTCAACGTCTGCTTCTGGGAGGACTCAGACCAGCTTAAGTGGTGCTAAGGAAGGTCAGACAATAAAGGCATAAAAATGGAGTTTTGTGACTTCCTCATCCACCACGTGGTTGGCAAAGTAGATGCCATCTGGGTTTTTGTTGTTTAGTCCCTAAGTCACTCTGACTCCTTTGCGACCCCATGGACTATAGCCCACCAGGCTCCTCTGGCCATGGGATTCTCCAGGCAAGAATACTAGAGTGGGTTGCCATCTCCTTCTCCAGGGGATCTTCCCCACCCAGGGATCAAACCCACGTCTCCTGCTTGGCAGGCAGAGTGTTTACCACTGAGCCACCTGGGAAGTCCATGCCTTCTGGGTTGGTAGGTCACAAAGTAGCAGCTCAGTTGCTAAAGCTTTCATTGGTGGTGGCCTGGAAAAGTATCCTGGTGGGAGGGGCATGTGAAAAACCTGGGGGGAAAGCCTACGGAGACGGCAGCATGGGCTGAGGTATACTAAGTCACGCTGGTGCCCTGCAGAAGGAGAAGGGACAGGTGGCTGGTATCCAGCAGCAAATGACAGAGAGTGAGGACTCCCAGGGTACCCCAGTGAGAGGTCACAAGGAGGCCCAGATCAGCTGCAAAGGAAGGATGCACAAGGGCAAGCTGCAGGCTAAAACACGGTTCAGCTGCAGCTAACTCCAGAGATGTTTGAATGCTCAGCCAAGGGAGGTGTGGGATGCAAAGGTCATGGCCCTGGTGAGGACAACCTCAATGGATACAACATAGCCTGTAGAATAAATCCAAACAGAAACCAGGAGAGACAAGAGACAGAGAGCACACAATACGGCATCAGACTCTGGATCCAGCCGTCACTCACTCAATTCAGTCTTGTCCAGTTCTTTGGAACCCCATGGACTATAGTATGCCAGGCTCCTCTGTCCATGGGATTCTCCAGACAAGAAAACTGGAGTGGGTTGCCATGCCCTCTTCCAGGAGATCATCCCGAAACCAGGGATTGAAACTGCATCTCCTGCATCTCTTGCATTGCAGGCAGATTCTTTACCGTGGAGTCATGGGGGCAGCCTGGATCCAGCCACATGTAAAACCAAATCCACCTCTGGGCTCTGCAGCTTTGAGAGCCAGTATTATTTCCTTTCACTAAAAGTTCAGTTCAGTTCAGTCGCTCAGTCGTGTCCAACTCTTTGCGACCCCATGAACCACAGCACACCAGGCCTCCCTGTCCATCACCAACTCCCGGAGTCCACCCAAACCCATGTCCATTGTGTCGGTGATGCCATCCAACCATTTCATCCTCTCTCATTCCCTTCTCCTCTTGCCTTCAATCTTTCCCAGCATCAGGGTCTTTTCCAGTGAGTCAGCTCATCGCATCAGGTGGCCAAAGTATTGGGGTTTCAGCTTCAACATCAGTCCCTCCAATGAGTGAATCAAGTAATTTTTGCCACCTGCACTGCAGAGTAGTCATGGCTTCCCTTTATGTATCTTCTTGCACAGATAAGCATCTTTATTCCAGCAAGAATATCTGTATTTTTTCCTTCATATATTTGCAGAAAGGGGGAAACCATAGATTCATACAGAGTATGATATGATTCTCTTAATCCAGAGACTTACAGAATTCTGTAAGTCTATAAGTTGGTCTCATTTCAATCAAGAAAGTTGTCATGGTAGTCTGGAATCCATTTCATTCCTTCATTCTCAGCAACCCCCTTTGAGGCTTCCTCTTGGTGGACAATTAGTTTTACATAGGATGGCTCCAGATTACTTTTTAAGCCCTGTTTTATACAATCTGGCTCCGGAACTAAGCTCCTCAACTCCATGGGATTTAAATCCTGCCTTTCTGATGATGTGAATTTCTTCTAAATCCTTAGAAGTTCTAGGCCTTTTTACCTTCTAATATTTTAGAATGCATTCGAAAAAGACACAATCAATGTGGGGTTAAAGGAATGGATGTTGTGATTTCTTTACCCAGTAATGGAGGGAAGTTTTTACTTAGTTGTGGTAATAAAAACCTTGAGATTATCCTAATCTCATTTCCACTTAACTCATAATTCGAAAAAGCACACAATCATGGACTTCTATTCAGAGAGAATGGTTTAAAGGGTTGGAATTTGAGAATGCATTGGGACAAGATTATTTATTATATAGAGTTGTTTAGTTGACAAATATTTACTGAATACTATGAGGATGAGATGGCTGGATGGCATCACCAACTCGATGGATGTGAGTCTGAGTGAACTCCGGGAGATGGTGATGGACAGGGAAGCCTGGCGTGCTGCGATTCATGGGGTTGCAAAGAGTCGGACGCAACTGAGCGACTGAACTGAACTGAACTGAACTGATGGCACTTTGCATGATTAGTCTCCAATGTTTGCCGCCCCTCGCTATGGAAAGATAATATTTCCCTGTGCCTGTGATATCAGGCAAAACCGTATGACTTGTTTTAGCCACTGAAATGTCCAAAGCAATTGCATGTCATTTTCAAGCCTAAGCTGTAAGAGGCGATGTAAGTTTCACCATGTTCTGCTTCGACCCCTGCCATGGGCCAGCGATGTTTTAGTTCACGGCTGCTCTGTCAGCTTGAGTCCCAAAGTAGGATGATATGTAAACAGAGCCATGAAAGATGAGCGAAGGACATGCAATACAAGCAAGAAAGAAAGCTTTTGTGCTGTAAGCCATTGAGATTAGGGGTTGTTTGTTATAGCAGCTTAATATAACCTACCCTGAATAATACACAGTACCCACTTGGGCTTATCATTCTGTTGCATGAAAAATCAACTTATACATACAACTAAAAGCCCCTGGCACCCAAATATCGTTGCTTAATAGGAACTTCTTTTAAATAAGAGCGCTATGTCACAGAAGATTTCAAACATTCTCTAAGCAGCGGAACCCCCTTACGCAAAACACCAACTATTAAACTGATATCAGCAGAATTGCACTGGTTGAAGGAGTAGGGGCCAGGAAGTTGGCAGGTCTATCTCCCCAAAGACCATACTCAAGCCAGTGCCAGACATCTGGCCAGCACTCTGTGAATATTTGTTGAATAAATAAACAGATAGATTATTTCCTGCAGAATTCTTTGAAGACACTCTGGGGAACTCTATATGGGTCCATAGAGCAGAGTTTAAGTTTTCCATAGTAACAGTATGGTCCTATAGGAGGTTTCAGATTTAGTTGTCAAATTTCTATATATAGACTAAGAGAATAACCATAGATGGTAAAAAAATTCAGATTTTATTTCAGCCAATTATTCCTACATCTTTCCAATCACAGTTCTATCAGAGATGCCAATGACAGTTATTAAAACATTGAGCTGACAAAAACATTTGTTTGGGTTTTTCTGTGACATCTGGTGGCTCAGACAGGAAAGAATGTGCCTGCAATGCGGGAGACCTAGGTTGGATCCCTGGGTTGGGAAGATCCCCTGGAGAAGGGAATGGCTACCCATTCCAGTATTCTTGACTGGAGAATTTCATGGATAGAGGAGCCTGGCGAACTACAGTCCCTAGGGTCACAAAGAGTTGAACACGATTGAATGACTAACACTTTCACTTACAGAAAAACTTGAGCCAACTCTTTGGCCAACCCAATAGTTTTGTTAAGAGTTGACATCTTTTCCACTATCCAGTCAACAGAAGAGATGCTAATAAATAGAGGGGAAGAAAGCAAAAAAGATCTAATAATTGACTCATTGAGTAATTAGTCCTAAAACAATAATTCAAGCCCCTGTGCTCAGACTGCATGTTAGGGAAGATGCTAAAAAACTGGTAAGCTTAGAGAAATGGCTCAGCATTATACACTCAATGTAACAAAGATTCCTTTCCTTACTAAATCTCTCTCTTCTCATGAGTGTAGCCTGCTTGGCGTAGGAGCCCAATGCTCATTTTATTCCAGTAACAGTGTGTGCATGTGTTCAGTTGGGCACTTGTGCCCAACTTCTTGCAACCCCGTGGACTGTAACCCACCAGGTTCCTCTATCCATGGGATTTTTAAAGGTAAGAATTCTTGAGTGGGTTGCCATTTCCTCCTCCAGGGTATCTTCCCAACCCAAGGATCAAACCTGAGTCTCCTGCGTCTCCTGCATTGGCAGGCGGATTCTTTATCACCGAACCAACCTGGGAAGCCTGCCAGTAACAGTGATCTCCTAGTAAAAGACTTTTTGAAAACAATCATGTGGTGAGGATAGGGGGGTAAAGTCTACCCGCAAGATGATAGGCTAAGACAAGATAAACCACCCTCAACAAACTCTTAGACTGGCTGCCTAAAATATAGATTTTTTTAAATCCTTTTAAATGTTATACCTGAGCTCACAACAAAGAAAGAAGAAATCCCAGGGCCATGTAGAAGAGAGAACTGAAAAAGTTGTGTGAGTTGACACTGTAGCTATGAGGTTGGCAAGGGGTGGGGTCGAGGGGGAGGTCTCCTCCAAATGACCAAAGGACTTGAGTTTCAATGTTTATGTGGGGATAGGAACTGAGGCCAAGGTGAGATGAAGAAAGAAGAGTCAAAAACCGCACGTGGAGTTTACCTGTCAAACAGCAACAACCTCAGCAAAAAAGTAGACCAGAAACATTCATCCACCAGCTCAGGCAGTAGTAGGGAAGAAAGCTCATCTGTTTTCTGCTCAGGCTCTGGGTAAAAAAATAAAAGGAAATCAAAACTTTAAGTCATTGCTTCATGTATCTGAGATTCTAATTTATACTAGTAGAGTCCAGAAAACATTAGACTGGAAATTAATATAAGAAGTGGTCCTGGACCCGGGGGGAAAAAGCAGGGGAGAAGAAAATACAAGATGATTTCTCAGATTCTCTGCAAAGAGAGTCACACTAGACTGCCATAAAATAGAAGCCTTGCTAAAGGCGAACTTGCATATATGTTACATTATATAGTATATATACATTTGTTCATATGGGGCTTTCCTGCTGGTTCAGATAGTAAAGAATCTGCCTGCAATGCAGGAGACCTGGGTTTGATCTCTGGGTTGGGAAGATCCCCTGGAGGAGGTCATGGCAACCCACTGGAGTGTTCTTGCCTGGACAATCCCATGGACAGAGGAGTCTGGAAGGCTAGAATCTGTCCAAAGTAGCCCTGTCTAAGGCTGCAAAGAGTTGAACATGACTGAAGCACCTTATCATGTATGCACGCATACATATATTCATACATATGTATTTATGTAAACACACACCCACACAATCCACAGGGACCAATTGTTGTTCTGTCACTCAGCCATGTCTGACTCTTTTTGACCCCATGGTCTGCGGCACACCACACTACCCTGTTCTTCACTATCTCCTGGAGTTTTCTCAAATTCATGTCCATTGAGTCAATGATGCCATCTAACTATCTCATCCTCTGTCACCCTCTTCTCCTCCTGCCCTCAATCTTTCCCAGCAACAACAATCATAAGACAAAGCAAATAAGAGGATTGGAGACCCTAAGATTTTAAAAATCAAGAATCTGGAAAATAGCACAAATTAAATATGTTAGAAATAAGTAAAGAATTAAATAGGGAACATGAAACCCTATAAAGTGAACATACAGCTATAAATGACAACAAGGACAATAAAAAAAAAAACAGAGATTCCAGACATGCAAAATATATTAAATGACATCATCAATAAATAGAAAAGCAACAGATTAGACACAGCTAAAAGGAGAATTGGTGAAATGAAAGATAGATATGATGAAATTACTTAGGATGCAATATAGAAAAACAAAACAAAACATGATGAGGTCACTATGGGATACAGTATAGAGGATCCTCAAAAAATTAAAGATGAAACTACTACATAATCCAGCAACTCAACTTCTGGGAATATATCCAAAAGAAATGAAAACACTAACTCCAAAGGATAGCTGCATCTCCACGTTCACAGCGGCATTATGTACAATAGCCAAGACGTGGAAACAACCTAAGTATCCAGCAACAGATGAATGGAAAAAAAATTGGGTAAACTAATTATACATATCTATGTATAATGGAATATTAATTAGCCATAAAAATGAGAAAATCCTGCCACTTTGGATAACGCGGATAAATTGTGAAGGCATTATGCTGAGTGAAACAAGTCAGACAGAGAAAGACAAATATTGTATGATATCACTTACATACGAAATCTAATATTAAAAAATAAAACACATGGAAAAAGATATCAGACTTGTGGTTACCAGAAGAAGAAAGTGAGGGAAGCGGAAATTAAAGGAAAGTAGTCAAGGTACAAAGTTTAGTTACAGATAAGTAAATTCTAGGAATGTAACATATAGCATGAAGACTATAGCTAGTATTGCTATATGATAAATAGGAAAGTTGTTAAGAGAGTAAATTCTAAGAGTTCTCATCACAAAGAGAATTTTTTTTGTCCTCTTTATTTTTCTTGTTATTGGATCTATGAGAAAATGGATATTAGTTAAATATATGGGGGTAATCATTTCCCAATATATGTAAATCAATATATATAAATATTTAAATATCAATGTATGTAAGTATTTACACAATATATGTAAAACATCATGCTGTACACCTTCAGTTCAGTTCAGTCGGTCAGACATGTCCAACTCTTTGTGACCCCATGGACTGCAGCACACCAGGCCTCCCTGTCCATCACCAACTCCCAGAGCTTGCTCAAATTCATGTCCATAGATCCAGTGATGCCATCCAGCCATCTCATCCTCTGTTGTCCCCTTCTCCTCCTGCCTTCAATCTTTCCCAGCATCAGGGACTTTTCCAATGAGTCAATTCTTCGTATCAGGTGGCCAAAGTATTGGAACTTCAGCTTCAGGATCAGTCCTTCCAATGAACACCCAGAACTAATCTCCTTTAGGATGGGCTAGTTGGATCTCCTTGTAGTCCAAGGGGACTCTCAAGAATCTTCTCCAATATCACAGTTCAAAACCGTAAATTCTTTGGCACTCAGCTTTCTTTATAGTCCAACTCTCACATCCATACATGACTACTGGAAAAACTATAGCTTTGACTAGACAGACCTTTATTGGCAAAGTAATGTATCTACTTTTTAATATGCTGTCTAGGTTGGTCATAGCTTTTCTTCCAAGGAGCAAGCGTCTTTAAACTTCATGGCTGCAGATACCATCTGCAGTGATTTTGGAGCCCCCTGAAATAATCTCCCACTGTCTCCATTGTCTCCCCGTCTATTTGCCATGAAGTGATGGGACCAGATGCCATGATCTTCGTTTTCTGAATCTTGAGCTTTAAGCCAACTTTTTCACTCTCCTCTTTCACTTTCATCAGGAGGCTGTTTAGTTCTTCTTCGCTTCCTGCCATAAGGGTGCTGTCATCTGCATGTCTGAGGTTATTGATATTTCTCCCGGCAATCTTGATTCCAGCTTGTGCTTCCTCCAGCTCAGCGTTTCTCATGATGTACTCTGTGTGTAAGTTAAATAAGCAGGGTGACAATATACAGCCTTGACGTACTCCTTTTCCTATTTGGAACCAGTCTGTTTTTCCATGTCCAGTTCTAACTGTTGCTTCCTGACCTGCATACAGATTTCTCAAGAGGCAGGTCAGGTGGTCTGGTATTCCCATCTCTTTCAGAACTTTCCACAGCTTGTTGTGATCCACACAGTCAAAGTACACCTTAAACTTCCACAGTAATGTATATCAATTATGTCTCAGTGAAACTGGAGAAAGAAGTGAAAGAAAGAAAGAACAGCAGATGGAAGAGTGGTTAAGAGACTTTTAGGATAAAGTCAGGATATCTAATACAGTTCCTCAGAATTTCATGGAAAGAGGAAATATTAGAATATAAAAAAGATGAGAATTTTCTAGAACCTTTGTGCCTTAAATATGACACTAAAAGCACAAGAAACTCAAGAAAAAAATAGATAAATGGACTTCATCAAAAGTAAAAACTTTTATGCCTCAAAGAACATCATCAAGAATGTGAAAAGACAGGGGCTTCCTTGGTGGGTTAGCAGTAAAGAATCCACCTGCCAATGGCAAGAGATGTGGGTTTGACCCCTGGTCAGGGAAGTTCCCACATGCCACAGGGCAGCTAAGCCCGTGTGCTCCTACTGCTGAGCCTGCACTCTGGAGTCCATGCTCCACAACAACAGAAGCCGCTGCACTGAAGCCCACACGCCACAACTAGAGTAGCCCCTGCTTGCTGCTACTAGAGAAAAGCCTGTGCGGCAAGGAAGACCCAGCACAGCCAAAAACATAAATAAACAGAAAAAATTTTTTAAAGACTGTGAAAAGACAATCCACAGAACGGGAGAAAATTTTTGCAATTCATATATCTGATAAGGGATTTGCACCTACAATATAAGAAACTTACAACTCACAAAATAAAAAGACAATTCAATTAAAAAATGGGCAAATGGTTTGAGTAGGTATTTCTCCAAAGAAAACATCAAAATGGACAATAACTACATAAAATGATATTCAACAATATTAGTCATTGTTAAGTTGCTTCAGTTGTGTCTGACTCTGTGAGACCCCACGGACTGTAACCCAATAGGCTCTTCTGTCCATGGGATTTTTTCAGGCAAGAATACTGGAGTGAGTTGCCGTGCCCTCATTCGGGAGATCTTCCCAACCCAGAAGTCAAACTCACATCTCTTACGTCTCCTGCATTGGCAGACAGGTACTTTACCACGAGGGCCACCTGGGAAGCCCACTACATATACATATATATATATATATATATTTTTTTTTTTTTTTTTTTTTGCTGCATCGTGCAGTTTGTGGGATCTTAGTTCCACTACCAGGGATTGAACCCAGGCCCTCAGTAGTGAAAGCACTGAGTTTTAACCACTGGCAATGCAAATCAAAATCACAAACTACACCCACTAGGATGACTACAATCAAAAAGACAGACAATAACAAGTGTTGGCGAGGCTGTGGAGAATGGAATCCTCATACATTGCTGGTGGGCACATAAAATGGTACTGCCACTTTGGAGAGCAGTTTGATAATTCCTCAAAATAAGCACAGAATTACCATATAATCTACTAATTCCTCTTCTTGGCATTCATCCAAAAAAACTGAAAACAGATGTCTCCAAAAAAAAAAAAAAAACAAACACCTTGTACATGTATATTCACAGCACTATTATTCATAATAATCAAAAAACTGAAATAACCAAAATGCTCATCTGCTGATGAACAGATAAACAAAATGCAACATATTCATACAATGGAATGCATTTTTGTCTATAAAAAAAAATACTAATACATGCTACAACCTGAATGAATGTTGACAGTATTATTCTATATGAAAGAAGCCAGTCACAAAGGACTATATAATCCATAATTTCATTTATATGAAATATCCAAAATAGGCAAATCCATAGAGAGAAATAAAGTAGTTGTTGTCAGTGACATAGAGAAGGGAGGAATAGGGAGTGAGTGCTTAATGGGTGTGGGATTTCTTGGAATCACCAAAATGTTCTGAAATTAGACAGTGGAAATGGTTGCACAATTAAAAAAAAATGTTTCAATTTTGTAAAAAGTGACCTAAAGTCACTGAATTGTACACTTTAAAAGGGTGAATTTCAGGATATGCTAATTATATCTAAATTTTTTACAGGTTAACTACTACAAACACAGAAATAGACAACCCTAAATACAATAATGCTTTGATTGAAAAATGTTTGCCAAGAAAAGAAAGAGATTATGAGTTAATTTTGTTGTTTAAATGCACACCACAACTGCAGAGCTTCCAGTTCGCAACTCACACGGATACTGGTTTTCAAGGAGTAATGATCAGGACTACCGCTCTGTGGTGGTACTAAACTGGAAAGAAATTTTTCTTTTATTTTTGGCTGTGTTGGGTCTTTGCCGTTGCACGCAGTTTCTCTAGCTGTGGCCAGTGGGGCTCCTCTCTAGTTGCGGTGTGAGAATTTCTCATTGTGGTGGCTTCTCTTGTAATCGCAGCTTCAGTAATTGCAGCTGGTGGCGGGCTCAGAAGTCTTGGCACGTGGGCTTAGTTGCCCGGAGGCATGTGGAACCTTCGCGGACCAGGGATCAAATTCGTGTCCACTGCATTGGCGGGCAGACTCTTAACCACTGGACCACCAGGGAAGTCCTGGAAAGAAATTACTGATTTCTAGGAGCTGAGGCAATGGTAAAGGGAAAGAGCCAGCCCAAAGTGCCTGATAGGGAGGGAAAAGATGAAAAAAGACCCCAGGTTCACTCTTTTGCTTGCTGGCCTCCTGCAGTGCGTTCCAGTGGCCAAACACAAATGGAATCCAGAGCTCAGGAAAGTCCACTGATGGACTCTGTACAGACCAACTTTCTAAGACACTGAGCAGTGTGGATGGCTGAGGAGATGAACTGGAGAGAACAGTGAAGAGTCCACAGGGCCCATTCTAACTTCGTTTAACATAAAATTCAAGTTGGAGGAGAATCCAAGTTGCTCGGTTTGGACCTGGTTCTCCCCTCTTGGGTAGGGAAGGGCAGACCACCTTGATTTGCTATGACCAGGACTTCCCTGGTAGTTCAGACGGTAAAGCGTCTGTCTACAATGTGGGAGACCTGGGTTCGATTCCTGGGTCGGGAAGATCCCCTGGAAAAGGAAATGGCAATCCACTCCAGTACTATTGCCTGGAAAATCCCATGGACAGAGGAGCTTGGTAGGCTACAGTCCATGGAGTCGCAAAGAGTCAGACACGACTGAGCGACTTCACTAGTTCACTAAGACTTTAAGCAAATCAAGTTACTTTTAGGAAAATAAGGCAACATTGTGACCAGACAGTGATATCTACCATGGAAATCATTTGAAACTTAAAAAAAAAAAAAAATAGATTTTAGTACTTTTGTAATCCCAAACAACTGGCTACAACACAAAAATGAAAATGAAATGGATTGTAAAACTAACTGGCGCTTGATCACTGGGTCTTCCATATTTGTGAGAGGTTAAAAATTCAGTGAAAGGTTAAAAATGAATCTCTGCAAACAATGATAAAGGAATTGCTTCCCTCATTGGCACAGCTCTGTGACAGCATCTGCAGGGGAGGAGCAGGGTCTGACAGCTCAAGTCTGGGTCACAGAGTTGTATTTCTTCATGCCATCCAAGGAACAGACGCCCAGGTTCCCTCTATCAAGCATTGGCTAAGAAAGTATGGCACATTGTGGTCAAAGTGAGACAGGCCTGGGATCTGGGACACTTTGCAGCAGCACCGCAATGCTTGCACCTGGACACAGCTCTCCTTGAGCAGCAAAACACACAGAAACTATATGGGACTAAAAATAACTGTGTGCGTGCGCCATTGGGGCAAATTCTGGACCAAAAAGACAAAAAAAGAAAAAATAATCCAGCTGCCATTTCTGAGGAGCCAGGAGCAAAAATGGAGTGTTGGAAGCAAATGTAGGGTATTGTGCATGCCCCCCTGCACGCAATACCACAAAGAGAGAGGTGAGCAGACCACTTAAGCCACACCTCCAGCCCAACCCCTGGACACACTCCTACCCTGCCCCGTATACGATACAAGCTTGCCCCCACTCAGGGAGTCAGAAAGTAAAGGAACCTGTTATTTATTCTCACTCCCCCTTGCTGCACAGGGGCCCCAATAAGTCTTGCCTGAATTTCCCTGTTTGGCCTCTAGTTAATTTCTATCAATCAGGGAAGGCAAGAACCCTGGTCAGTATCAAAGATAAGTTGTCCAAGATGACTCAGCTGGTATGTGGTTGCTCCAAAATCAATTCTCCACCATGCCGGGCTACCTAGAGATAATCTCGTCAACAGTAAGCTCTAATGGCTAATGAGACAACTAGGGACGAGAGAGAGGAGAGTTGCCCAATGTCACATAGCTAGTTACTGAGAAAGCCAGAATAAGCTGGTCTTCGGATTCCTCAACCAATGCATTTTCCATTACACAAGGGAGAACGGAGAGAATTTCATTATTTCACGATTGCCTGTTCTTCCCATCATGAAATGGAAGCAAAAGGGATGAGTGAGTAAGACCCAGAAGAAAATGTAACTGAGCTCTGTATTTTATCTAAGTCCCTCTATTTTCTTTGGGGAGGCATGAGCAGAACTGACATGAAGAGCTTTCCACGTGCTTCAAATACTGGAGGGCACCATATAGAGCAGTAAGTGTATGCATCGTCAGAAGCTGTATGCAAATTCGGGTGTGGGGAAAACTCATTTGATTCTCCATCTGTCTCCCTGTTTAATTACTTAGCCATAAATTAACATTTTTTACTAGCTACATTCAGTGACTGTGGATCAATTCATTGATTTTAATGTCAAATATGGAATATTTTTGACTTTCAAGTATTTAGCCTTTTCATTCACGTTCACATTTGGAAATCTAAATGAACTATCAAAATCTCCCCAAATACAATATTGGGATTTTTTTTTTCCTATTGTCTTCTCATTAAGGTATTTCCTAGTTTGAATAGTGAATGAGATGTTTTCTTGGAAATACTGCTGCTTCCCCTAAAGAGTAAGAAAAGAAAGTGTTTTTAACATTTAAAGGATATAATTAGGAAGCCTATCATGGATAGTGTGAACTCAGGGCCTTAAAGGCACAGTCTGTAACTCCGCTGGAATTTGTTTACAGCCTGACAAGGTGAGCACAGACTGCCTTCCCTACCTTATCAGACTTTCATCAACAGAAAAGGAATAGCACCTTCCAGCCCCCTCTTGTGCATATTTTCTTAAAGAGGGCAACCTTCCAGCTTGTCTGTCGGTGAGATCACCCCTTATTTACTGTTCAATCACAATGTATCAAGCCATTATGTAAGCCCAACAGAGAAATAAAGAGGAAGAGATGACTTCTGGTATTAGAGCATCAGGATGAGAACAAGCCCATATGAGTCAAAAAATGTTAAGGAAACATAATAAAATAACTATAAATATGTATATTCATGTACTGGGCTTCCCTGGTGTCTCTGTCAGTAAAGAATCCATCTGCGATGCAGGAGATGTGGCTTCAAGCAGTGGGTAGGGATGATCTCCTGGAGGAGGTCATAGCAACCCACTCCAGTATTCTTGCCTGGGAAATCCCATGGACAGAGCATCCTGGTAGGCTACAGTCCATAGGGTCACAAGAGTTGGACATGACTTAGTGACTAAACCACCACCTCCATTTGCATGTACTAGTATACACTGAATTGATATCCTACTCCTTCTTATTCCTTGCCCACAGAACCCGAGTTCTGTTTTGGAATATAATGTACCCGTCTCTGAGAAATGGGTCAGGATTGGTTGAAACCAGTCATGACAACACTGCTCCCTACATTCCCAGGTCTCTTGCAACTACAGAGAGCCAGGCGATGCAGGTCTAGCTGACAAAACAGAATAGGAAGACTTCTGTGGGCTTCTAGAAAAGCTTCTGTTTCCTTGATATAAGCTCTGAGCTGCCTCTCCCACCCTTTCCTGTTATGAATGTAGATGTGATATTTGGAGTGATGAAGCCATCTTGAGATTGCGAGTGAAAGGCAGAAAGAACTGCCAACATGCCAGCCCTGAAATCTTTGAATGCCTGAACTAATGCCAGGAACCACCTACCTTCGGACTTCTCATCGTAAGAGAAAAATTAATCTTTTGTTACATGCAACTGAATGCAATCCTAACCAGTATGTACATACATTGCAAAATATAAGTACAAAAGTACTAAAATGCATTCATAAAAGGGAAGAGTTACTGGAGAGCCAAGAGTTTATTCAAAGTCTGCCATCCAATTAGTCTCAGAACACCCAGCTGGTCCAGTTTCAGTTCCTCAATTGGGTGCTGATTCATCAGCCCACTGAGACAGTGGGTTCTAAAGTGTGGTCTCCAGGTTGGAACAGTGGAAGAGAGACGTGGTAGTGTTTTGAGTAATGCACTCAGACAGTCACTGAATGTTCTGACTGGCTTCACTGTTCCAAACTCACCATCTCACCATGGACAGAGTGCTGGGGAGTTGCTGAGCCCTCTGGCTAAGAAGTTCCAGGGTTAAACCTTCTGGAATCTGGTGAGAAGCTTCTCAGTAGTCCTAATAGTCCCAGAAAAAAGCCAGGGCTGGACCCAAGTGATCTACAAATTCAACACAATCCCTATCAAAATTCCAACCATCTTTCTTTTCAAAAAGAAAAAGATCATTCTCACATTTCTATGGAATCGCTGGGGGTGTGGAATGGGGGTCTAAATAGTAAAAGCAATCTTGAAAAAGAATCAGGTCAGAGGACTCAACACTTCTGTTTCAAAAGTTACTACAAAGAGAAGGTAATCTAGTATTGGCATAAGAAAAGACACAGAAACCAGTGGAATAGAATTAAGAGTCCAGAAATAAACCCATATATATATGGACCGATTAACTCTAGACAAGTATTCCAAGACCATTCAATGGGAAAACAATAGTCTCTTCAAAGGATGGTGCTGAGATAACTGGATTTTCATATGCAAAAGAAGAAAGCTGGGCACAAATCTCATACTATATGCAAAAGTTAACTCAAAACAAATGACCCAAATTAAATAGTTAAAACCACAGAAGTCTTAAAAGAAAACATTGAGGTAAATCTTCATGACCTTCAATTTGGCAATTCTCAGATATAACACCATAGCAAAGGCCACAAAAGAAAACACAGATTAAACTGAACTTGATTAAAATGAAAAAAAATTTTCCATCAAAAGACAAAAAGACAACCTACAGAATGAGAGAAAAGATTTATCAATCATATATTTGATAGAAATTTAATATCCAGAATATATAAAGAACTCCTACAACTCAACAACAACAAAAAAAGACAACACAATTTTACAATGAGCAAAAGACTTAAATAGACATCTCTCTAAAGAAGACATACGAATGGCCGATAAACACATGAAAAGATGTTCAACATCATTGATCACGAGGGAAATGTAAATGAAAACCACACTGAGATACCACTTTACACTTAATAGGATAACTATAAAACAAAAATAAAAATTAACAAGTGTTAGTAAGAACCTGGAGAAACTGCAAGCCCCACACATCGATGCTGAAATGCAAACTGGCGTGGCTACCGTGGAAAACAGTTTAGTATTTCCTCCAAAACTAAGCATAGAATTACCACATAACCCAGCAACTTCATTCTTGTACCCCTTAAAAATGAAAACAGGGATTCAAACAGATTCTTGTACACCCATCTTCACTACAGCAGTATTCACAATAGCCAAAAGGTAGAAATGACCCAAGTGTCCATCAACAGATGAATAAACAAAATGTGGTTGATCCATGCAATGAAATATTTTAAGCCATAAAAAAAAAATGAAGTTCTGACACATGCTACAACCCAGCTGAGCCTTGAAAAAATTATGCTTAGTAAAATAAGCCAGGCACTTGTACAAATATTGTGTATGATTCCACTTTCATGATGTGCCTGACACAGAGAGAGAAAGTTGATTAGAGGTGAATGAGGGCTGGGGGGGAACAGAATGGACAGTTATTGCTTAAGGTACTGGTTCAAAACCTCAGGGGTCTCCCAGGTAAAAGCGGCCTCTGTACACACAAGACTGGGTGAGACCAAGGAAGAGGCAGACTGCTTCAGATCGGTAAGGGGCAGTTTTGATAAGCAAGGTTTTTCTTGGGCATCTACAAGATAAATAGATCTCTGCACCTGTCCACCAGACTCTTAAAAGTTTATGCAGAGGCTTCATGGGGTGCAGTCACACATAAACCATCCAGATGGTCTCAACAACACATTGCTCTTCTAAGTGTGTGTCCTTCAAAATCGTTCCCATGCTGGGAGCAGTGAACAGAATGCGCATTCCAAGGAGAGGGCAGAAGGCAAGGAGCCTCTAACTGCCGAGGTCCAGCTCACGGGACAACAGGCGGGCACATCCTCTCAATGACCTCCTCCAACAAATGGGTACGAAGTGTCTGCTTCAGGTGATGAAAATGTTTTGGAACCAGAGAGTAATTATTGTTGCACAACACTGTGTATGTACTTAATGCCCACCTTAACATGGTTCAGTTCCGTTCAGTCGCTCAGTCGTGTCCGACTCTTTGCAGCCCCATGGACTGCAGCACGCCAGGCCTCCCTGTCCATCACCAACTCCTGGAGTTTACCCAAACTCATGTCCATTGAGTCAGTGATGCCTTCCAACCATCTCATCCTCTGTTGTCCCCTTCTCCTCCTGCCATCAATCTTTCCCAACATCAGAGTCTTTTCAAATGAGTTAGCTCCTCGAATCAGATGGCCAAAGCATCATAAAATGGCGAATTTTATCTTATCTATATTTTTCCACAATTTTTAAAGATTAAGTTGAAAAAGCCAAAACTGGGCCCAGAGCCCTGGGGAAAGGAGTTGTAGTCATCTTGCTCCTGGTTTTGGAGAACCCAGATGCCTGGCCAAAAGCCCCAGAATACCTGCTCAGTCACCAAGAATGGAATGTTTCAAGGTCACCTGAAGTTGGTTTTTTCCTCCCCCTTTTAATTAGTGATCACAGTGAGTTGTAACAGAGATATTTTTGCCGTGGCTTTTCTTTGGGAGATAATCTACTGACCACAGTCTCAGAAGCAGATACAGCACCATAGATTCCTGTTTCCTTCCTTACAGTTCTCCTATAATTCAAGTGACTGCTCACTAACTCGGCCCTGTCCACAGAGCAGCAAGGTTGGTCCTTCCTCTGCTTAAAGGTCACCTTCCCTTCAGTCAGTCCTTCCAATATGAGGCCCATGTGCTCTAGTGGCCACTCAACCCAGCCCAGGGTTGGGGTGAGCGACAAGAGTAAATTATTAGGACTCTTGTGTTGATGTCTCATCACATCTCTTAAAAAAAAAAAAATTTTTATTTGGCTGCCTCGAGTCTCAGCTGTGATACTCCGGATCTTCTGTCTTAGTTGCAGCATGCAAACTCCTGGTTGTAGCATGTAGGACCTAACTCCCTGACTAGGGATCAAATCCAGGCCCTGCATTGAGACGGTAGAGTCTTAGCCACTGGTCAGTCAGTTCAGTCGCTCAGTCATGTCCGACTCTTTGCGACCCCACGGACTACAGCATGCCAGGCCTCCCTGTCCATCACCAACTGCCAGAGTTTACTCAAACTCATGTCCACTGAGTCTGTGATGCCATCCAATCATCTCATCCTCTGTCGTCCCCTTCTCCTCCTGCCTTCAATCTTTCCCTGCATCAGGGTCTTTTCCAATAAGTCAGTTCTTCTCATCAGGGGGCCAAAGTATTTGAGTTTCAGCATCAGCATCAGTCCTTCCAATGAACATTCAGGATAGATTTCCTTTAGGATGGACTGGTTGAGTGTCCTTGCAGTCCAAGGGACTCTCAAGAGTCTTCTCCAACAACACAGCTTAAAGTCATCAATTCTTTGGCGCTCAGCTTTCTTCACAGTCCAACTCTCACATCCATACATGAGTACTGGAAAAACCATAGCATTGACTAGACGGCCTTTTGTTGGCAAAGTAATGTATCTACTTTTTAATATGCTGTCTAGGTTGGTTATAATTTTTCTTCCAAGGAGCAAGCATCTTTTAATTTCATGGCTGCAGTCACCAACTGCAGAGATTTTGGAGCCCTCCAAAAACAGTCTCCCACTGTTTCCATTGTTTCCCCATCTATTTGCCATGAAGTGACAGAACCAGATTCCATGATCTTAGTTTTGTGAATATTGAGTTTTAAGCTAACTTTTTTACTCTCCTCTTTCACTTTCATCATGAAGCTCTTTAGTTGTTCTTCACTTTCTGCCATAGGTATGGTATCATCTGCATATCTGAGGTTGTTGATATTTCTCTCAGCAATCTTGATTCCACCTTGTGCTTCATCCAGCCCAGCATTTCTCATGACATACTCTGCATATAAGTAAAATAAGCTCAGTGACAATACACAGCCTTGATGTACTCCTTTCCCAATTTGGAACCAGTCTGTTGCTCCAGGTCCAGTTTTAACTGATGCTTCTACCCACTGGACCACCAGGGGAATCCTGATCTCTTTCTTTTTTAGCCTTGGTGTGTGTTTTGTAATACTGATAATATATTAGTATAGTAACACACATCTATTATTGACAAAAATGTATATACATATATATCAGAGGGGCGTACTTACCATCTTTCTTTATTGATAAAAATATTTGCTCAAAAAAAGGTAGGACACCAGAGCTTTAGGATCTTTTGGGGGAAGATTTGTTGCTCATCCCTTCCGAGCTATAATTTGCTATGGACAGGTATTTTGTGATTCCATTCATATGAGGAATCTAGAATAGGCAACTTAACAAGACAGAAAGTGAATTTTGTGCTGCTTCCAGCCTCCAACTCTCAGTCCCCTTTCCATGCTGGTCTTTGGGCTGGGTTTCTTCTTTATCCACAAATGACTAATGGCACAGACCAGTTTGTAAAACAGAATTTCTGAGGGTTTGAGGGCAATAGAAGGGGATTAATACCCATAATCGTAAGCAACTTAAAATTAAATATATGACATTAATCTTCTGGAATGTCCCTTGTTTATTCTCACCACTGGGAACTTTGCTCCACCCATCTGGCTCTAGCCTCTTATCAAGTTGCTGGGCCCGACCTCCCAGGAGAGAAGCCTTTTCCATCTTTCTAGAACCTCCTCCCTTATAGGCTTCCAACAATTTCCAGACCCCTGATACTTGATTACACCTAACAGTGCAGCTCCATCACTGTTCACATCTCCTCTTCCAGACTCTATGCAAAGACTTTACCAAGGGCATCCTCACTCTGCCTACGAGAGCAGTTGTTTTCTTAGGCAGACTCTGCAGTCTTCCCAAATGGGGATTCCCAAAGCGTGAGCCACAAGCAACCGAATCACATAAGCAGTTACTTAAAATGCAGATTCCCAGTCAAGAGGCCAATGCTACTGAATCCAGTGGTTGGTGGGGGCGGCCTGGGAAGCTGCTCCCCTGTGATTCCAGTGCACAATGAGTTTTGAGAACCACTGGCCTCTCAAGTAGATGATTCAACCGGCAGATACCTGAACAACATTAGGGTTGGAGGACCCACCTTCCGTTTATAACCAGACCTCCATATATGTGAAGAGGAACTAAAGAACCTGCTGATGAAAGTGAAAGAGGAGAGTGAAAAACTCAGCATTAAAAAAAAGAAGATCATGGCATCCGATTCCGTCATTTCAAGGCAAATCGATGGGGAAACAGTGGAAATAGTGACAGATCTTATTTTCTTGGGTTCCAAAATCAGTGCAGATGGTGACTGCAGCCATGAAATCAAAAGACGCTTGCTCCTTGGAAGAAAAGCTGTGACCAACCTGGACAGTATATTAAAAAGCAGAGACGATACTTTGCCAACAAAAGTCTGTATAGTCAAAGCTATAGTTTTTCCAGTAGTCACGTATGGATGTGAGAATTGGACTATAAACAAAGCTGAGTGCCAAAGAATTGGTGCTTTTGAATTGTGGTGCTGGAGAATATTCCTGAGAGTCTCTTGGACTGCAAGGAGGTCAAACAAGTCCATCCTAAAGGAAATAAGTCCTGAATATTCATTGGAAGGACTGATGCTGAAGCTGAAGCTCCAATACTTCGGCCACCTGATGTGAAGAACTGACTCTGGCAAAGACCCTGATGCTGGGAAAAAATCAAGGCAGGAAGAGAAGGGGACGACAGAGGATGAGATGGTTGGATGGCATCACCAACTCTATGGACATGAGTTTGAGCAAGCTCCAGGTGTTGGTGATGGACAGGGAAGCCTGGCGTGCTGCAGTCCATGAGGTCACAATGAGTCAGACACAGCTGAGCGACTGTACTGAATTGAACTCCATATATGTGGGCTTCCCTGGTGGCTCAGATAGTAAAGAATCTGCCTGCCATGCAGGAGATCCAGATTCAATCCCTAGGTCAGGAAGATCCCCTGGAGAAGGGCATGGCAACCCACTCCAGTATTCTTGCCTGGAGAATTCCGTGAAAAGAGGAGTTACACTTCCTGGTGAGCTACAGTCCATGGGGTCAAGAAGAATCGGACACCATTGAGAGACCAACACCTTCATTTTCACTCCATATGCATGGTTATTTTTATTCATGGTTCAACCAACCAGTGGATCGTGTTGTATTACTGGAAAATAAAACCCCTGTTTAAGTGGACCTGCTCAGTTCAAACTCGTATTGTTCAAGGGTCAACTGCATTTGTTTTTCTTTCTGTTACAGCTGACTTACTACTGAATGTATTAAGACAAAGTTATCTTTTGCCCTGTTACCCATCCCACACCTGTGTTCAGACTACTTCTCCAAACTGTACCTGCGATAAGTATTTAAATGTGACCCTCCAGGTATATGAACCCAGTTCATATGAACACAGTTTACAGGGGGCCGTGAAAAGATGAGCAAACAGCATCACTCGCTCTGAGAATACAGCCCCACGCAAGGGTGAGGCACTTGCCAAGGAGATGTAGGCTGTGCTTCAGTCATCCCAGCCCTCTAGGTCTTCACAGAGCACTGAGCTGAGCTCCGTGTTCAGCTGGGAACTCTTATCAGAAAGCAATTTGCACACCCCTGCTTTGGTATAAACCCACCAACATAATAATTATCTTAGCTCTGCCTCTCAGATTTGGGCTCCCTGGAGTCAAGTGGGCAGGAGCTAGTGCCTAAGCTTCCTGGGACCAGCACAGCAAACAGCTGAAGCATCTGCAAGCAAGCTGTTATGAAAGGCTTGTCTTCTTGATGACTGTTAAAGAGTAAATTGTTCTGACACTTGTTAAAATGGAAAGGACGACTTTATTTGGGGTTATTGCAATGGGTGTCAGGACTGTCTCAACAAGGGAGAGAGACTGGGCTCACCTCTGAATGCAAAGATGGGTTGGAACTTACAGGCAAGGTGCAGGATGAGGGGGCCAGTGGATGGGGAATTACTAAAGGAGACGTCAATAGGATGTCTTGGGATTCCTTGGTGGTCCAGTGGCTAAAACTCCTCACTGTCAATGCACGAGACCTGGGTTCGATCCCGGATCAGGGAACTAGATCCCCCATACCACGACTAAAAGTTTGCACGCCGCAGCTGAGACCCAGCGCAGCCAAAATAATTTTTAAAATAAAATAAAACCAGTTGCCTAAAAAAAAAGAGTAGGGGATTCTTGCTGAAGCCAGCCAAGGTGATCAGGTATCAAGTGTTGGGGTGAAGAATCTGATCACGGATAGAGGGGGGACCAGATATTGAGGGGTGTGTGGGGGGGTTCTCTTTAAATTACCATAGCAGGATTCTTGCTACATCTAGGCTATGCAGACCTGGAAAAGGAGAGAGGCCAAGGTGGAGGCCCAGTTGAGAAAGCTCAGAGAAGCCCGACTAAAGTTTGGTCAAAGCGAGAATCTTTGTCGTTACTCAACAGGATCATTGTTTGTCTCCCTGATTATTCCACGGTGTCATTCTGGTCTGAAACACGCCAGGGGCTACTAAGTTATGCTGGGAGGGATGGTCCTTCACCAGAGCGCCCCAGGAGATGGCTTCCCAAGATCTTTAGTCTACCTCTAATATTCTTATTCTGTTAGCTGTCATTTTTGCTCTTGTCATCGCACTTGCCTTGCCAACTTGCTGCTTCCAGTCTGCTGTAAACTAGAGAGCCAGGCTGCCAGCTTTGTGTGAAATGTTTCTAATTACAATAGTGGGAACAGAATGCTAGAATTCCAGTTGCTTGTTCTGGGAGACTTCTGGTCAAAATTCCCTTTTGAAACCTGGCATTACTCATCTTCACCATTTATAATTTTTCTCTCTCCTTCTGGGAGAAAAGTGATTAATATACTTAAGTGTTGTATTGGAGATATAAAAGTTGGGTGTATCTCCTTCAAAGTTGTAAGTTTCACAGCATTGCAACAAATTAAACCCATGGATGATCTCAAATCTTTGGCAAGAAATCTGTTTCAAAGAATGGAAAGAGGCAGGCCCATGAGGCCTGCCCAACTCAGGCAATGGAGATGTGATTGGATGCTGTTGCTGTCAGTCACATTTGCCCCAAGAAAGTCTACAAAAGGTCCCACAGTTTCCCCTTCCAAGCAGACCCCAGTTTCTGGATGCTCTGCTAGCAGGGTGATCCTGGTCTGCTCACACCCCTGCAAACATAAATCCTCTCATCAACAGAACAAAAGTCTGCTTGATTATCTCTAAAAGATATATTATATTTTTTAATAGAAAATAAGGGGGTGGGAGTTCCCTTGTGGTCTAGTGATTAGGTCTCCAAGTTTTCACTGCTGTAGGCCTAGGTTCAATCCCTGGTGGAGGAAGAAATTCAGCAAGCCACGTGGAGCAACTAAAAAAATTACATGTTTTTAAAAAAAATTTCAGGGGAAAGCAAAATGACTCTTTGAGGATTCTAGGTGTCCTGAAGCATTGATTGACCTCATCACCTCATTGATTTGAATAAGGCTCGAATTAAAAGAGATAATTTACTCTTGATTTTGACTAACAAATGCAGTGCTTTTTTAATGTTTTAAAGTAATACTTTTTTTTCCCAACTATTAGGGCCAAAAATAAGAAGGGAGAGATGGAATGAGGACCAGAGGAGCTTTCCTGTGAACACAGTTGGTAAACTTTCGGGGATGGATTTTGTGAGATTGAGGCTTACTGACTTGTGAAGTGTGTCCAGCTCCCTGCCAGGCTTCTGGGTTGATTACAAATGGTTGAGCTCACCAGGTACTGAGGTGTTCCCTTTTGTTGTTTTTCGGTTGCTAAGTCAGATCCGACTCTTCACAACCCCATGGACTTTAGCCCGCCAGGCTCCTCTATCCATGGGATTTTCCAGGCAAGAACACTGGAGTGGGTTTCCATTTCCTTCTCTGGGGATCTTCCTGACACAGGGATCGAACACCTGTTTCCTGCAGCTGCTGTATTAGCAGACAGATTCTTTACCAGTGAGCCACCTGGGAAGCTCAGTTGCTCCCTTGAGGGGGAAAAAATTCAGTATAAATAATTTGCACTTAAAGAGTGTTGCATTGTTCTAACACACATTCTTTTCCCACGGTAAAATTCCAGGTAAGGGTAGATTTTCCACTGCCAAGCCAGAGGCTTCTCTTTGTTGCTGGTAGGGACCCAGGCAGCCTTTGCTGGCTCAGGTAGTGGGTCTGTGCCCCGTTGCCAGCACCCTCACCTGGATGGCCACAGATGATCTCCATAGCTGACTCCCTGACTATGGAAATGAAGCCTCACTCTAACTCAGCGTTCTTCAATAATTTTAGGCTATAAATCCATATTCAGAGCGTAATTGTGTAAGTGTGTGATGAAATTAAAATCCCACAAAATAATACTTAAGCCTTTTGATATTTTTGCTAGGGCTGCCATAACAAAATTCCACAAACTGGATGATGTAAACAAGAGTTTATTTTCTTACAGTTCTGGAGCCTGGAAGTTAAGATCAAGATGTGGACAGGTTGGTTTCTTCTGAGGCCTCTCTCCTGGCTTGCACGTGACTGCCTTCTAGCTGGTTCCTCACGTGGTCGTCCCTCTGTGTGTCTGTGTCCTAATCTCCTTATAGGCATACCTGCATATTGGATTAGGACACAATCTAATGGTCTCATGTTAACTTAATTACCACTTTAAAGACTCTATCTCCAGGACTTCCCTAGTGATTAAGGCTCTGAACCTCCACTGTTGGGGCATAGGTTCGATCTCTGGTCTAGAAGCTAAGATCCCATACGCTGCATAGCTGGAAAAAGAAAAGACTCTATTTTTCCAGTGATCATGTACAGATGTGAGAGTTGGACCATAAAGAAGGTTGAGCACCGAAGAATTGATGCTTTTGAACTGTGGTGTTGGAGAAGACTCTTGAGAGTTCCTTGGACTGCAAGGAGATCTAAACAGTCCATCCTGAAGGACATCAGTCCTGGGTGTTCATTGCAAGGACTGATGCTGAAGCTGAAGCTCCAATACTCGGCCACCTGATGCAAAGAGCCAGCTCATTGGAAAAGACCCTGATGCTGGAAAAGGTTGAAGGCAAAAGGAGAAGGGGGGCGACAGAAGATGAGATGGTTGGATGGCATCATCAACTCAATGGACATAAATTTGAGCAAACTCTGGAAGATAGCAAAGGACAGTGAAGCCTGGCGTGCTGCAATCCATGGGATCACAAAGAGCTGGACTCAGCTTAGGGACTGCACAACAACAATAACAATCTCTGAATATAGTCACTTTCGGAGGTACTGGGGTTTAGAACCTCCACACGTGAACTTTGAAGGGAAACAGTTCCCTCATAACACTCTCTGCATGCATCCAGGGCTGTCAGTTATTTTCTATTCTGTTCTGTGTTCCAAAAATTCATAGTGAGATGCTCTAAAATTTGATTTCATGACCCACTGATGAGACACAAGCCAGATTTTGAAAAACACCATTTAACACATTGGCGTTACTCTATGGGCTGATGACTGGCAAATAAAACCTTGAAAAGGAATCAGAACACATAAACCCTCAGATCCTAATGGAGATCCTTGCCTGTCCTCAGGGAGCAGTGAAAAGAGCAAATGCTTTGGGTAAGTCACCCCCAGATAGAAATCCCAGCTTTATCACTCACTGTGCAGACTTCATCCAACCAGAGAGACCACTGAAACATTCAGGCTTCCTTTCTTCCCAATTTCATGAGTCCAAGATGGTGAACTCTGAGATCCTGATTCCAGAATTAAATGTTGGTCCTGCTGTATCTTTTGATCTCCCCGGAAACAATCACACAGATTATCAGCAGAATGGGGCAGTACTTCATCAAGGGAAATTATATTCCTCATCCACAAAAATTCTCCCATAAATCAGAAACTTTGTTTTCTTCAGGTCTCCTTTATAGCTATTCCTCTGCCACATGCCTCAGAGAACTTGGTTTCCTATTATATAAAGGAGTTCCTATAATTAGTCTTTCTAATTTGAATTATTTTTTAAAAGGATTGTTAACATCTTTACCTTTTTTTTTTTTCAATTTAATTCCCAGTGAATTAATTCTAAGTGAATTTCTTTTGTGCATAATTAGGTTTTTTCCTTTTGAAAAAAAGTCTTTAGGTATTAAAAAAAGATGAGCTGGTTATTAAATACGAATTTAAATTCTTGCCACCTACATCTCAATCTTCAGTGAAGTTTCTTGGGCCCTCCTCGACATCAAATAATCCTGCTCTCCAAGAAAGTGGACAGGTGCGATGCATGAAGATGAAGCTGTGATATATTCCTGGGAGAAGTTATTTGCACAGGATAGACCTGAACTGGAAACCTGCAGGTTAAGAGAAAAGGGCAATTCAGAGACAAGAACTCAGAAAAAGCAATGCACACAAGAGAACCTAAAGGAAGCTCTCATCTGGACAGAAAAGAAATACTCCGTGGCACCCTGAGCTGCTAGGACAGCAGATACTTTCACCAAAGCCCACGTTGGAGCATTTTCCATTTTCTGGCTGAGGAAGTGAGGTGAAAGGTGCATTTGAGGAGAAGATGATGCCAGCACCATTTCTAAGAACAGAAAAGCTACCTGTGGTAGCTAAGATAGAAAGCATTTCTTAGCCACCTTTTGATTGTATGTACCTTCCTTCTTCTCCATCTTCACCCACGTCTTTTCTCTACAGTTCCACTCCATTCTCTCATTCCACTACCCAATTTCCAAAATTTTCTTTTCTTTCTCTCTTAAGTTTTCCATTTCCTTCTCCTTTATAAAGGCATCTTTAAGCGTTGTTACACTCCACCTAAGCCCTTAACCTTCATTCATACAGTTCTGCCCTGTGATGTGGAATTTAAGGCATCAGAGGCGCTTGATTTGGATTCCAGATTTTGTGGTACACATACTGCTGTGCTATGCTACACATTGGTCCCTACTGTCTGAGAGCTTACATCTATAATAGACAATATGTAGTGGTCAGCTTTTGCTGAGTAACAAACAATCCCCCAAACTTCAGAGGCTTCTAGCATGACATCTTGATTTCTCACTCTTGTTATAGGAGGGCTACAGGTCAGCAGTGCCCTTGCTCCAGGTGGCAGGATGACTTCAGGTCAGCTTCACGTGCCATCTCACTCTGGGACCCAGAAAGGAGGAACAGCCCCATGCCTCATGCAGTTCTCTTGCAGAGGGCAGGAACACAAGCTGCCAAGCCAAACCACATAACTGCAACTAAAGCTTCTGGTCTGAAGTGGCCTCAGTCGTGTTCTCTCACATTCCATTAGCTATAACAAGTTGTATGGCTGAGTCTATCAGTATGTTCCACCTCCAGAGAGGAAACAAATAGTTGTCACCAAAACTAAACCTACAAGTGTGTGGACATATGAACAAGCAGAAGATTGGTACCATGCAAGAGCAGACATCCAGTAGCTGATGATTAATGAATCAGTATTTTCACCAATCTGGGTAACTGTCTTCAAAATTAAGGTGTTATGTTCTGGGTAAAAAAAAAAAAGAGAGAGAGAGATTGTGGTTATTGTAAAAAGTATGGAAAGTATGGAAGTAAAAGAATAAACAGTATAGAAAAACTATAATTACCCAGACACAATTTTAGTGCATCTCCTTCAGGAATTTTATCTAGAAATGTGTGCGAGGGAGAGAGGACAGTTAAACTGTGATTAAACTTTAGAGTGGGCTTCCCTTGTGGCTCAGCTGGTAAATGATCTGCAACGTGGGAGACCTGGGTTCAATCCCTGGGTTGGGAAAATCCCCTGGAGAAAGGAAAGGCTACCCACTCCAGTATTCTGGCCTGGAGAATTCCATGGACTGTATAGTCCATGGAGTCACAAAGAGTCGGACACAACTGAGCAACTTTGAGTATATCTCACTTTTCTTTATTAATACCGTGTGCCTTTCCTCATATCAGTAAAAATCTATCATAAATCTCATATTAAATAAATGTGCTATTTTTATAATGTAGAAACAGTTTGGGCTTTCCAGATGGCACCAGTGGTAAAGAACTCACCTGCCAATGCCGGAGTCATAAGAAGCTCAGGCTTGATCCCTGGTCAGGAAGATCCCCTGGAAGAGCGCATGGCAACCCACTCCAGTACTCTTGCCTGGAGAATCCCATGGACAGAGGAGCCTGGCAGGCTACAGTCCAAAAAGCCGCAAAGAGTCAGACACGCCTGAGCACACGTGCAATGACTAACTATATTGAGCATTTTTTCCAAGTGTTTATTTTCCACCCATTGATCTCTTGGGTGAAGCATCTGTTCACATTTTTTGCCCACCCAAAAATGGTTTACTTTCTTATTAATGAATCTTGAGCTTCTTTATATATTCTGTATACAATTTCTTTATCAGAAATATGATTTGAAAACATTGTCTCCCCAGTTGTGAGTTATTTTTTCCATTCTCTTACAGAGACTTCTGAAGAACAAAAAATTAGTAATTTTTTAAAAATTGAGAGACTTCCCCGACAGTCCAGTGGTTAAGACTCCACATCTCCACTGCAGGGGGCACAAATTTGATCTCCGGTCAGGGAACTAATATCCCACACGTGTGAGGTGCAACAAGTGTGAGGTGAATCCTCCTGTGGTTTTGATTTGCCTTCCCCTGATGATCAGTAGCATTCAGATTTTTTTTTGCATCCACCTGTTGCACATTTGTTTCTTCTTTGAAAAAATGTCTGTTCAAACCCTTAGTCTATCGTTTCATCAGGTTATTAATTTTTCAGTATTGAGTTATAGAAGTTCCTTATACATTTTGGAGATTATCCACATAGAAGATATGTGCTTTGCAAATATTTTCTCCAACTCCATGTGTTGCCTTTTTACTTTGTTGATTGCTCCTTCCGCTGTGATGAAACTTTTTAGCTTAATGTAGTCTTATCTGGTTTTGGTTTTATTGTCTGTGCTTTTGATATCATTTTCATAAAATCATTGTCAAGATCTATGTTATGATGCTTATTCCTTATGTTTCTTCTAGGAGTTTCAAAGCTTTTGATTTATGGTTAAGTGTTTCATCCTAGTTGATTTTCTTACATTACGTATGAGTACATTTTCTTTCATTTGCATGTGGATATCCAGTTATTCCAATGATGTTGAAAAAACTAAAGCATTCTTAATTTTGATGAAGTCTGACTTAACAATTTTTCTTTCATGGATCATATTTTAGGTGTTTTGCTCTTTTTATTCTATATTATATAATACTTTCTTATTCTGTGGATTTTTATTTACTTTATTTTGTTTTATGATTAATTTGATAACGTAAATTACTTTGTTGATCTTCAGTGTGCAATGTTAAATCAGCCTTGCATTCTTTGCAAATCCCATTTAGTCACAATATATTATTCCTTTTACGTATTGTTGAAATCAATTTGCTAAAACTTTTTCCTCTTTTCTTTTTTATTGACATACAGCCAATTTACAATATTATATTAGTTTCAAAGTGTACAGCATAGTGATTCAAAATTTTTATATAGGTTATATTCCTTTTAAAGTTATTATAAAGTATTGGCTATATTCCTTGTGTTGTACAATATATCCTTGTAGCTTATTTATTTTATGATAGTACTCTGTAGTTCTTAAACCCCTACCCCTATCTTGCCTCTCCCCACTTCCATCTCCCCATTGGCAACTACTAGTTTGTTATTTATACCTGTGAATCTGCTTCATTTTTGTTACATTCACCAATTTGCTTTACTTTTTACATTCCACATATAAGTGATATCATACAATGCTTGTCTTTCTCTCTCTGACATTTCACTTAGTGTAGCACCCTCCAAGTCCATCCCTGTAGCTGCAAACAACATTATTTTCATTCTTTTTATCCCATCGTATATCTGTACCACATCCTCTTTAACCATTCATCTGTTGACGAACACTGTGGTTGCTACCATATCTGGGCAATTGTAAGAATGCTTCTGTGGACGTTGGGACGCGTGTATATTTTCAAATGAGTGTTTTCAAGGTTTTTGTTTTTATTTTTAGATATAAGCCCAGGAGTGGAATTGCTGGGTCATACGGTAGTCCTTTTTTTAGTTTTTTGAGAAACTTTCATATTGCTTTCCACAATGGCTATACCAATTTAATTTCCATGAACAGTGTATGAGAGGTCCCTGTGGCAAAGTTTTAAACTGGATATTAAATTTCATTAATAGACATAGTGCTATTTACATTACCTACTTCTTCCTGGATGAACTTCAGTATTTACCAATGGTGTCCTTTTCATCAAATTTATCAAATATATTGACATAAAATTATTCATAATATATCCTTTAAATATCTGTAGCATCTGTAGTGATTTAGACCTCTTTCGTTCTTAATATTGGTATCCCTTTTTTAAAATAAACTTTTAATTTTACAATAGTTCTAGATTTACAGAAAATTTGTGAAGATAGTACAGAAGCTTCCCATATGCCCCACCTCCTCTCTCTTATTATTAACAACTTCCATTAGTATAGTAAACTTGTCAATTAATGAACACATGTTGATACATCATTATTAGCTGAAGTCCATACTTTATTCTGTATATTGTCACCCTGCATATTTAACTTATATGCAGAGTACATCATATAGAATGCAGGGCTGGATGAAGCACAAGCTGGAATCAAGATTACAGGCAGAAATACCAATAAACATCAGAAATATCAATAACCTCAGATATGCAGATGACACCACCCTTACAGCAGAATGCAAAGAAGAACTAAAAAGCCTCTTCTGAAAGAGTGAAAAAGTTGGCTAAAACTCAACATTCAGAAAACTAAGATCATGGCATTTGGTCCCATCACTTCATGGGAAATAGATGGGGAAACAGTAGAAACAATGAAAGACTTTATTTGGTGGAGGCGGGGGCGGGGGGGGCTCCGAAATCACTGCAGATGGTGACTACAGCCATGAAATTAAAAGACACTTACTCCTTGGAAGAAAAGTTATGACCAATGTAGACAGCATACTAAAAAGCAGAGACATTACTTTGCCAACAAAGGTCCGTCTAGTCAAGGCTATGGTTTTTCCAGTGGTCATGTATGGATGTGAGAGTTGGACTATAAACAAATATGAGCACCAAAGAATTGATGCTTTTGAAATGTGGTGGTGGAGAAGACTCTTAAGAGTCCCCTGGACTGCAAGGAGATCCAACCAGTCCATTCTAAAGGAAATCAATCCTGAATGTTCATTGGAAGGACTGATGCTGAAGCTGAAACTCCAAAACTTTGGCCACCTGATATGAAGAACTAACTCACTGGAAAAGACCCTGATGCTGGGAAAGATTGAGGGCAGGAGGAAAAGGTGATGACAGAGGATGAGGTGGTTGAATGGCATCACCAACTGGATATGAGTTTGAGTAAGCTCCGGGAATTGGTGATGGACAGGGAAGCCTGGAGTACTGCAGTCCATGGAGTCACAAAGAATCAGAAATGACTGAGCAACCGAACTGAACTGAACTGATACTTTATTCAGTATAATAATTTTTTTTAAAACTCATCGTTTTTCTGTTCCAAATTCCAACCAGGATACCACATTACATTTTGTCATCATTGCTTCTTAGGCTCCTCTTGCTGTGACAGTTTCTCAGATTTTCCTTGCTTTTGATGACTTTGATACTTCTGCAGAGTACTCACTAGGAAATTTTTAGAATGTACCTCAGTTTGAGTTTGAAGTTTGTCTGAAGTTTGTCTCTGATTGGACAGGGGTTATGGATTTAGGAAAGAAAAACCAGAGAGACAAAGTACTGTTCTCATCACATTATATCGGATACACACCATCAATATGACATCACTATTGATGCTGACCTTGATCACTGGGTAAGGGACTCTCTACTGACAAGTTAGCCTCATTTCCTCTGTTTCCACAGCTTACTCTTCTGAAGAAAGTCTCTGCATATTGCAAACTTAAGGAGTATGTTGTTTTGCTCCATCTCTTTGAGGATACAGTAGCTATATAAATTATTTGGAATTTTTCTGCACAGGAGATTTTTTCCCCTCATTTATTTATTCCATCACGTATTATATTAGCATGTACTCATGGGTATTTATTTTATACTTTGGGTTATAATCCAAAGTACTTTCATTATCTTGTGCTCAGGTTGTCAGACTTTGGCTATTGGGAGCTCTTGCAACAGTGTTTTTTTTTTTTTTTTTTT
>SJYT01079845.1:116082-161539 GCA_006410635.1 Cephalophus harveyi | reverse complement strand
TTTTTTTTTTTTTTTTTTTTTTTTTTTTTTTTTTTTTCACAAATCTCCATCATTGTCGGGGTGGCAGTTGGAACACGAATTTTTGGTAAGCACGTCCTTATGTTCTAGCACCACAAGATGCTCCAGGTTCATCTTGGATATTTCCTACCTCGGTCTTAAAAGCAGATATCTTTTTCCACTTTATCAGCCTAATAATAACAAATTAAGTTCAGAAGGGAAATATCTCCAGACTTGGTTAATATGGAGGCTAAACATCAAGGACCTGAAATCGTGCAGGACCCTGTGGGACTTCCAGGCACTGAAGTGGATGGATGAGGTGGTTGAATGGCATTACCAACTCTTCTCTCCCCACTTTTTTTAAGGCAAGACTCCAGCTTCCCCGACTTCCCTGAGTTCCAAAGGGTGGATTCCAACAGTTGCTAATCACGGGAGGACCAGCCAAGAAATCTCCTGAGGTCACGTCTGACTCCTTGTGACCCCATGGACTGAAGCACACCAGGTTTCCCAGTCCTTTGCTATCTCCTGGAGTTTGCCTGAACTCGTGTACATTGACTTGATGATGTCATTCAACCATCTCATCCTCTGAGATTAAGGGACAGCAAACTTTGTTCACACCCTCATTTTGTAAGAGACCCCACCTATGACTCACTGTTACAAAACCCCTCATCAAGTTCTCTGGGATAAGGACACAGAGGTTTTCCAGGCAGAAGCCCAGTGAGTCTCGCTTTGCCTGGCAGTAAACCTATCCTTTTCTCAGTGATTGTGCAGTAGTTTGAGCAGTTGCACTCATCTCACACGCTAGTAAACTAATGCTCAAAATTCTCCAAGCCAGGCTTCAGCAATACGTGAACCGTGAACTTCCAGATGTTCAAGCTGGTTTTAGAAAAGGCAGAGGAACCAGAGATCAAATTGCCAACATCCACTGGATCATCAAAAAAGCAAGAGAGTTCCAGAAAAACATCTATTTCTGCTTTATTGACTATGCCAAAGCCTTTGACTGTGTGGACCACAATAAATTGTGGAAAATTCTGAAAGAGATGGGAATACCGGACCACCTGACCTGCCTCTTGAGAAGCCTGTATGCAGGTCAGAAAGCAACAGTTAGAACTGGACATGGAACAACAGACTGGTTCCAAATAGGAAAAGGAGTACGTCAAGGCTATATATTGTCACTCTGCTTATTTAACTTATATGCAGAATACATCATGAGAAACGCTAGGCTGGAAGAAGCACAAGCTGGAATCCAGATTGCCAGGAGAAATATCAATAACCTCAGATATGCAGATGACACCACCACCACCCTTATGGCAGAAAGTGAAGAGGAACTAAAAAGCCTCTTGATGAAAGTGAAAGAGGAGAGTGGAAAAGTTGGCTTAAAGCTCAACATTCAGAAAACGAAGATCATGGTATCTGGTCCCATCACTTCATGGTAGATAGATGGGGAAACAGTGGAAACAGTGTCAGACTTTAATTTGGGGGGCTCCAAAATCCCTGCAGATGGTGATTGCGGCCATGAAATTAAAAGGCACTTATTCCTTAGAAGGAAAGTTATGAAAAACCTAGACAGTGTATTAAAAAGCAACGATATTACTTTGCCAACAAAGGTCTGTCTAGTCAAGGCTATGGTTTTTCCAGTGGTCATGTATGGATGTGAGAGTTGGACTGTGAAGAAAGCTGAGAGCCAAAGAATTGATGCTTTTGAACTGTGGTGTTGGAGAAGACTCTTGAGAGTCCCTTGGACTGCAAGGAGGTCCAACCAGTCCATACTAAGGGAGATCAGTCCTGGATGTTCATTGGAAGGACTGATGCTAAAGCTGAAACTCCAATACTTTGGCCACCTCATGCGAAGAGTTGACTCATTGGAAAAGACCCTGATGCTGGGAGGGATTGGGGGCAGGAGGAGAAGGGGACGACAGAGGATGAGATGGCTGGATGGCATCACCAACTCGATGGACATGAGTTTGAGTGAACTCTAGGAGTTGTTGATGGACAGGGAGGCTTCACACGCTGCAATTCTTGGGGTCGCAAAGAGTCAGACACAACTGAGTGACTGAACCGAACTGAACTGAACTTTCTCAGTGAAGTTGATCAGTCATGTCTGACTCTTTGAGACCCCATGGACCATAGCCCACTAGGCTCCTCCATCCATGGAATTTTCCAGGCAAGAGTATTGGAGTGGGTTGCCATTTCCTTCTCCAGGGGATCTTCCCGACCCAAGGATTGAACCCAGGTCTCCCACATTGCAGGCAGACGCTTTACCATCTGAGCTACCAGGGAAGCCCAAAGGAATCGTTTTCTACTTTACCCAAAACTCTTGGTTCGGGACTGGTGCACAGAGAGGCCAAGCCTTTGGTAGCAGACTTTAGGTGGGTTCCTCCAATGGTCCCAAAAAGGCTACCATGGTTCCAGGCATCACCTCTTCACAATCCATACAAGAAGCTGAAGAAGGAGCACTCCCACTTCTTTCAAAAGCAAAAAACAAACTTCCCCTTGTAGCTCAGTCAGTAGAGAATCTGCCTGTAATTCAGGAGACCTGGGTTCGATTCCTGGGTTGGGAAGATTCCCTGGAGAAGGAAATGGCAACCCACTCCAGTATGATTGCCTGGAGAATCCCATGGACAGAGGAGCCTGGCAGGGTACAGGCCATGAGGTCGCAAGAGTCAGACACAACTGAGTAATTAAACCACCACCACCAAGATCCCTTCCAGATCTCTTCTCTCATCTCATTGGTCCAAACTGTGTCACAGACTCATTCATTAACCAAACCCTGGAAAGGGAAAACAAGATTTCCCTGTTCTGGATCTGGGGCCACTGCAAGGCCATCCAAATCTTAATAGCTTCACCATACTTGAAGGGTAGTTAAAAACGGAATTCTGTTCACATGGAATAGGGAAGAAGTTAACCGCTACTTGTAGGCAGTCAAAGCGTCTGCATGCAATGTGGGAGACCCAGATTCAATCCCTGGATGGGGAAGATCCCCTGGAGAAGGAAATGGCAACCCACTCCAGTATTCTTGCCTGGAGAAACCCATGGATGGAGGGGACTGGCGGGCTACAGTCCACGGGGTCACAAAGAGTCAAACACGACTGAGCGACTTCACTTAACAGTGTCCACCATAGAAAGCAATGATAGATATCTCAGAAATGTCTCTGCTCTGATAGAAGAGGCATCAGTCAGCTGCTGGGATTTAGGCAGAAAGGGTAACCTGGCGAGCTGCAGTCCATGGGGTCGCAAAGAGTCGGACACGACTGAGCGACTGAACAAGAACAGATGTGTTGGGTTGGGGAGGGGTCACAGAGTCTTTACTGGGTGCCGTGAAACTCCAGAGTGCTACAGAAAGCACTCTTTCATCCTTTCTTTCCCTTTCTTATATTGTCTTTTGTCGTTTTAACAACTGCCCTCCTCCACCCCTCCAAATTCTTTTATGACTTTTCTTGCTTGAGGCCTTTTTTCTTCATTTCTAAATTACCAGCCTCCCTCTGGGCACAAACAAAATGGAAAGAAAGCATCTGTAAAAGGCCCTCGGGAGCACAATGAAGGAGTTCAGGTCTCTGCCCTCTGTCCTGGAATATTTCTGATCACTTCACAAAGGTACAATGAGACTCAACAAAGGAGAAATTTCTTTATTCCAAACCAATAGTCATGAAGCACGCGGGCTTAATGTGGGCTCAAGGAAAGTAGGAAGTGGGTAGGAGGGGAAAAAATAGGAAAGATGACTCTGTCTTCAAGATTTACAACACATAAAAAAATTAGAGAACAAAGCCATGTTTCCACTGGTGCCCACCACAACAGATTACACTCCAGATAAGTTCCCCTCTCCTTCCTGTTTTCTCCTCATTGTGCTTATTATAGCAGTTAGCATGTGGTCAGCTAGAAGCAATGAAGACCTAGAGGTGACTTTTTTCATATATTAAGAAACCCAGAGGGAAAGCCATGCTGCCCTTCGTTCAGCTCGTTAAAAACACAGCTCTTTCTACTCTGCCGCTCTCCATTGGTTGGCTTTTTGTGTCTGTTGCTTCATGACTGCCACAGCACCTGCATTCATGGCTGCTTTCAAAGTCAGGATGCAGTGAGGCCGCCAGATAGAGAGGGCTGATCTTCCTGCCGTCCATCAAGGGACTCAAAATACTTTTCACAAGCCTTTTCAACAGACTTGCCCTTTGTCTGACTAACCAACTTGGTCATAGGACCCTTTACTGGCTGTAGCAAAAATGAGTCCCTAGCAAACAGTTTTAACTTCACCATGATTGCTTTAAAACTAATCACAATTTATTGAGAGCTGGGCACACTGCTACCCTCAACAACAACAACAAAAGCAGAGAAATGGCAGGTAACCGGGTCTGCCAAGCCCATCTACGCATGCGCCTTGCTTCCTGTTCACCTCATCTGGAGAGGCTTCACTGACCTCCTCCTCTTACTTAGGATCAGTTCATACTTCAAGACCCCAGCTGACTGTCCTGCCTCTAGGCCACGCCAAGCACCTACAGGCCCACCCCAAGAGGAGGGCTCAAGCTGAGCCAGGCCTCTGGCCCAGTGTTGCTGTTCAGCCACTCAGTCAGGTCTGGGCTTCCCTGTCCTTCACTATCTCCCGCAGTACTCACGTCCATTGAGTCGATGATGCCATCCAACCATCTCATCCTTTCTTGCCCCCTTCTCTTCCTGCCCTCAATCTTTCCCAGCATCAGAGTCTTTTCCAATGAGTCGACTCTTCAACATCAAGTGACCAAAAATCTGTCCTTCCAATGAACATTCAGGGTTGATTTCCCTTAGGATGGACTGGGTGGATCTCCTGCAGGCCAAGGGACTCTCAAGAGTCTTCTCCAGCACTACAGTTCAGTGGAAGAGGCTGATTTCCTGGGTTTGAATTCTCAGCCAAGTCTCTTTCTAGTTTTGGCCTTTAGAAATTGTTTTGACCTTCCAGGAGTGAGGACATTTCAGTTTCCATATGTGTCCAAAGAGCACGCATAGAAGGACTGACCCAAAGCTAGCTGTCTTCAGTTTTTAAAAACTGATTGGGTGGATGGCTGGATCACATCTACCCTCATAGAATTACTGAGAAGATTAAATGAGAGAACATATATGAAAAGACTGAATGACTCCTGGCACATCAGTCAGTCAGTCAGTCAGTTCAGTCACTCAGTCATGTCCAACTCTTTGTGACCCCATGAATTGCAGCACGCCAGGCCTCCCTATCCATCACCAACTCCCGGAGTTTACCCAAACTCATGTCCATCAAGTCAGTGATGCCATCCAGCCATCTCATCCTCTGTTGTCCCCTTCTTTTCCTGCCTTCAATCTTTCCCAGCATCAGGGTCTTTTCCAATGAGTCAGTTCTTTGCATCAGGTGGCCAAAGTATTGGAGTTTCAGCTTCAACATCAGTTCTTCCAACGAACACTCAGGACTGATCTCCTTTAGGATGGACTGGTTGGATTTCCTTGCAGTCCAAGGGACTCAAGAGTCTTCTCCAATACCACAGTTCAAAAGCATCAATTCTTCGGTGCTCAGCTTTCTTTATAGTCCAACTCTCACATCCATACATGACTACTGGAAAAACCATAGCCTTGACTAGACAGACCTTTGTTGGCAAAGTAATGTCTCTGCTTTTTAATATCCTATCACTATCTTGCTTCAAGATTTTCAGTTGCTTCAGTCACCCTTATGGAAAAGGATCAAGTCCAACCTGCTTATGCAATCTGGCCTCTGCTACCTTTGGGACTCAGCTGTTTCCTGCTTGTGGCTCCACTGACCCTGTTACTCACCAGCACACCTGCTTCTCCCACCCATTCATCCCTGCTCTGGTCCAGGACTTTCTTCCTCTTAGGACCATCCTCTCTGCTCCTCTTACAAGCCAGGCCAGCTAAGTTTCCTAGAGCGATGGGAAGTTGGAACATCTGAGAACTCATTCAAGGAAGACTTTTCGGAGCTGTCCAGCAAGAAAGCATCCTCTCAGACCTGCATCGCCAAGACCACCTTCCTTAGTATTTGACTAGTATGTGAGTATTTGCAGGAATTCCCTGGTAGCTTAGTCGGTAAAGAATCTGCCTGCAGTGCCAGAGACCTGGCTTCAATCCCTGGGTTGGGAAGATCCCCTGGACAAGGAAATGGTAACCCACTCTGGTATTCTTGCCTGGAAATCCCATGGACAGAGGAGCCTGGTGGGCTAAGTCCATGGGGTCGCAAGAGTCAGACACAACTTAGCAACTAAACCAAAAAACTCCAGGCTAAACTCCAGAGAAGTTCTGTGTCTGGGAAGGAGTGGGAAGCAGGGCTGCAACTCAGATCGTGATACCCTGCACAGTGTGGAACTGTTTATACAGAAGAGCATGTTCCTAAAGGAACCAAGCCCTAAGAACTTGGAAAGACCTCACAATTACCCAGAATCTACAACGTGCCAAGAATTACAGGGGCAATCTCCCGGGACTCCTCATTTAGTAATGAAATATTTTCTTATATTCCTATGTATATATGCAGGGCTTCCCTTGTGGCTCAGTTGGTAAAGAATCCGCCTGCAATGTGGGAGCCCTGGGTTCAATCCCTGAGTTGGGAAGATCCCCTGGAGAAGGGAAAGGCTACCCACTCCAGTATTCTGGCCTGGAGAATTCCATGGACTGTAGAGTTCATGGGGTCACAAGAGTTTGACATGACTGAGCGACTTTCACTTTCACTATGTATATATGCAAGGTTAACCTGTTCACCTTTTCTTTCTTCCAGCTCCTTCTCGCCCACTCTCTCTATCTCCGCCCACGCCTGTGCCACCGCCCATCCTCCCAGGCATCTTTCCTCCTCCTCGAGTTTCCGTGGGATGGTGGTCCTTCCACCCTTCACACCATACCGCCCCTCCACCGCCCCACGGCTCATGCTTAGGTCCTGTTCCCACTCCTCCAGGCTCTGTACCTCGAGTCCCGCTCCCTGCGTTCGTCGTTCCTGCCTGCGGAGCCCAGACCCCTTCGTAACCCACCGCGTTCCCACTCTCACCGGCCTGCTCAGCCACCTTCACTGGCTCCCCAGCATCTTCCTTCGGTGCAGACGTCCGACCTGAACCTCTGGATCCTGCAGCCAGTGCCCAGGTGCCTTTCAGTCCACCTCTCACGTGGCCTCCACCTCCCCCTTTCTCCTTTATTTAGAAACATGTCATACATTCTGGAGTGCTCCTAAGAGATGTCCGAATTGATCTTACAGAGATCACACCTGTGAAACCACCATTCACGGTAAGACCCGAGGGGGTCGTCCTGGCCGCTGGATGGCCACTCACCTCTCTGCTCCCCGCTCTCCCGCTCCAATCACCCATTCCCCTCCTGACTCCAAGAGTTGACCCTCTCCTGACACCTGCAGAACCATTCCCTTGAATTCTTTACAAGTTTGCCACCTATTCCTAGACACCGTATTTATCGTGCTATGACTTTTGCATGGCCTTTTTCTAAGATACTAATTCATATACCACGCAGTTCATCCATTTAAAGTGTGCAATTCAATGGTTTTAGTATATTTAAGTTAACTATCATCTCAGTCTAATTTTAGGAAACTTTGTTATCCCAAAGAAAAGCCCTGCCCCCACCCCAACCCTGGACAGCCCGTAGTCAACTTTCTATCTCTATAGACTTGCCTATTTTAGGCTATTTCATATGAAAGGAATTATGCCCATTTGCCCTCGCCCTCCTTTTCTTTGGCATGTGGGATCCTAGGTCCCCACCCAGGGATGGAACCCACACCCCTGCAAGTGGATGGGTGGAGTCTTAGCCACGGCCGCCAGGGAGGCCCCTCACTTGGCCTTTTGCACACTCTGAGCTCTCAGGGGACTGGGCTCCTTTGCTCCCCTCTTGGGCTGAAGGAGCACTTCCTCGTTCTGTCTGGAGAGCCTCCCTGCCCATTGCTACCCAGCCAGGACTGTCAGCTTCTGCAAGACCCAATCCCAGACCTGTCTTCCGGGAAGCCATTCCTCTTCCCCCCCACCCACACCCTGGGTGGTGCTTCCCTCATCAGATTCTCAAAATACTCTGCGAGTCCATTTGTCTAGGAGGGCAGGGAGTCCAGTGTCTCCCCATCAGCCTGTCGGCCCTGGGAAGGCTGAGGGCCTTGCTGGCTCAGCTTTCTGTTGGTCCCCAGAGCCAACTCTAAGCCTGGCACGTAGCAGATGTCCAGTGGGTGTGTTTGCAGAGAGAGTGAGGGACATGTGTGTCACTCTCAGATCATCGTCCTGTGTGTGTGTACACACTCATCTGTGTCCAACACTGCAACCCCCATGGACTGCAGCCCTCCAGCCCCCTCCATCCATGGGATTCTCCAGGCAAGAATACCGGAGTGGGTTGCCTGGCCTCCTCTGGGGGATCTCCCTGACCCAGGGGTTGAACCTGCATTTCTTGCGTCTCCTGCATTGGCAGTCGGGTTGTTTATCACCAGGAAGCCCAGATCATCATCAAGCATGCATATAACCAGTTCTCCAGAGAGACATTCGCGAGATACAATCAGGAGTGATGCTTTCTTTCCCTGACCTGCTCTGTGGTCGGCTCTGCCCTGTGTTGGCTCGGCTCGGCTCCCAGATGAAATCTCAGGTAGTCCTAATGCTTCCTGCTCACTCTCCGAAGGTGAATCCCCAGTGTCCACTGCATACAGGAGTCCAATCTCCATTCCAAAGTTGAAACTCTGGGCTAGCTCAGTTGAGGTCTCCTCTGCCCAGCACGTGGAGGCAAGTGGTTGGTTTCTTCACTCCTTCCCGCACCTTGCTGGCCGCACCTTGACCTCTCCAAGGTCAGAATCAAGAGGAGGAACAGGTAAACAGCCACTGGCCACGGCCCCTTGTGACACCCGCTCTGTCTCTGAGCCTCTCTCTTGCTCCCCCACCCCCCAGACTGGGGATATTTCCTGCCTGTCGCGCCTTCACCTCAGGCAAATGCATCTCATCTAGTTCTTTACCTAAGAACCTTGGTCTCTGGAAACCTAGCAGTACCTCTCGATTCCCCCGCTGCTCTTAGAATTCTCCAGTACAGTCCCACAGGGCTCTCTCTCACGTGGTTCACCCCTGCTCTGCAGTGAACTTGCATCTTTGTCTCATGGTCATTGGAAGTGCGGGCACACAGCCGTCTTCTCTGTGGCTTCAGCCAGCCCGCTACCTGTGAGAATCCATATGCCCGAATCTAACTCTGGTCCCTGAGTTACCTAAGTTCCCTGGGCAGTGAGCAACCTTTCCAAAAGGCATCACTGAAGCTACCCTTATAGACGAAGGAAAGAAGATAGCATCCCACCGTCCTTCCATGGAGAGATAAAGCTTATTGCACAAGACCTATTGAAGAAACCCTCTCTGTAATCTCCAGCCCCTCTCTCAGCCTTGCTGATGTTTTGTATATGCTTCAGCTTGACTATAAAAAAAGGTCCATATAGTCAAAGCTATGGTTTTTCCAGTAGTCATGTATGGATGGTGACAGATGGACAATAAAAAAGTTGAGTGCCAAAGAATAGATACTTTTGAACTATGGTGCTGGAGAAGACTCTTGAGAGCCAGCAGATCAAACCAGTCAATCCTAAAGGAAATCAGTCCTGGATATTCATTGGAAGGACTGATGCTGAAGCTGAAGATACTTTGGCCACCTGATGCAAAGAGCCGACTCATTTGAAAAGACCCTGATGCTGGAAAAGATTGAAGGTAGGAGGAGAAGGGGATGACAAAGGATGAGGTGGTTGAATGATATCACCAACTCGATGGACAGGAGTTTGAGCAAAGTCCAGGAAACAGTGTAGGACAGGGAAGCCTGGTGTGCTGCAGTCCATGGGGTCACAGAGTCGGACATGACTGAGCCTCTGAATAATGATAATAGGTATCAGCTGAAGGGCTCAAAGCTTGTTTCCAACGACCTCCTTTGCCATCCTGCCCGGAAACCACACACCTCACTTTGGAATGTGATTGTTCTCACCGAGTACTAACTTGGGACCTTGGTCAAAAATGAGACTCCTCCCTTTTGGGGGTGGCTGTGTAGGGTCTTAGTTGCAACATGCAGGATCTTTTGTTGTGGCACTCAGCACTCAGGTTTAGTTGCCCCGTGGCAGGTGGGATCTTAGTTCCCCAACCAGGGATTGAACCCAAGTCCCCTGAGTTGGGAAGTGGGTTTCTTAACCACTGGACCACCAGGGAACTCCCCAAGGGTCCCCTTGGGTTATCCCAAGACATCCCATACTTGTCTTATCCTTGAATAAGACTGTACGCTCCTGGAAGCAGGCACTCTGCTCATCTCATCTGTTCTCATCTCCATTCCCTACCCCCCTTACCTTGTACTCGGCAGTGCCACACTCAAGGTACTGGGAGGTATTTTAGAGAAGAGTCACCGAGGTGATGAGCCAGCAGCATGATGGAGTATGGAAGAAGAAAAGCAAGAAGAGGCCAGTGCTGGGGTGATGACTCAAAGGGAAGGCTTTAGAAGTTTTGTTTTAGAAGTTACTCAGGCTTGGAATCTGTTTTTCAATGAAATCAGAGATCTCACCGGCCCAGCTGCCTCTGGCACTGAGTCAAAAGCAACTCTGTAGTGTAAGTAATGTCATACAGTGTGGCCTTGCGATGCTGAGCACGTACACAATGGGAACACTGAGCTTTAAGAGGGAACAAAGGCGCACTCTCACTGGATCTAGTTCCCTCCAGTGATTTTTCTAGATAATCTTGTTCCTGAACATCAGATCTATCACCCAGGGTTTCTTTGGGATATTAGGAAACATATTGGTCCATTTGTTTAGCCCTAGAAAAGGTATGTGCTCAATCTTGGGCACATAAAAAGGCAGAATTTATAAGCAGGAGAAAGAGTTCAGGGATAAGACACAAAAAGTGTCCAACTCTTAGCCTCATCCTGGGCGCTATGCTGAGAACTGGGTCTCATTACTCTGCAATCAGGGTCTCTGTTAACATGCTAAACTTAAATGGGTTACGCTCATTTGTTTTTTGGATATTTATTGGCACTAGGTTTGGAGAAACCTATCCTTTCCACTAAATTCCCTGCCTGCGTGTCAGCCATCAGCCCTTTCTCAAAAGGTCCACTGTAGATATGTCCCAGAGTTATGACTCACCTCTCCTCCCCTCGTTGGAATCTACCATCCAAATACCTTCCCAATCTACCACTGCCTCTCTGTCCCCATCATGGCCCCCAATCAGGTCTTCACCATCATCCACCAAGTGAACTTGTACAAAAGAGCTTTACCGGCCTTCCCCAGCGGCACAGTGGATCAGAATCCGCCTGCCAGCACAGGGAACCAGGTTCCATCCCTGGTCCAGGAGGAGTCCACATGCCACAGGGCAAGTGAAGCCTGCGCTCTGTGACTACTGAAGCTGGCGCTCTAGAACACAAGCTCCACAACAGGAGAACACCGCAACCAGATGCCTGCACACCGCAGCCGGGGAGTAGAGCCCCCTACCACAGCTGGAGAGAAGAGCCCCCCCACCCGCAGCTGGAGAGAAGAGCACCCCCCACCACAGCTGGGGGGTAGAGCCCCCCACAACTGGGCAGAGCCCATGAGAGGCAATGAAGAGCCCCTTATGCTACAACAAAGACCCAGGGCGGCCAAAAGTAAATAAGAAAAGAAGCGATAATGGAGTGCTTCTCTCTCTATCGCCCTCCCTGCCTCTTTCTTTCCCTCTGTTTCCCTCCCTACCCCTTCCTCTCCCTGCTTCCTTACCCCCATCCTGCCATGTAAGGGCACAAGAAAGCAGCCATCTGCCGATCAGGAAAAGAACTCTCACCAGCAGCCAAATTGACCAGCACCCTGCCTCCAGAACAGCAAAAAAAAAAAGCTCATATCTGGCGTTTAAGCCGTCTAGTGTATAGTGTTCTGGCATGGCAGCCCAAGCTGACAAAATCACCTGGGTGGCTGAATGTTGCCGAGGCGACCTCCCACTGTTTTAACCAAGGACTCCGCCGCAGACCTGGGAGTGGTTTCCTTATGCAACCGCTGTCTGACACCCCGTCTCGGGTGATCCCCATCTATCTCGTGTTCCTGACACTGATGAGCTCTCTTGGGTCCTTAGAGCTTTTCCAGGTGTATAGTATCGTTTGAGCTGTAATGCCTTTCGAACCACTTTCTCCCTTAGGGGCTTCATAATTGCATCTGACTTTTACTCAAAAGTATGCCTTTTGTTTTTTCCACCCTGGAAATTCCTTGGGCCTGTTTTTTGCCAGGAGCCTGTTTGTGTAAATCAACCTTCCCAGTCCCCTCCCTCCCTCGTCCTAGGTCTTTGCCAGTATCCCTGGATTATAGTCAGATTATTCTGTCCTAGGGCTTCTCAGATGGTGCTCGTGGTAAAGAACCCACCTGCCAGTGCAGGGGACAGAAGAGATGCGGGTTCCATCCCTGATTCAGAAAGATCCCCAGGAAGAGGGCATGGCAACCCACTCCAGTATACTTGCCTGGAGAATCCCATGGACGGAGGCGCCTGGCAGCTGTGGGGGGCAGCGGGCGGAGGGGACGGGCTACAGTCCATGAGGTCACAAAGAGTTGGAAACAACTGAAGCAACTCAGCATGCATGCATGCAGAGAGATGGTACCTTACACAAAACTTAAGCCCAGCCTGACTGCCTTCCTCCATGCAAACCCAGGGCTCTCCAAATTCTTCTCTGGTTAGGTAATTGTAATTCCCACAAGCTTTTTCCTAAAATGTTTGTAATACTGTACCTTCAAGCACAGATAACTCTTAATAACTTACATTAGTTTAAACATACATGAAACCGGAATAGAAATATAGCCCACCTGGGATTCAGGCACTTCACTTTGGGGCTGGCTGTCACCTCCCCCTACACGTAAGCAGATAAACCTGTTGTGGCAACAGAGAAAATGCTTGGCAAAGAACTGAAATTTTCTCACCAGTATCAATGACATAAGCCTTTCCCAACCCACCTTCCCGCTCACCTTACAAAGGAGCCTGAGAGCTTGGGAGAAACTGCAGGACAATGAACCGAGTCTTTGCTTATTTTCTCTGGTGTCAAGGAGCCTAGAGAAGGGTGATGGAGTGAGCCTGGATCACCTAAGGGGGAAAAAAGTCAACTGAGTTGAGATTTGGAGGCGCAGCGGGGGAGGAGAACACGGGTTCTACAACCATGACTTCAGCACTAGAGCCACTAGCCACATGCCACTCTTTAAACTGACGTTAATTAAAGTGAACCAAAAGAGAAAATGCCACCTCTTCAGCCCCACTAAGCACATTTGAGTGCTAAACCATCACCTATAGCGGCTACTCTATTGGACGGGGCAGGTATAGAATATTTCCAACATTGTGGCAAGTGCTATTGGTCAGCCAGAGCATACAATGTAAGTAATGATTATAAAGAAAACCAAAACTCAAAGTTCCTATTGCTGAAATGAGTGTTGGGACACTTTCCTGGTAGCTCAGACTCTGTGCTCCCACTGCAAAGGGCACTGGGTTGATCCCAAGTCCGGGAATTAAGATCCCCATAGGCCTCACAGGGCAGTCAAAAAAAAATGTGTTGGAAAAACATGAAGTGGACTTGGGTGACTGCGTTAAGAGTAAAATATAATTTTTTTTAAAGGCATTCTTAGGTTTTCTGTCCACAATGGTGAAAGATATAACTGTAAATAGAATGTAGCCTTTAAAAAATGCATAAAATATTAACAGTTTTTTAAAAACAAAAAATGTTAGAGCTTCCCTGGTGGCTCAATGGTTAAAAAAAAAAAAAAATCCACCTCCCAATGCAAAAGATACAGATTTGACCCCTGATCTGGGACGATCCCAAATGCCACAGAGCAACTAAGCCCGTACACCACGTCTACTGAGCCCAAGCACGCTGCAGCCCATGCTCCACAACAAGAGAAGCCACTGAAATGAGAAGCTCCTGCGCTCCGCAGCTAGGAAGTAGCCTTCACTCACTGCAACTAGAGAAAAGCCCATGCAACAATGAAGACCCAGCACAGGCGATATTAAATTTATTATTTTTTTAAAGAAGTTTCTTTTTTTTTTTTTTTTTTAAATGATGAAAGAAAGATGAAGGGCAAGGAGGAGAAAGGAACATAGATGGTTATGAACACTAAGGTGTCTCACTGCAGATCAAAAGAACCCATTATCCCCATAGCACAGGAAACCCAGTGTTCAGGTGCCAATTTGTCTGAAGCCTCATCTGGAAATGACAGGCACTTCCCCATCTGAAGACACAGTTTCAAAGGTGTGACCGTGCAGGCATGGTCATCGGCCATTCGAGTGTTTGATGTGGCTTTTGAAAACCCTAGTATGACGGATTGGACTGTAAAGAAGGCTGAGCACCGAAGAATTGATGCTTTTGAACTGTGGTGTTAGAGAAGACTCTTGAGAGTCACTTGGACTGCAAGGAGATCCAACCAGTCCATCTTAAAGGAGATCAGTCCTGGGTATTCATTGGAAGGATTGATGCTGAAGCTGAAACTCCAATACCTTGGCCACCTGATGCAAAGAGCTGACTCATCTGAAAAGATTTGAAAGATTGAGGGCAGGAGGAGAAGGGGATGACAGAGGATGAGATGGCTGGATGGCATCACCGACTCGACGGACATGGGTTTGGGTGGGCTCCAGGAGTTGGTGATAGACAGGGAGGCCTGGCATGCTGCGGTTCATGGGGTTGCAAAGTCGGACACAACTGAGCAACTGAACTGAACTGAAGTGAGTATGATGGAGGAAGATAATGTCATCTTTAAATAGCTCCCAAACCCTGCTTACACATCACTTCCTTTTCTTAAGGCCATGTTAGATGCCTTGCCATTTGTGCAATAACCTATGTGGGTGCCACCGCTGGGGAAAAAGAAGCACCCACAGGCAAAGGAACTCACTGCACTTTTTTAAGATGCCAGGAAAGAAACCCCAAGAATCTGTAATCCCAAGGAGTCTTGGTAGTCAGATTCAGGCTCATGACAGTGAGCGGACCCTGTGTTCCAGGCTCCTTGAACCTCCCAGCTCATCTATCTGTGTTTTTCAGCCTTTGTTCTGTTTAGCAAAGCTCCATCCCCTTCACTGTCAAGCAGCCAGTGTCCATTCTACCGCCATATTGATTAACAGCAGTCCTCCAAGAGTCCCCTTGACCTCAGGGCTCTGTAAAGTCTAAAGAAAATCAGCTTTGCTGACTCCTCACTCTGTTCGCCCTCTCTGGTGGTCCGGCCAAGAATGGAATTATCCGACAAGCTCTGGAACTGGGCAGGCAGGACCACTCACGTGTGCTTTTTTATTCACGAAATCCTCGCCAAGTGTGGGGCCTCAAAGAGCAGTTCCTACTCTACTGCTTAGCAACAATGGCTGGGTGAACCGCTTCTAGGAGTTCCACAGATTGGCAGGATGTCTTAAGACCAGTTATTGTTAGTGGTGAAACCCGGCTATAATCCCATCTGCCTCTCACTCTGACCAGGAGAGAGGCGCTGACGAGAGGCAAGCCCAGGCCTGGAAACCAGCCCCCCTCCCAGCAGGGGCTCTGCGCCTGCATACAACCTCCTTCCCTCCCCTCCCTCAGCATGTCAGCAAAGCAAGGAGCAGGGGGACGTGTCTGCACATTCAGGGGCTGGCAAGCTTATTCACCTCCCGAGATCCAGAGTATAACCATCAACTCTCAGGGATCTTTCAAGAAAGCATGCACACACACAGCATAGCCACATTCATATTTGCACCCATTCCCCAAACACACCTGTACATACATACATGATCATATACACATGTACACACATGTATATAAACACATTCTACACCCACACACATATACAGTACAAACTCGCACACACATATATACACATGCATATATGCATACATGCAACATACACCCTTACACACATGAAAACAACATATACCCTCACACATACGTACACACAACACATGCACACAACTACATACACACGTAGTTTTGAGAGTTCAGCCATTACCAGTGCTATTTTGCTTGGCTAACCAAGCTTTAAGCTGCCCAAGAATAGGAAGCAGGCTCAGGAAGTGGGACCCCAACTCACCCTTTCTCTTTAGAAGCAGCTCTGGAAAGGGCGGGGGGAGCTGTACCTTTCCCACTTCTGTCCCATCCCAGAGGCATTAGGAATCAACTTGGACTCAGGGCAGAGCGTGGGCTGTCATGCAGTGTTTTCAGCTGTACTGTGGTGTCAACTCCATCTCTCATTACAGGACCTACATTATCTACTGATAGAGTGTCATATGGTCTATGATATTACATGTATATAATAATATAAGAAAGATAAAGGATGTCTATGAACAGGTCAACCAGAGGAGAGGCAGGGAGGAGAAATTCTCTCTCCAACAGGAAGTGGACAGCCCACTCAGAAATTGACCCCGCAGTAAGTCAGACACAGAAAGACAAATCATATGTGATATCATATGATGTCACTTACATGGAATCTAAAAAAAAAAAGGGGGGGTACAAATGAACTTATTTACAAAACAGAAGTAGAATCACAAATGTAGAGGACAAACTTATGTTTACCAGAGGATAAGGGAGGGAGGGATAAATTGGGAGATTGGATTGACATATAGACACTACTATATACCTAAAATAGATAGCTAATAAGCACCTACTGTATAGCATAGGGAATTCCACTCAATACTCTATTGTGGCCTATATGGGAGAAGAATCTTCAAAAAGAGTGGATATGTGGGTATGTATAACTGATTTACTTTGAATCTGAGTCACACCTGAAACTAACAAAACATTGTAAATCAATCGTGTTTGTGCATGTGTGTCTGTCTGTTAGTCACTGAGCCGTGTCCAACTCTTTGCAACCCTATGGACTGGGCTGGATGAAGCACAAGCTGGAATCAGGATTGCAGAGAAAAATATCAATAACCTCAGATACACAAATGACACCACCCTTATGGCAGAAAGTGAAGAAGAACAAAAGAGCCTCTTGATGAAAGTGAAAGAGGAGAGTGAAAACGTTGGCTTAAAATTCAACATTCAAAAAACGAAGATCATGGCATCTGGTCCCATTACTTCATGGCAAATAAATGGGGAAACAGTGGAAACTGTGAGAGACTTTATTTTCTTGGGCTCCAAAATCACTGCAGATGATGACTGCAGCCATGAAATTAAAAGAAGCTTGCCCCTTGAAGAAAAAGCTATGACCAAACAGCATGTTAAAAAGCAGAGATGTTACTTTGTCAACAAAGGTCTGTCTAGTCAAAGCTATGGTTTCTCCAGTAGTCATGTACGGATGTGAAAGTTGGACTATAAAGAAAGCTGAGCACCAAAGAATTGATGCTTTTGAACTGTGGTGTTGGAGAAGACTCTTGAGAGTCCCTTGGACTGCAAGGAGATCAAGCCAGTCAATCCTAAATGAAATCAGTCCTGAATATTCATTGGAAGGACTGATGCTGAAGCTGAAACTCCAATACTTTGACCACCTGATGCAAAGAGATGACTTATTTGAAAAGACTCTGATACTGGGAAAGATTGAAGGCAGGAGGAGCAGGGGACAACAGAGGATGAGATGGTTGGATGGTGTCACCAGCTCGATAAACATGAGTTTGTACAAGCTCTGGGAGTTGGTGATGGGCAGGGAATCCTGGCATGCTGCAGTCCATGGGGTCTCAAAGAGTCAGACACAACTGAGTGACTGAACTGAACTGGACTGTAGCCCTCCAGGCTCCTCTGTCCATGGGATTCTCCAGGCAAGAACACTGGAGTGGGTTGCCATTCCCTTCTCCAGAGATCTTCCCAACCCAGGGACTGAACCTAGGTCTCCTGCATTGCAGGCAGATTCTTTACTGTCTGAGCCATCAGGGAAGCCCTAAATCAATCATACTCCAATTAAAAAAAAAGTTTTAATGTAATAATAATAAAAAAGAAATTGGCCTGTTGCCCACCAGTGATGCCAGCTGGGTCCTGGGCTGTTTTTATGTAATCCCTTTCACACACAGTTCAGGCCTTGTAGCCTCTTCTATTCCACTGAGTGTCTCATGCTAAAATCTGCAGGAATCCAGCAATTTCAAAGGAATGGAGGAAAAAATAGGATGAAAGGGCAGAAATGTGAATTTTGAAAGGTGGCACTCGCTGGCTAATGATACCTGGGTTTTGGGCTCTGCTGTGTGCGCTCTGACGTTTCTGCAAACATGAGCTAATCAGCCTGTTCTCGGAGGTGGGTGCGCATGTGAATTGTTACCATTCAAGCTTGCAGAACCACTTAGCTCTGTCACACTTCTTGTAGCAACATGCCAAGTAAAAACACCCGGGGTTTAAAATACCTGGATCTGAACTGATAGAGCTGGGGAATCTGTGAAGGCACTTGTGAATTTGAATTAGAACTCTCCATCTTCTCTCCTAGCTCAAGTGATCCCCATTCACTTGTATCCGTCCTCCCCAAAGGAGGCTTCCCCAACTACACTTCCTTGAAAATCAAACTTTCTCCATAATGACCAGCTGTCCTGGATTGCCCAGGACTATCTCAGTTTTAACACTGCAAATCCCATGTCCCAGGAGACTCCTTAGTCCTGGGCAAACTGGGATGGCTGGTCACCCTGAGACTCTCACTACCCTGCAGGATGGGTAACAGGCGAGTTTGCTATTAATTACACTGCATGCTAACTGAGGCTTCCCTTGTGGCTCAGTGGTAAAGAATCCACCTGTCAATGCAGGAGATGCGTGTTCAATCCCTGGGTGGGGAAGATCCCCTGGAGAAGGAAATAGCAATCTACTCCAGTGTTCTTGCCTGGAGAACTCCATGGGCAGAGGAACCTGGCGGGCTACAGTCCCTGGGGGTCATAAAAGAGTCAAACACAACTTAGTTACTAAACAACAACCACAGCAACAACACTGTCTAATAATACAACCTACTGATTCACAAGCTGAGTTTGTCGTAGGTGCTCAAAGCTGCTCTTTTTTAAATATTTATTTATTTATTTGGCTGCATTGGGTCTTGATTGTGGCATGCACACTCTTCGTTACATCATATGGAATCTTCCATCATAGCACAAGGACTTTCTCTCTAGCTGTGGCATATGGGCTCTGGCACTCACAGGCTCAGTAGTTGTGGCTCATGGGGTTAGTTGCTGGGCAGCATCACTTAGCTCCCTGGCCAGGGATCAAACATTGCACGGCAGATCCTTTACCACTGGACCACCAGCGAAGCCCTATCCTTTCCTAATCTCCCTGGTAAACCTAATTCGGGCACCAAGAATGGGCATCTTGATTTCATTTCTTAAATAACAAGTCTCTACTATGACATACTACAAAATAAGATTCCCCAAAGTTTTCACCTCTAATGACAACATGGAGCCGCCCCACTAAGAAGTGTCTTGAGCTATGAGCCTCAAGATTGAAGGTCCAGACCAAGAAGATTCCAGACCTAAGGATTTTGTCCTGATTTGTAGAAGAGCCCTGAAAGGTCAACCCTCTCAGTTGGTTCCAACTATTGTTTAAATGCAGGTTCCTATAGTCAATCCTTGTCACCCTGCTTATTTAACTTCTGTGCAGAGTACATCTTGGGAAATGCCAGGCTGGATAAATCACAAGCTGGAATCAAGATTGCCAGGAGAAATGTTAACAACATCAGATATGTAGATGACACCAACCTAATGGCAGAAAGCAAAGAGGAACTAAACAGCCTCTTGATAAAAATGAAAGAGGAGAGTGAAAAACCTGGCTTTAAAACTTGAAGAACTAAGTTTATGGCATCTGGTCCCACCACTTTATGGCAAATAGAAGAGGAAAAAATGGAAACAGTGAGACTTCATTTTCTTGGGCTCCAAAATCACTGAGGATGATGACTGCAGTCACAAAATTAAAAGATGCTTGCTCCTTGGAAGAAAAGCTATGAAAAACCTAGACAGCATATTAGAAAGAAGAGATATCACTTTGTCAACAAAGGTCCATGTCATCAAAGCTATGGTTTTTCCAGTGGTCATGTACGGATGTGAGTTGGACTGTGAAGAAAGCTGAGCGCCAAAGAATTGATGCTTTTGAACTGTGGTATTGGAGAAGACTCTTGAAATTCCCTTGGACTGCAAGGAGATCCAACCAGTCCATTCTGAAGGAGATCAGCCCTGGGTGTTCTTTGGAAGGAATGATGCTCAAGCTGAAACTCTAGTACTTTGGCCACCTCATGTGAAGAGTAGACCCACTGGAAAAGACTCTGATGCTGGGAGGGATTGGGGGCAGGAGGAGAAGGGGACGACCGAGGATGAGATGGCTGGATGGCATCACGGACTTGATGGACGCGAGTTTGAGTGAACTCCGGGAGTTGGTGATGGACAGAGAGGCCTGGCGTGCTGCGATTCATGGGGTCGCAAAGAGTCGGACACAACTGAGTGACTGAACTGAACTGAACTGAATCTTTTTCAAGTTCTTTTCCCATTTAGATTATTACAGAATATTGAGCAGAGTTCTCTGTGCTATATAGTAGTTCCTTGCTGGTTATCTATTTTAGATATTGCAGTATGTGCATGTCAATCCCAAACCCCCGGTCTATCCCTCACCCCACACACCCCCTTCCCCCCTGTAACCAGAAGTTCATTCTCTAAGTCTATGTGTAAAACAGGACTTTTAGACTCTGACAACTTGAGTAAAAATAGAGATTATATTTGGTCTGGAAGAAGGTTCACAAGATGTTATCACTGTGTTTCTAAGTTTCCACTAAAGTTCTTCCTTTTTAGACAGAAACCTCTTTCTTGATTTGTGTTTTGTTGTTGTTGGGTTGTTTGGTTGTTGTTTTAATTTTTTGGCTGCACTGCATGGCATGTGGGATCTTAGTACTCTGATCAGGGATTGAATTGGAAGCCGGGAATTTTAACCACTGGATCGCCAGGGAGGTCCCCTCATTTGATGTTTTTGTACTAGTTTACACTCTTTCCCGCCATTATCTGACAGCCTGGCTTGACAGCTGCAGGTTTTGCTACAGAGAAGTGATTAGCTGTCTTCCTGCTCCCAGATCCAGAGCCTCAACACCTGTCGCCCTGCCTCTGCAGCGCCCTCAACACTGACACCGTGCTTCCTCGGTGCTTATACATTTCCAGGGCCCTACAGGTAGCCTCAGACCTTCTGCTGAGACTAGAGGTGTTCGAGGGACACCATCTAATATCAAGTGGCACTAGTGGTAAAGAATCGCCTATCAATGCAAGAGACACAAGAGATGCGGGTTCAGTCCCTGAGTCAGGAAGATCCCCTGGAGGAGGAAATGGCAGTATCCTTGCCTGGAGAATTCCATGGACAGAGGAGCCTGGCAAGCTACAGCCCACGGGGTTTCAAAGAGTCAGCTACAACTGAGTGTGCACTCATACACATCTAATAATACCACATCAAACATACAGGTCACGACACCGGACCAGGAACCCCAGCACATCTCAGGCAATCTCAAACCATTTTCCCCACCTTTTGCAAACACCCAGATACCTACTGATCACAGCCAAAGTGAGCTGGCTTTGCCTCCCTGATTTGAGCCAAATTTCTCGGGAAGGTATTTTTGAAGCTCTACTGTAAATCTCAGGGATCTCTTTACTATTTCTCTAAGGATATTTGGAATCTCACACAAATAGGATTTCTGGCTACCTCTGGTATCACAGTATTTCCAGGTAGACAAACAGGTTAGGCCTACATGATGACCCTCACATGCCATGAGACAAGCTGTGCAGTCAGTCATGAGGCAAACTGTTTTGGTTGGCCATGGACAGTACCAGTTTTAGCACTGACAGCCTTACACCCTAGAAAAGTACTCAGGCCTGGGAAAACTAGGACAACTGGTCACCCAAGCAATCAGTCAAAGTGAAAACAAAAAGACTGTCTACAAGTTGAGATCAACTGCAAGTTAAGGTACAATGATTCAGCGTTCTTAGTGTTGGCACAAGTAGGGTTTTATTCCCCCTTTGTGTCTACACACAGTGCATTTTCTTAGATCTGCCAAAATGCTGAAGTAATTAAGTTCCCTCTTTGTCACAGCTTGAAAATATTCATAGGAGTCCTGGAGCCAGCTTTCTTCAAGCCACTTGATTGCTTAGTGAAGCATTCCCTGCTTAGCTGCTTCAATCTTCTTTCTTTGCATCATTTTAGCTGATCTCTTCCAAACCGCTGCCAATCTGTCTGCATCTTCTTGGTGCCATGGTACTCTGGATTGAACACCAGGTACTTGTATATTAGACTCTCACCTCCTTGTCTCATTAGATGCCTTCGGCAACAAATGCACCACAACCAGGTAAGCATCTTATCCAACTGTTGTAATTGCTTTTAGGACACGTACACACAGATGGATATTCTGTTAGTCAAGAGAATTAAGCACCTCTGAAGGTCAAAAACCGCATCTCTCTTGGTGAGAAAAGGCGGAGCAATAATCTTGGAACATTGATGAGCATAACAATAGGAAAAAAAAAGGATGGAGTTCTGAGAATCTTGTTAAAGATTCCAGTTCTGCTGGGAAACCAGCTGGGAAACCCTGGAGAAGTTGCTTCGCCAGCCTGGCTCTCCATTTCCTCATGAATGAAAATGAAGTGTTTAGAGAGGTCACCACAAAAGTCCTGAAGTGCTGTTTGGGAAAAGACAGATCCTGCTTCAAGATAACATTTCACCCACTGGATCTCAGTGAGGGCAGAGCGGAATCAGTTTTGCTAAGTATACCTGCTTCTCCAACCCACTGCCTGCCTGCCCTCCAAGGCATGTCAGCACTTGGACAAAGGGGAAAGATGCATTTCCTCTTTGCGAAAGCTTATCTACAGGTGATGCCGGGGACTGTGGTAGGCTAAATAATGTCCCCCTCTTAATCCCTGGAATCCATGAATATGTTAGGTTAGGTGGCAAGAAGGATTTGAGATTCCTTCTTGATTCTCAAGGATAGAATTAAGATTAAGAATTAAGAAGGATAGAATTAAGTTTGCTAATCCATTGAGTTTTTTTTTAATAAAATATAATTTTTTGGAATATAATTGGTTTTTTTGGAATATAACTGCTTTTCAAGCAATTTCTGCTGTACAGTGCGGTGACTCCGCTGTGCGCATGCCCGTGTCCCCGCCCTGTTGAATCCGGTCCGCTGGCCCCGCCCTCTGTCGTCACAGCAGGCTCCCCCTGGCTCTGCCTCGCGCCTGGCAGTGTATAGATGTCAGTGCTGCCCTAAGCTTGTCCCAGCTTTTCTCCCCTGCTGTGTCCACGTGCCGATTCTGTGTCTTCAGCTGACCTTAAGGTAAAGTATCCTGGATAATCCAGGTGGACCTGATGGAATCACAAGGATCCTTAAAAGTGGAAGAGGGGTGGAAGAACAGGTCAGAGTATTTGATGTGAGAAGGCCCCCGCCTGCCGTTGCTGGCTTTGGAGATGGAAGAAGGGTCGCAGACCAAGAAATGGGGGCGGCCTCTGGAGACTGGAAAAGCCGAGGGGTGGAGTCCTCCTCCTAGAGTCTCCAGAAGGAACACCTTGATTTTAGGTCATTTGTGAACTCACTTTGGAGCACTGACCTTCAGAAATAGAAGATAATAAGTTTGTGTTTCAAGCCACTGCATGCAACTCATCTCTGTTACACCTGCAAGGCACAACAATCACAGGGACCTCTAGGGCCAAGGTGCAGACACATACACTCTCACAGACATTCACACACACTCATGTGGTCACACTCACATCCGTATTCCCACTAACCCACACTCTCTCTCATACACACACTCATGCACGCTCTCTCGCACACTCACACACGCTGACACACACGTTCCACACACTCCCATGTACTATTCAGTCACTCACACACTCACACACACACTGAAACACACTCCCTCACACATGCTGCCTCACAAACACACACTCATTTACACACATATTCACACTTGTCCTGAAGAATGAATTCATTCAACTGCCCTGGACTCTCTGGAATAACACCTGTGGACTTTTCAGTGTCCCCAGGAGAACATTTTAATCTCTTAACCATCATGCTCATTTGCTTGTGCTCCATCAGTTAACCGTGTCTGACTCTTTTTGACCCCATGGAATAAAGTCCTCCGGGCTCCTCTGTCCATGGGATTCCCAAGGCAAGAATACTGGAGTGGGTTGCCATTTCCTTCTCCAAGGAATCTTGCTGACCCAGGGATCAAACCCAAAACTCCTGCGTTGACAGGCAGATTCTTTACCACTGAACCACCATCTTTTAACCATGCAATGTGTTAGTCACTCAGTCATGTCCCATTATTTGCAATCCCATGGACTGTAGCCCAACAGGCTCTTCTGTTCATGGAATTCTCCAGGCAAGAATGCTGGAGTGGGTTGCCATTCCCTTCTCCAGGGGATCTTCCTGGCCCAGGGATCGAACCCATGTCTCCTGCATTGCAGGCAGATTCTTTACTGCCTGAGCCACCAGGGAAGCCCTTTTAACCATACAAGAAATAATTTACAAGCTATGGGACTTGAGGGGTTCTGGCAACCCTTACTTCCGCCAGCCTCACTCTTGGTGACTATAGACGGCTCCACCCACACTCTCCCAGGGTAGAAACTCTCTTTCCTCTGACTTCCACTCCAGGCCCCCTCCCTACTTCACCACCTCCCAGCCCTGCCTTGCCAATCTCCCTCTCTGGGCCTGAAAGCAGTTCCCTACTTTCTGTACCACTCAACACAGCAAACTGTTAGATTATGAGGATAACCAGCCATAAAAGTGGTGTAGAGCACTCCCCCCTGCTCCTTTCCTCCCTGATTCTTGCCTCCTCCAAGATGCACTTGACATGCTCTTCCTTAAACACCAGGATCTGATTTTTTTTTTTTTTTATTTTGCTTAAAACTCCCCAGGCATTTAGTGCACAACTTAGTACTGCAGCTGGGGGCACTTGTTGGGGTCGGTGGAGGGCTGATCTGATGGGGAAAGTACTGGGCATGGAGTCAAGGGGCTACAGCTAGTCCTGGCTCACACCATTATTCTGTGGTCTCTTAATTACAAAATATGTCACTCTCCACCAAATAAATTAGACTGCTTGTCTCTAAACCCCACATGAAATGTATCATTATGGGTGTGTTTACATTCAGTGGGAATGTTCTGAGTCCCCCAGAAATTAAAAGTTCCTTTGGGGCATGATTTGAGCTTCTATTTATTTTTAATTCAGCCCCACAGCTAGTAAAATGTGCCACACCCTGTGAGAGTCCAGTAAATGTGGGTTGATTGACTGCTGGCCTCAAAGGAAGAAAGTATGACTCAATTCAAATACTGCAAATCCTGAACCTTTTAGGAAAGGAAACTGCTCTGTGGGCGTACATTTGGATCCTCTTCACATCACCAGTGACATTTTGGGAATCTATGTCTAAATGTGTAAAACAACTTTTAGCATGCTATAAAATAATTATTAGCATCATTGTAGCTTCGGGCTGTAATTATGTTTTTATAGCAGAAAGTATTTCATGTGTGAAAATTAGACCTTATTTTATTTAGAAGGCAAAGGTTATGGGCTACATTGTGACCCCCCTCTTCATGGATCACAGCATTGTCATGGAGAAGGGGCTGCGTAATTCAACGAAGCTGAGCCATGCTATGCAGGGCCACACAAGATGGACGTGTCATAGTGGAGAGTTCTGACAAAACGTGGTCCACTGGAGGAGGAAATGGAAAACCACTCCAATATTCTTATCACAAAAACCCCACGGACAGTATGACTCGGAAGGACTGATGCTGAAGCTCCAATACTTTGGCCACCTGATATGAAGAACTGACTCATTGGAAAAGACCCTGATCCTCGGAAAGATTGAAGGCAAAAAGAAACAGGGGCCACAGAGGATGAGATGCTCAGCATCACTGACTCAATGGATGTAAAACTGAAAAAACTCTGGGAGCTAGCAGAGGACAGAGGGGCGTAGCGTGCTGCAGTCCATGGGGTCACAAAGAGTCAGACATGACTTAGTGACTGAACAAATTCATGTGCTGAAGGCCTGATCCCCAGGACCTCAAAGTGTGACTGTCTTTAGAGATAAGGTCTTTAAAGAGGTAATTAAGTTCAAATTAGATGATTAGAGTGGCCCTAACTCAGTATGACTGGTGTCTTCACAGGAAGATGAGATTAGGACACAGACAGGTAAGGAGGCAGGACCATGTGAAAACAGGGAGAAGACAGGCTTCTATAAGCTAAGGAGAAAAGACTCAGAAAAAACCAACCTTGCTGATACCTTGATCTCAGACTTCCAGCCTCCAGAACCGTGAGAAAATTAATTTCTATTAAGCTACAAGTCTGTGGTACATTTTTATGGCAACCCTAGCAATCGAATATAGCAAGTATACAGATGAATTTTGTTTATTTTAGATGTTTGTGGAAAGTATATTCACTTTGAAATTACATACTTAATACCTGATAGTTGTAAAAAAATTTGGAAACAGAAAAGAAAATGGACTTTGATGAAACTTCAGTTTCACCCTCCCTCCCCACTGGTGCATATTCTTCCAAAGCTTCTTAAAAAGGAAAAACATACACATATAAATATATAAAAGTTTTTGAAATGGATAATACACAGTCTATAATCAACTTTTTCACAAAATATATGTCACTTTTGCTCTTCCATTTTAATAAATACAAATTTAACATTGATGCTTATGTAGTTCTCTGTTATACAAAGGTATCATAACTCAAGCAGTCCTCTGTTGTTTAACAGCTAGACTTTTTTCCTGATTTTTACTCGAGAGTAAAAACCAGCTAGACTTTTTTCCTAGTTTTTTCTAATGCCATCATATAAGGATTAGGTTTTAACATATGAATTCTTGGGTGGCACATTTAACTCATTGCAACCCCTTCTTCAACAGAGATAAGAAAAGCAACACTTTGTCTATACCAGTAAGTTATCTTCATATTAAATATTCCACTCATCTATTTCACTGTCCTGAAATCCGCAGATAGCGTGGTCAACCCACATCTTAATAAATGCTCATGCTTGCCTACAATAGAAGACATCAGTAAATCTGATGTGAAAATGCTTGCCTTCCATGTATTAAAACTCCAGGAACAGGACAGTTAATACTGGAGACTAAAATGGGTGTGTTGGGACTTCTCTGGCCATCCAGAGACGACTCAGCACTTCCACTGCAGGGCGCACGGGTTCGATCTCTGGTCGGAGAACTAAGATCCGGCAGGCTTTGCTTTGCAGCCAAATAAATAAATAAATAAAATGGGTGTGTTGCACTGGCAACTTAAATACAACGAGAATGTTGCCATCAGTGATGGGATTCTCAGAAATGGTGGCAGTTGTTGGTAATGCTCTCACAGGAGAATGTGATGTTCTTTCAATTAACATGGTTGCCCAAATAGGATTCATTGCATATTCAGTTCAGTTCAGTCGCTCAGTCATGTCCAACTCTTTGTGACCCCATGAACCACAGCACGCGAGGCCTCCCTGTCCATCAACAACACCCGGAGTCTACCCAAACCCATGTCCACTGAGTCAGTGATGCCATCCAACCATCTCATTCTCTGTCATCCCCTTCTCCTCCTGCTCTCAATCTTGCCCAGCATCATGGTCTTTTCAAATAAGTCAGCTCTTCGCATCAGGTGGCCAAAGTATTGGAGTTTCAGCTTGAGCAACAGTCCTTCCAATGAACACCCAGGACTGATCTCCTTTAGGATGAACTGGTTGGACCTCCTTGCAGTCCAAGGGACTCTCAAGAGTCTTCTCCAATACCACAGTTCAAAAGCGTCAATTCTTCGGCATTCAACTTTCTTTATAGTCCAACCCTCACATCCATACATGACAACTGGAAAAACCATAGCCTTGACTAGACGGACCTTTGATGGCAAAGTAATGTCTCTGCTTTTTAATATACTGTCTAGGCTGGTCATAACTTTCTTTCCAAGGAGTAAGCGTCTTTTAATTTCATGGCTGCAATCACCATCTGCAGTGATTTTGGAGCCCAGAAAAGTAAAGTCAGCCATTGTTTCCACTGTTTCCCCATCTATTTGCCATGAAGTGATGGGACCAGATGCCATGATCTTCGTTTTCTGAATGTTGAGCTTTAAGCCAGCTTTTTCACTCTCCTCTTTCACTTTCATCAAGAGGCTCTTTAATTCCTCTTCACTTTCTGCCATAAGGGTGGTGTCATCTGCATATCTGAGGTTATTGATATTTCTCCCAGCAATCTTGATTCCAGCTTGTGCTTCTTCCAGCCCAGCATTTCTCATGATGTACTCTGCATATAAGTTAAATAAGCAGGGGGACAATATACAGCCTTGACGTACTCCTTTTCCTATTTGGAACCAGTCTGTTGTTCCATGTCCAGTTCTAACTGTTGCTTCCTGACCTGCATACAGATTTCTCAAGAGGCAGGTCAGGTGGTCTGGTATTCCCATCTGTTTCAGAATTTTCCACAGTTTATTGTGACCCACACAGTTAAAGGCCTTGACATAGTCAATAAAGCAGAAATAGATGTTTTTCTGGAACTGTCTTGCTTTTTCCATGATCCAGCGGATGTTGGCAATTTGATCTCTGGTTCCTCTGCCTTTTCTAAAACCAGCTTGAACATCTGGAAGTTCATGGTTCATGTATTGCTGAAGTTTGGCTTGGAGAATTTTGAGCATTACTTTACTAGTGTGTGCTGCTGCTGCTGCTTTAGCAGCAGTTGTGTCCGACTCTGTGCGACCCCATAGATGGCAGCCCACCAGGCTCCCCCGTCCCTGGGATTCTCCAGGCAAGAACACTGGAGTGGGTTGCCATTTCCTTCTCCAATGCATGAAAGTGAAAAGTGAAAGTGAAGTCGCTCAGTCGTGTCCGACTCTCTGAGACCCCATGGACTGCAGCCTACCAGGTTCCTCAATCCATGGGATTTTCCAGGCAAGAGTACTGGAGTGGGGTGCCATTGCCTTCTCCACTAGTGTGTGAGATGAGTGCAATTGTGCAGTTGTCTGAGCATTGTTTGGCATTGCCTTTCTTTGGGACTGGAATGAAAACTGACCTCTTCCAGTCCTGTGGCCACTGCTGAGTTTTCCAAATTTGCTGGCATATTGAGTGCAGCACTTTCACACTGTCATCTTTCAGAATTTGAAATAGCTCAACTGGAATTCTATCACCTCTGCTAGCTTTGTTCGTAGCGATGCTTCCTAAGGCCCACTTGACTTCACATTCCAGGATGTCTGGCCCTAGGTGAGTGATCACACCATCATGATTATCTGGGTCGTGAAGATCTTTTTTGTATATTAAAAGTGTATAAAAAAATAATTTGCATTGCATATAATGTGGAATTCAGGTCTATGACTTGATCATTATCCACAAATTTTTCACCTATGTGAATGATCAACAAGATATTCTAAAATAATGCAGACTAGGGGCCAATTCTTCATTTTGAAGGAAACCTCATTCTTTGCAGGGTGGCTAGCAATCCAGGCATCTACCTACTAAGTGCCAGGTATGTCCCTAGTCATTGTGACTACAAAGTCCTACAAAGATATAAATAAATTGGAACCATTGTGCATTGCTGGTGAGAAAGCACCATGGCAGTTGCTTGGAAAACAAAACAAAACATAGAATTACCATATGCACCAGCAATTGTACTTCTGAATATATATCCAAAATAATTGAAAGTAGAATCTCAAACAGATACTTATACGGCCACATTCATAGCAGCATCATTCACAACAGTCAAAAAGTGAAAATAATCCAAGTGTCTACCTAACGAGGAACAGATCAACAACACGTGGTATATACCTGCAGTGAACATGCATTTACCCTGCTTTTAAAAAGGAATGAAATTCTGATCCATGCTACAGCATGGGTGAACCTTGAAAAAATCATGCTAAGGGAAACAAGCCATTCACAAAATGACAAGCATGGTGTGACTCCACTTCCATGCGGCTTCTAAAGTAGGCAAAGGTGTAGAAACAGAAAAGAGAACGGCGATTATAAAGAGACTGTGGGAGCAGACCAAGGGGTTAAAGTTTAATGGATACAGACCTTCAGTGTGAGAAGATAAGAAAGTTCTGGAGATGATAGTGGTGACGGTTGTACAACACTGAGTGTACTTAGTGCTGCTGAGCTGTGCACTTACAAGTACAGTTGCTTGGAAAACAAAACAAAACTTAGAATTACCATATGCACCAGCAATTGTACTTCTGAATATAGATCCAAAATAATCGAATAGCTCAACTGGAATTCCATCACCTCCGCTAGCTTTGTTCGTAAATTTTGTATAACGTGTGTTTTACCACACACACAAAAACGAAAGACAAAAGACAATGATGACAGAAAAAAAATAACAGCGAAAAAAAAAGGTCTTGCAGATTTCCAAAACACTCCAAGAGTGGAACTGCCCTGTTAAGCATCACTGCACAAATATGCTTCTTAAAATAGAGGCCCAAACGCTATACTTTGAACAGGGAGTGATAAAAGTGTGAAGAACATTTCAGGGATACCAATTGGTTTTCTCTCAAGTGCCATTGATTGCTGGAAGTTGACTGAAGTGCTGTGTTGAGAAGGCATCCAGCCTGCCTTTGAACTCAGCAAGGAAGAGCACCTCAGTCTACCAGCTGTGCTTTCCAAGGGCAAGAGACTGGGACAAGGGTGGCCCCATGTCACATGTGTGCAGGCTGAAAATGTAAGCCCTCTTGCTCTGGACTTCTTTTGCCTGCAACTAAAACCTAAATCAAAATAGCTTTTTGACAGGAAAAAAGTGCAATTGACATATCAAACTCCATTTCCCCATATTTTGCAAAACGTTTCAGAATCTAGAGCAAAGAGGGAAACACTGGGTTCAAATACAGTAAGTCTCCTACATAGAATCCTTCAAGCTGCAAGCTTTCAAAGGTGAGATCAGGCCCCTGCGTAGTGTGCCAATTGTTGTAGTGTTGTTATTTTAGCCCCGAACTCGTGTCAGACTCTCTTCATGGACTGTAGCTCACCGGGCCCCTGTCCATGGGATTCTCCAGGCAAGAATCCTGGAGTGGATTGCCATTTCCTTTCCAGGGGATCTTCCCAACCCAGGGATCGAATCTGAGTCTCCTGCATTGGCAGCCAGATTCTTTACCACTGAGCCATCAGGGAAGCCCAATACTACTGTACATTTCAAAGTTCTGTACTGTAAGATTAAAAATGTTTTCTTGGACTTCCCTAGTGGTCCAGTGGCTAAGGCTCTGCGCTCCCAATGCAGGTGCCCTGGTTTCAAACCCTGGTCAGGGAACTAGCTCCCACAGGCAGCAAGAGTTCACACGCTACAACTAAAGACTCAGTGCAGACAAATGAATAAATACATAGAATTTTAAAGGTTTCTTTATATTTTGCTTGTTTTTCAGGTATTATTTGGGTGAAAAGCATTATAAACCTATCATGCAGCTGCTGCTGCTGCTAAGTCGCTTCAGTCGTGTCCGACTCTGTGCGATCCCATAGACGGCAGCCCACCAGGCTCCCCGTCCTTGTGATTCTCCAGGCAAGAACACTGGAGTGGGTTGCCATTTCCTTCTCCATGCATGAAAGTGAAAAGTGAAAGTGAAGTCGCTCAGTCGTGCCCGACTCTAGCGACCCCATGGACTGCAGCCCACCAGGCTCCTCTGTCCACGGGATTTTCCAGGCAAAAGTACTGGAGTGGGGTGCCAAACCTATCATAGTACAGTACTATATGAACAATTGTGTTAGTTGAGTAGGTACCTAGGCTAACTTTGTTGGACTTGCAAAAAAATTGGCTTTACGAAAGCACTCTCAAAATGGAACTCATTTGTATGTAGGGGACTTACTGTATTCCAAACCATATGTATTTAACTCAATGAGAGAAATTCACTGTGATGAAGAAAGAAGAAAAAAAATAGAACTGCTTTAGCAGTCTATAAAGCATGGTTTGGAGTGCTGTCTAGAGGCATTTATACTCAGGCAACTCCAAAATTTAAAAAATCTGGTAAAATTCCTCCCCGTATTAACTTTGATCACATTTTCCTTCCATAGTCTGCCCTCTGGTGATGTTACTAGGCAGCAGACTCATCTGAGATTGAACTGACTGAGGGAAAGGGGGAGGGTAAGGAGAAACTAATCAAATTCTGCTTGAGGATCTTCTCACAACAGAGGGAAAATTCCACGGCTGCTCCTGCTGCCAATGCTAGTGACGATGCTGGTGGTGATGGCATTAATGCCTAATCTTTATACGAGGTGAGAATTTAGTTGTTCAGTCCTGTCCAGCTCTTATAGCCCCATAGACTGTAGGCTGCCAGGATCCTCTTATCCATGGGATTTCCCAGGGAAAAATACTGGAGTGGGTTGCCATTTCCTATTCCAGGGGTTTTCCTGACCCATGGATCAAACCCAGTCTCCTGAATTGTAGGCAGATTCTTTACTGACTGAGCCACCAGGACTTGCCCCCAAAGTGTGTCCAATTCTTTGGACTATAGCCCACCAGGCTCCTCTGTCTATGTAATTTCCCAGGCAAGAAAACTGGAGCGGGTTGACATTCCCTTCTCCAGGGGATCTTCCCGACCCAGGGATTGAACCCAGGTCTCCTGCGTTGCAGGCAGGTTCTTTACCCTCTGAGCCACCTTCTGGAGGGTCTAACCTATATATAGTATTTCTCTATGCCTGGTTCTATTGCAAATGCATTACATAACGTTCACTAGTTTCATCATTACAGCAGTCTTATGGGGCAGATACTTTGTGTTACCTACTAACTCGTGAGGAAACTGAAACACAGAGAGGTTATGTCACTTGGTGAAGCAACACAGCTAACAAGCAGAAAGAAGCTCAGAGGCTCCTAACGTGCATGTGTGGTGCACTCAGTTGTGTCCTACTCTTTGTGACCCCATGGGCTGCAGCCCACCAGGCTCCTCCGTCCAGGGGATTCTCCAGGCAAGGATGCTGGAGTGGGTTGCCACTTCCTTCTCCAGGGGATCTTCCCAACCCAGGGATTGAACCCACGTCTCCTGCATCAGTAGGCGGATTCTTTACCACTACAAAGACTATATATTGGTTAAAGTTGACACTAGAAATGATTACTATGAACGTTTCAACTGCCTAGTAATTGTAGCAGGCTCCCAAATAACAAATACACATATTTAGGAACAGGCTTAGAAATGTTTATGTGAGTTTATGTATTCACCTACTATGTTCTTAATAAAAGGGAGAAGAGGTGGAGTTGGGAGAGTAACGAATACTATAAAGTTGCCCTTGGGGGGAGTTGATTTGTCATGATTCCCTCAGAATTTGGCATAGTGTAGATGTTCAGTGGAGGCATCCTAGGTGGCACAGTAGTTAAAAGTCCTCCTGCCAATGCAAGAGACTCGGGTTCAATTTCTGGGTCAGGAAGATCCCATGGAGTAAGAAGTGGCAACCCACTCCAGTATTCTTACCTGGGAAATGCCATAAACAGAGTAGTCTGGCACACTACAGTTCATGGGGTCACAAAAGAGTCAGATACATCTTAGTAGCTAAACGAGTACATGAAATATACCAGAGATATTTCTAAAGTAAGAATTCTGAAGGCTACAGGTGTTGCGAAGAGTTGGACATGACAGAGTGGCTGAGCATATGTACACAAGTGCAATGAATGCTTTCTAACAATTAATTAAAGGAATGAACACATGAAGGGCTTCCCAGGTGGCTCAGTGGTAAGGGATTTCCCTGCAATGCAGGAGACTTGGATTCGATCCCTGGGGCAGGAAGATCTCCTGGAGAAGGAAATGGCAATCCACTCCAGTATGCTTGACTGGAAAATCCCGTGGACAGAGGAGCCTGGTGGGCTATAGTCCATGGGGTCACAAAAGAATCAGACACAACTTAGTGGCTAAACAACAACAATGAACACATGAAATATACCAGGGATATTTCTAAAGTAAGAAGTCTGGTTGTACGTTAGTGATGTCACCGTTAGCCTCTTTCAGTTCCCCGGATAAAACATTTATAGTCATATTTTGCATGGATTCCTCACCCCGTTCTGAAATCATTGCATCTCTGAGTGGATTAGCAATACGAAGAGTTTGTGGATGACATTTCCATTGCACAATCACATGTGACTATTGCTCTGATATGGTTAATGGAATTATATCAATGGGTGGGATTTGAAAGTAGATGCTTTATTAGGGGCACAGTGTGATCTGTAGGTAATATCAGCTGGTGTTAAGTCATTCATAGAGAGTTCAGGTAGGGTGAAAAAGAGTGCCTGGCTCACCGCTTTAGATTGGGAGATCCAAAGGGCTTCCTTGAGCAGACGCCATTTAAGTTGAGAATCGGGTGCATCAAGGAGATGATGAAGATGGGGAGCCTACATGTGCAGTATTTACAGGAAGAAGATGTGGCCTGGAGTATGAGAAGGAATATATAAGATAAGGTAGGAGAGGCATCAGGTGGGAACTTCTAAGCCAGGGAAAGGATATTGGCTTTTGTTTTAAGTGCTGTGGGAAAGTTTAGGTGGGTGATGGTGGATTCAGGGAGTGGAATGATGTGACGTTGCTTCCCTGGTGGTTCAGACAGTAAAGAGTCTGCCTGCAATGTGGGAGACTTGGGTTCAATCCCTGGGTCAGGAACATCCCCTGGAGAAGGGACTGGCGATCCACTCCAGTATTCTTGCTTGGAGAATCCAATGAACGTGGGGTCACAAAGAGTTGGACACGACTGAGCAACATTACTTTCACTTTCACAATGTGACTGTTTTTAAAGAACACCGGCTGTGTTTGAGGAATTGGTTGGAAAGGATGAGCTAGGGAGCAGAGGAACCGCAAGGAAGGTTCCTGGCAGAGGTCCAGGCCAGCAATCATGGAGGCTTCGCTAGGTCAGAAGCAGAGAGGGTGAAAGAAGGAGGGCATGGTGGGGATGTTCCCCAGGAAGGTGGGCAGGAACTTTTCTGGGATTAGAGGAAGTGGAGACAGAACAGACTCAAGGATTTGATTTTTGGCCTGATCAGCTCAGGCCAAATGATAATGGAAATGGGAAGACTGGGGATGGAGTAATTGGTTATTTTCCTTTTGAAAGTGGAGAAGGATCAAGAGTTTATTTCAGCCCCGTTAATTTTAAAATGCCTGTTTGACATCAGGGAGGAATTCCAAGCAGGACTTTGGAGATTCAGGCCCGGAATTCTGGCGAGGGGTCGGGCCCAAGAAGCAGTCGAGCACCCCATCTGCACAGCATCGTCCAGCTCTCAGAGCCCCTGTGTGCATTAGCCATTGACCCCATAGCCGCCTCATGACAAGGTTATTACTTCTGCAAATTTACTGATTAATAACAATACCTGGCCCTGTATATCTCCCTTGAGAGTTTCCTAAACACTTCCCCATAGACTGTCCCTGTCATACTTTGCTCCTATTCATCACACTGGGAAGTAGAAGGCCTGGGCAATGGTGGCTGTAAAGACAGGAATTACACCTGTCAGAACTTATACCTGCAGAGGCACACAGATGACGTCATAGGGTACGCACACTTGTGTGTTTCGTTCACTGGCTATATCTCTTTGTGACCGCATGAACTGCATGCAGCTTTCCAGGCTTCCTTGTCCTTCACTATCTCCTGGAGTTTGCTCAGACTCATGTCCCTTGAGTCGATGATGCCATCCAACCATGTCATCCTCTGTCGCCCCTGTCTCTTTTGGCCCTCAAACTTTCCCAGCATCAGGGTCTTTTCCAATGAATGGGCTCTTTGCATCAGGTTGTCAAAGTATTGGAGCTTCAGCTTCACCATCAATTCTTTCAATGAATATTTAGTATTGACTGGTTTGATCTCCTTGCTGTCCAAGAGACACCTATGCGTATCCTCTTTAAAAAAGCAGTTAGTTTTTTATAATGGACATGAGAGCCCTCTGCTGTCCATACTGGGCATATCCACTAAACTATGATTTTTTTTTTTTTTCAGCTGAACGGACTGGAAGTCCATTATCGAATAAGAGTTCTCTCTTATTTTTGTAATATGCTCTTGGGACAAAAACCCCACTGATGACCATTAACAATGTTTAAAACAATTTAATTTTTCATAGCTAATAATAGCCCTGTGGTATGAAACCCCATATTTTATTTTTCAAGAAAGCAATGTTGAGTGAGAGGAGCAAAGAGCTTTATGTTTGAGACAAATTTTTTTCCACTGCCAGTTACCCAAACCCAGGTACGGTTCTAGAATAAAAGCAGCAATTTCATGGCTAAAAGAGGAATGAAAAGCACCAAAACCTTTAGAATATCTGCTACATAGGACGGCCACGTGAAATCAGTAATTGCATATTTCAAAAAAAAAAGTGAGAAATCTGGTCATATTTACCTATATATTTTATCAATACATGGATAGAGTGGCATCTAAAGAATGTAGATATATTGGGTTGGCCAAAACGTTCATTCGGGTTTTGCCATAAGATGGTACGGAAAACCTGAATGAATACTTTGGCCAGCCCAATATAAAGGGAAGGGTATGAATTCTCCTTGGTGAGGTTGGAAGTCGCAGAAACAAGCGGGGAATAGTGTGCTGGACAGAAGAAATACCCTGAAACCAAGAGAATCTTAGACGCTTGGGCTGGGACATAAAACTGCACAAGAACCCCAGCTGAGGGTCTTCAACATCACCTGGGTTTGACCTTTCCTAAGTTGATGGTTGTTGTTATTCAATCGCTCAGTCATGTCCTATTCTTTGCGACCCCATGGACTGCAGCGTGCCAGGCTTCCCTGTCCTTCACTATTTCCAGGAGTTGACGGTAGGGACCCCAGGATGCTCATTAACTGGATAGTGACATTCATGATCAGGTTTGAGCTTTAACGGAGGTTTTGAAAGATGCATGTAAGGCATTCAGAGGCAGGAAAAGGCAGGATTAAAAACAGCACTTTAGGCAGCTCTTGAAGCTATCAGGAACTTCCATGGTGGTCCAGTGGTTAAGACTCTGAGCTCTCACTGCTGGGGGTGCGAGTTCCATCCTTGGTCCAGGAACTGAGATCCCTGCGTGCTCTGCTGTGGGCCAAGAGGGAAAAAGAAAAATCATCAAAGAAATCACAAGCTCCTTAGCCAGGGTAGTGATAATGGGAATAAAGAGGCAGAATAAAATTGAGATAAGGGAAGGAAAAAAGAAGATGGTTGGGAGAATGGAAGAACACTGTATAAACTATTACAAAAAAGACTTAGAAAATAATTTCCATTTTTATCAACAACAACAAATATCATGTCCTTCTCAGGCCTACCTCTATACACTTCATCTTCTCACTCTGAGGGCTAACTGGCTTGTTTTCCCAGGCTCACAGCTGTCCCTAGTCCTAGGACCCCAAGGCCTAGTCTAACCCTACACTGGGCCTATTGAAATATCAACTGAGAGCATTGCCACCCTGTCAGGGAACATTTGAAAATGCATGAGAACATTTTTAATTCATGAAATGACCTAGGGTGGTTACTGACATTTAGGAATAGGAGATGTTAAACATCCTGAAATATTCAAGGAAGGCCTACACAATACAGAGTTGACCCATGTGTAATCCAGTAGTCCCATCACTGAGAAACACTGCCACGCCACCCCCACCGCCGAATCTCAGTTTGATGAACAGGTATGTGCTGTGTTCTCTGGAGCATCTCTCAGAAGATGGGACGTATCCAGAGACCTCTGAACACAAAGCTTTAACACCCAATTCCTGTTATAAACATTTGATATTCTCCCAAGATCACTCTAGTCACTACCTTCTTTCTCTGTATTTTGAGAAGTTACCAAGTGCCTAGCACTGTAGTCGCAGCTGGTGGCCTAGACAAGCAGAAAGATAACCCACAATAACCACACTGGCTCAGCAGTAAAGAATCTGCCTACAATGCAGGAGCCGCAGGTTCAACCCCTGGGTCGGGAAGATCCCCTGGGGAAGGAAATGGCAACCCACTTCAGTATTCTTGCCTGGGAAATTCCATGGACAGAGGAGCCTGATGGACTTCAGTCTATGGGGTCGCAAAGAGCTGGACACGACTTACTGACTAAACAATAACAAAAACAAGCCTAAAATGTAGTCCCTGCCCACAAGAATTTAATACTCTACTGAGGAATAAAAGGCTAGCCTACAAGAGAAATTCTTAAACTGACTTGGTATGTATCTGTATAGAAATCAGAGGTAAGGTTCCTAATACAAACCAGGATTGTAGGGTTCAGAGAAGAAAGGACAAAATAAAAGCTGGAAAAGCAGAGGGATGATTAGATTAGTGCTCATCTATATTTCCCAAAGTCGGTTCCTTGGAGCACTGGTCCAGTGGAATAGCAAATATTGTTACTGGGAGAAAAAAGGTTCTGGGGTTTTAAAAGTTTGGAAATTGCTAGGCTGAGCAAAGTTAATCAGCCAGGACCCCTTAGATTGTCTAATAACTGATAACCACTGTAATTCCCTGAGAGTGGGCTTTCCTCTTCAAAGTTTGCTCCATTTATTTGACCATGGCATTCTCTCTCTCTTTTTTTTTTAAAGCAAGGATTTCACGGTCCCGGGTCCAGTGCATATTCTCAGAAAAGATCAAAGCACCCAACACGTGAAGGCATGGTGGGAAAGGGGCCACATATGAAATAGTGATAAGATGGGCACAAGCAACAGGAGGGGAAAGCTGGGGGTGGGGGTGAGGGGCTGGAGGTGGGGGGTGTGGAATCAGTGACATTTAAACTCTGACATCAGACTGTAAAGGTTCTAGTTGACCTCTGGCATCTCCTAGCCACCTGAACTTGAGCACGTTACTTCATTTCTCTGGGCCTCAGCTTCCTCACACAGAAACTGTGGTTGATCACAGCATTTGTAGAGTTCTTGTCAGGATTAAACACAGTAAAACAATGGAAAGCACTTGGGATTCTCCCTAGCATAAGGTTGATGGTATTGTACGCTAATGTGATAAGGCTGGAGGGGTCAGACTGTGAATGGCCTTTAAATTGGACAGAGAAAAGTAGATGCTATGGAAATGATAGTCTCATAGAGGTAGCTTATTTGTATATTTTTCTATTACTATTAATAAATGTTTCATACAAAATAAAGAATACATGTTATGTATATGTCAGGTGTGTGTGTGCACAGCAGATGCAAGATTTAAAGATTCAAGCAACTTAAGAAATTGAACATCACCCATGTAGTGGAAACTCTCACCAACCTCTCCCCAGTCTCTCTCGTTCCCACCCCATCGAAGGGAACCGCCGATCTGATTTGGAAGTTTAACTACACCGGCATGTTCCTCTCTATCTATTGCTTAGTTTACTGATTAGTGAACATTATATCAGCGTAACCAGGCTGTACTTATTTTGCTGTGACATTCTTTTTTCATTCAACTTCATGTTTCGAAGATCCACCCGTAATGATACATCAGCTCAAGTTCATGTATCTTCCATAATGATGCTGCTGCTGCTGCTAAGTCGCTTCAGTCGTGTCCGACTCTGTGCGACCCCACAGACGGCAGCCCATTGGGCTCCGCCATCCCTGGGATTCTCCAGGCAAGAACACCGGAGTGGGTTGCCATTTCCTTCTCCAATGCATGAAAGTGAAGAGTGAAAGTGAAGTCGCTCAGTCGTGTCTAACTCAGCGACCCCATGGACTGCAGCCTACCAGGCTCCTCCATCCATGGGAGTTTCCAGGCGAGAGTACTGGAGTGGGGTGCCATTGCCTTCTCCGACCATAATGATACATCAGCTCAGGTTCATGTATCTTTGCTGCTCTTTCCTGCCGTGGTCCATTGAATGAACATAGCCTGCACTTTTCCATCCATTCTCTTCTTAATGAACATTTGGGTTAATACCTATTTCTTTTCCCTAACAAAAATGTTGACAAGGGCATTCTTATGCCTGTTTCCTGTTGGACCTGTGTGAGAGCATCTGGATGGCAATATGCCTCCAACTTTTCTAGATGATCCCAAATTGCCTTCTGAAATAATGAAATGGACTCCCTGCCCCGCCCGCCTGCCAGTTGAATATACAAATTCCTTTTCTTCATGTCACTTATCCTGCAGACTTTGGGCATAGGTCTGACCACACAAAACTGGCTTTAGGAAATTTGTCTGGCAGTGACAAGAGGGGGCAGGGGGAGAAACCCTTGGTACGGTGAATATGAAAGCAGAGGATATCAAAGCTGCGTCATGGACCTAGCAAGAAGCAGGCTTTTCAGGGGGCAGAATGCCTATAGAGTGTGTGTGTGTGTGTGTGTGTGTGTGTGTGTATGAGTTGGTATCCACCGAAAAGTTCATGACCCTTAAATGTGCCTAACTGTCTGCATGGCTTGTAGAAAAAGCAAATAATTAAAAACTGGAAATTCTAATATATTTCCCTGGCTCTGGTGGAAAAGCATTTGGCCCCAAGACTTCCCTGGTGGTACAGTGGATTGGAGTTCGCCTGCCAATGCAGGGGACACAGGTTCGATCCCTGGTCCGGGAAGAGTCCACATGCCACGGAGCAATGAAGCCTATGAGCCACAAGTACTGGTAGCCCGAGCACCCAGCACCTGTGCTTTGCAACAAGAGAAGCCACGACTTTGAGAAGCCTGCACATCACAATAAAGCCCCCACTCACCGCAACAACAGAAAGCCTATGCACAGCAGCAAAGACTCAGTGCAGCCAAAAATAAATAAGTAAATAATTTTTAAAAAAAGCATCTGGCCCCAGGCAAGAGACTTTGCATCTTCAAATCTCATCCTCCTCATCTCTAAACCAGATATCATTATCTGGCCTGGAGAATTGTCACGAGGCATAAGAACTAGTGAATGGCAAAGAGCTCCTGGCACCTATCAATCCAGATGTCAATGAGTTTAGTAGCAGAAACAGGTGATGCAGTGACACTGACATTCATTAGGTTAGAAGTGAGATTGAACATGATTGCTCCAAATAGTGTGACTCCCACTAAACTGTAAACAGGTTTGTCTCAACAGGACTTTCCCCAAACCATTAGTTTCCTTGGCTTCCTGCACAAATAAACGGGATAGTCCCAAGACAGGTAGGCGGGTTTCTTGAGAGGTCACATCTTCCTGGGCAGGTCAGTCCCCCAACAGGAAAGCCAAGGTCTCATCTTCATCAGTCTTCTAATCTTGCTTAACCCAGGACCCACAAGACCAAAATGTATCCCTCTGGCTGCCTTCTGCCTCCTATGTTGAAAAAAAGTCCTGACCCTCTGCCCTAGGTGACTGAAAGAATTGTAAAAGTAACGCTCTTCTCATCAGAAAATAAAATGTGTTGCAAAGCCATTCTTGTAAATCATGAGGGGTCCAGATGCAGAAAACTGAGGCAGGTAGGTGTTCTGACACAGCCAGTTGGGCTGCTTTCAGAGCAGCAGTGAACCTTTCATTTGTGAATCACTGCAAACCAAAAATGAGGACCAGGATTGTGACTGCATGCTCACGGAAAGCTGGACCGGGAGGCTCACTGCAGTGGTGTTTGTATGCCCAAAACCACCAGGAACAGTCTAAACATCAGTACAGAAACAGGAAAATAATATTTGGTATGTCCATAGGACAGAATTCTAGAAAGCAATAGAAAGACATTAGCTAGATTGATCCTTCTCTCTCTCTCTCTCTCTCTCTGTCTCTCTCTCTTTCTCTGTGATTGGCTCTCAAAAGTGTAGTATTGGGGCTTCCCTAGTGGTTCAGTGGTAAAGAATCCACTTGCCAATGCAGGAGACACGGGTTCGATCCCTGATCCAGGAAGCTCCCACATGCTGCAGAGCAACTGAACCTGAGCACCACAACTGCTGATTCTGTGCCCTAGAGCCTGGGAGCCACAACTACGGAGCCTTTGTGCCACCATTACTGAAGAAGCTAGTGTGCCCTAGAGCCGGAGCTCCGAAACAGGAGAAGCCACCACAGTGAGAAGTCCACACACCAAACGAGAGAGTAGCCCCTGCTCGCCACAACTAGAGAGAAGCCCACGCAGCAACAAAGACCCAGCACAGCCAAAGTGAAAGGCATTCAGTCGTGTCAGACTCTCTGCAACCCCATGGACTATGCAGTGCACGGAATTCTCCAGGCCAGAATACAGAGAGGGTAGCCTTTCCCTTCTCCAGGGGATCTTCCCAACCCAGGGATGGAACCCAGGTCTCCCACATTGCAGGCAGATTCCTTACGAGCTGAGCCACAAGGGAAGCCCAAGAATACTGGAGTGGGTAGCTTATCCCTTCTCCAGCGGATCTTCCCGACCCAGGAATCCAACCGGGGTCTTCTGCGTTGCAGGTAGATTCTTTACCAACTGAGCTATCATATATAAATAAAATTATATTAAAAAGTTTAGTATTGAGTGAAAGCACATTTCTAAATGAACATCCAATATAGTATATTATGTTTTATAAACAAAAAATGTTATATTTTGTTCATGGAGAACATATATAAAAGTATACAAAACATATTTTTGATGGGCCGGAGGATACTTGGCAAATTTATACCACAGATTATCTTAGAAGGAGGAGAGGATGCAGGGACTGGGGGAGGATCAATGGGACCTCTATTCAACCTGCAAAATTTTGTTTCTTTTATATATGTATGTGTGTGTGTGTGTGTGTGCGTGTGTGTGCTAAGTTGCTTCAGTCATGTTTGACTCTTTGTGACCCTGTGGACTATAGCCCACCAAGCTCTTCTGTCCATGGGCTTCTCCAGGAAAGAATACCAGAGTGAGTTGTCATGCCCTCCTCTAGGGGATCTTCCAGACCCAGGAGTCGCACTCATAGTTCTGACAACTCCTGCATTGGCAGGTGGGTTCTTTACCACTAGCACCACCAGGGAAGCCCCATGCGTGCGTGCGTGCATCCTTAGTCACTTCAGTTGTGTGTCCAACTCTTTGCAACCCTATGGTCTGTAGGCCTCCAGGCTCCTCTGTCCATGAAAAGCACCATAGTCAAAGTGAAGGCACTCAGTCGTGTCTGACTCTCTGTGACCCCATGGACGGTAGCCTACCAGGCTCCTCTATCCATGGGATTTTCCAGGCAAGAGTACTGGAGCCGGTTGCCATTTCCTTCTCCAATGAAGAACCCAGGGATCAAACCCAGGTCTCCCGCATTGTAGGCAGACGCTTTACCATCTGAGCCACCTGGGAGCCCTAGAAAGCACCATATATACGTATATATATATATAAAACCAGGCTCCTCTGTCCATGGGAGGCGCCATAAATATATATATGTGTGTGTGTGTGTGTATATATATATGTATGTATATATAAAACCAGGCAAATAAGTTATGATTAACCATTGTTCATCCTGATGGTGAGAGAAGAGGGGCAGGCGAAGGAGAGACAGGAATAAGGAGTCAACCACTTTCGTTTGGCAAACAAACCACAAGGAGCCCCTTCCCGCCCTCCCCGCTGCCCCGCGAAGGGAGAGGAACCTGCGCTCCCTACCCCGCGGCCTCCCTGCCTCACACCCAGGTGGAGGCTGGACGCAGCTTCCACTCTGTTTCTGCACAGGCTGAGAAGCCTGGCTTCTACCATCTCCCTCCTCGAGGCCACAGACGCCCGCCAGCCTTGGAGCAGGGACACCTGCGATGCCAGCGCGGGGAGCGACGGCGCAGGACAGACGTGTCCCGAAGGCCAGTGCCACGGCCCTTCCTGGGAGCGCGCGGGAACAAAAGCTGACATTTTACCAATAGAAAAGAAAGGCGACAAACCTGGATTATCAGACCCAGGGCAAACTGTAGCCCTTGCGTCACACGTGTGGCTGGGTCCACTAACCCTGCGCGGAGGGAGATTCCCTCAGTGGCGCTCGCCCTTGGTCAGGAGAAGGGTGGTCTCTTCCCATTCCGCCCATCTCTTCTCATTAAAAGAGCCCGAGGCTCAAGTGTCTGTCCGGCGTTGTTGGGACTGTGGGAGACGAAAGAGATGGGTGCTTCCTGCTCCCCACCACCCATGCTCTGGTCCAGGGACTCTGCTTCCCCCTCACACCTTGCCCTAACATCACTCAAGATCTTAAGCATCGAGATCATTCTTTCATTGGTGTCAGCGGTATCCCTTTTAGCTTCTCTGCATCCTGGGGGCAACCGCAGCAGAGAGGAAGGAAAATACACAGAAAACTGTTTTCTCCGTTTTGATGGAGATCCCTGCTCCCTGTGCGTTCGCTCAGTTGATCCTTCCACACTTCTGGGACGTGGGTTTTGCTATTATTCCCAGATGAGGAAACTGGACTTCATGCCTATGGTCCCTAAGGAAAAGTGTCATCTTTTTCCTTCCTTTTTCCTCCAAGACAAGTCTTTTGAGCTAGAGGATTGGGGAAGGGAGAAGGAATACAGGAGGTGTGCAGGGGAGGGGCCAGAGGAGTATTTTAGGTGGGGTGTTCTTGAAAACTGAACCTGTGTTGTATATCTGCAGTGAACAGGAGAGGAAAGGAGGATTTTGAGAGCTACGGTGATTATGGGTTTCCTGGAGTTCAAGAAATAGATGAAACAAAATTGAGTTACATTGATATGATTTTTGGTTACTTGGACTGTCCATGGCTCAGAGGGTAAAGCATCTGCCTACAATGCGGGAGATCTGGGTTCGATCCCTGGGTTGAAAAGATCCTCTGGAGAAGGCAATGGCACCCCACTCCAGTACTCTTGCCTGGAAAATCCCATGGACGGAAGAACTTGATAGGCTACAGTCCATGGGGTCACAGAAAGTTGGACACGACTGAGTGACTTCACTTGATTTCACTTCAAACTGTCCTATTTTGAAGACAACATACCATAGATGATCTATAAGAGTCATACCTTTATAAGCTTTGTAGAAATTAAATGAGGGTCGGGATACAACCAGAGACCTCTGGGCTCTGGACCATGTCCTTTCCACTGACATTGGGTGCCTGTCCCACTGTTCTCACGGCTCTGACTCAGACCTGGGGCAGCTGGACTAAAGGGCCAATCAGTAAATGCTTCACCTCTGATATACTGAGGCCTCTGGTGACTTAGCCTTAGCTACAGCATCTTCTCTGCTGGACCCTGAACCTCTGCCTGCAGCTGAACTGCTCTACTTCCTCCTCACAGCCACCACCTGACCAGGGAGGAGCCATGGAACCAGGATGGGGTAAGGAAATTTCTCACCGAGACTATGGGTAAGCCAAAAAAAACAGAGAAAAAAGTAGAACCCAGAAATACAAGGAAAAGGAACGAATTAAGGTCATTTAGAGAGATGTGGATGGACCTAGACACTGTCATACAGAGTAAAGTAAATCAGAAAGGAAAAAACAAATCTCATATGTTAATGCATATATGAAGAATCAAGAAAAATGGTAAAGATGAACCTATTTCCAAGGCAAGAAGAGAGACCCAGATGTAGAGAATGGACATGTAGACTCAGGAGTGAGGGGCAGGGTGAGGGAAGGGTGGGATGAACTGAGAGGTTAGGATTGACATCTTAATATATATACTACTGCTGCTGCTGCTGCTGCTGCTGAGTTGCTTCAGTCATGTCCGACTCTGTGCGACCCCAGAGACGGCAGCCCACCAGGCTTCCTCGTCCCTGGGATTCTCCAGGCAAGAACACTGGAGTGGGTTGCCATGTCCTTCTCCAATGCATGAAAGCGAAAAGTGAAAGTGAAGCTGCTCAGTCGTGTCCGACCCTCAGCAACCCCATGGCCTGCAGCCTTCCAGGCTCCTCCGTCCATGGGATTTTCTAGGCAAGAGTACCGGAGTGGGGTGCCATTGCCTTTTCCATGCATAAAATAGCTAGCTAGTGAGAATCTGCTGGAAAGTGCAGGAAGCTCAGCTTGTGATGACCTAGATGGGTGAGATGGGGGGGGGGGGGGGG
>SJYT01079845.1:0-101628 GCA_006410635.1 Cephalophus harveyi | reverse complement strand
ATTGAGTGCAGCACTTTCACAGCATCATCTTTCAGGATTTGAAACAGCTCAACTGGAATTCCATCACCTCCACTAGCTTTGTTCGTAGTGATGCTTTCTAAGGCCCACTTGACTTCACATTCCAAGATGTCTGGCTCTAGATGAGTGATCACATCATCATGATTATCTGGGTCGTGAAGATCTTTTTTGTACAGTTCTTCTGTGTATTCTTGCCACCTCTTCTTAATATCTTCTGCTTCTGTTAGGTCCATACCATTTCTGTCCTTTATCGAGCCCATCCTTGCATGAAATGTTCCCTTGGTATCTCTAATTTTCTTGAAGAGATCTCTAGTCTTTCCCATTCTGTTGTTTTCCTCTATTTCTTTGCATTGATCACTGAAGAAGGCTTTCTTATCTCTTCTTGCTATTCTTTGGAACTCTGCATTCAGGTGCTTATATCTTTCCTTTTCTCCTTTGCTTTTCACCTGTCTTCTTTTCATTAGTCAGGGTAAATGTGTACTAAAGAAGGGGAAGTACCTAGATCTTCAGAGGATTATTACAAACTGGTCCATTACTAATGCTAATTCCTATGGAAACAGAATGCCACTGTTGTCTACCAGTTGGAGAGAAGATTATGGGCAATAGATAATAAATTGATTTGTTTGTCTTCATTAGGCTCAATGAGCCCCCAAATCTGTGTTCATTTCCTCAGCTTATGAACTGGAACTGATACATACAGCAAAGAGCAATTCTCCACATTGGCTCTCTAGACCATGAAGTAAGGGCTATTATGATAGGAATGGTCAAGTGCAAACTCTCCATATATAAAATAACACATCATAAGTGATATCACATCCCTAGAAGAATTTCAGAGATTAAAAGGTCTGAAAGACCAAAGATGATGATTGCTACCACATTCCGATTTAACTTTCTAGATTTGTCAGTGAAGAAAACCAGGTGGGTCTTAGAGAGTGACAATAGATTATTATAATCTTATTTAATTACATCTACATCTCAGCAGGCTTCATTTGACAGAAGCAAACATACAGAGACCCTGGCACTTGGTATGCATCTATGGATTTGCCAAAGTGTGTTTTTTCTATCCCAGCACACAAAGAAAACCAGAAGCAAGTATTTGCTTGCTTGTTTTACCTGGCAAGGACAATAGTTCACTTTTATTATCTTACCTCATTAAGTTACTTCTCTGGTTTTGTGTCACAGTTGGGTCTGAAGCGACCTCAATTGTCCAAAGGACATCAAATTGACAGAATCTAGGAAGCTGAAGTAGCAGATACCCAGGATGATTGGATTAGACAATTTACATCAAAGGGTGAGACATAAGTCTCAAAAACACTTCACTGGATTTAGGGCACTGGATTTTAGGAAGAGGTGGGGGAAAGGGTCTAATAATTGAGGACATATAGGGCTCTGTCTCCAAAATGAAGAGTAAGTTGTTATACCTTGCAAGCCCTATCACTGGGAATCAGGTGTCATGTTTATGGACTTTAGATTTGTACAATACATTGCCATCTGACTCCATGGGTGACTCAGCTCTCAGTTTGGAGAATGAGATGGTCCAGAGCTGGTCCAGGCTATAGTACCAGCTACTCTGCCATTTAGCACTTGTGATCCAGCTGATCTAATGAGGCCTGACATGTCTCTGGCCAATTGGGATGCAATAGAGTCTAGGATGAGATGGATGGCATCACCGACTGAATGGACATGAGTTTGAGCAAACTCTAGGAGACAATGAAGGACAAGGAAGCCTGGCGTGCTGCAGTTCACGGGGTTGCAAACAGTCGGACACAACTTAGGGACCGAACAACAACAAGTTTGTGGCAGGCCCTGATAGAAGAACCAAAATAGACAACCGTATGGATCTAAGAAAAGCTAAGAACTCTGAGCAAATAACAAACCTTTAGAGAGCCGGCTCTAGGGTTAATGTGCTACAAGGCAACACGACATAGTGAGTGAGCGAAAGCTTGCCTGGCTCCAGGCTGCCAGAGTTTGAATCTCATCTCTGTCACTCACTAGCTGTGAGGCTGTGGACCACAGCTTATGTTCCTTTTGTCTCAGGTCCCCACCCGTAAAGCTGGCTTAACAGTAGGGACTTGTTGAGAGGATTAAATATGCTCACGCATGAGAAGTGCCTGGCATGGTATCTAGCACACGTGAGTGCTCTATAAGTATTAGTTATCACACCCAGTATGTTGAACAAGCATGGATCGTGCCACAAACAAAACCTTAGTTGTGGGTTTCCCCTCAATCCTTCAAGCTCTTCTCAGTGGAATTTATCTTCTCATCAAAAGAGCCTAGATGAAATTCTGGGAAGTCCCATAGCTTTTCTACTCATTTCTAGTTAATACATGAGTCATGTTAAGTCACAGTTTTATTAGTTAGAATGTCAGAAAACTCACCTTGACAGTGTTAAGCCTTTACCCTCCCTTGACTTTTTGGCTGGAGGCTCCTGCTCCCCCTCTTCTCCTGCTCACGTCCTCCCCAGATTGCCAGTCGTTGCTGTGGTGCCACTGGGGCAAAGCAGGGCTGGGCAAGGAGGAAACAAGGGGTCTAGACCAGCTCTCATTCAGCTGGTGCCTTCACACTGAGTCCCAGGGCTGACAGATGGTTAGTGCTGGCTCTCTCTCATGGGTTCAATAGTGCACTCTTTAAAGGTTTTCTTCTGGACCCTTTTCTCCCCTTCTTCCTTTGACCATGAAGGATGTACCTATTCTGTGTGGTCTCTTATATGATCTTCTTTAATCTCTGGGCAAGCAACATCTGGTCAACTCTGCCTAGGTCTCCAGGTGGCCTATCCAGTAAGACCCCAAATGAACCTTATCATTACTTTCTGCCTCCCATTCAGTCCTGACTGGTCCTCAGGAAACACTCAGAGTCATTTCCCCTACCCATCCTGGATCCAGGCGTCACAGGATTGTTTCTGCCACCAGAAAAGGGCTCACCCTCTGGATTTCTTAGGAGTCAGATCCCAGCCCACGGGTTCCCTTCATTGCCTGAGACGTGGTTTATACCTGTCTCCAACGTCCATAGATCATTTCAATACTCTCCCACGGACCCCTGAAGTCTTCCTCAGGAGGCATGAGATTAGAACAGAGGTCAGCAAACTTTTCCTGAAGAGAGCTGGGTAGTATATTGCAAACTTTGTAGCCTCCAGCTCTGTGTCATAACTACTCAATTCTGCACTGTAGCTTGAAACACAGTATATAGACAATACATAACCCAATCAGCATGACTGTGTCCCAGTGAAACTTTATGAAAAGGTGATGCTGAAGCTCCAATACTTTGGCCACCTGATGCAAAGAGCCGACTCATTGGAAAAGACTCTGATGCTGGGAAAGATTGAGGGCAGGAGGAGAAGGGGGAAATAGAGGATGAGATGGTTAGACAGCATCACTGACTTGATGGACAAACTCCAGGACAGGGCAAGCCTGGCATGCTGCAGTCCATAGGATTGCAAAGAGTCGAATATGACTTAGCAACTGAACAAGGACAACCAGCTTTGGCCTGCAGGCAAAAGCTTGTTAATCCCTGGGTTAGAGGTAGCATTCCTCCATTCTTCATTTCACTTCCCAAACAGATGGGGTGGAAGCCCGAGAAAGACAGTCACTTAAAAAAAAAAAAATTTATCTATTTATTTATCTGGCCATGCCAGGTCTTAGTTGCGGCAGACTAGATCTGGCCAGACTTGGGCGCCCTGCACTGGGAGCAGAGTGTTAGCCACTGGACCACCAGGGAAGGCCCAACAGCCACTTTCTTATTTCCAGTCCTTACACCAAACCCTCTCTCTTTGTACCCTGACCACTTTTATCACCTCAAAGTGGGGGAGGGTGTTTAAGAGTTTAAGAAACACTTTCTCAGACATTTCCCTTGAAAATGTTCATACATGGACTTGCTTAACAATCACTTTGGTAATTGATATCAAACTGGCACGTTAATTGAAAATGAGGCGGGAAATGTTTCAGATGCACTGAGCTGGAAGTGGCTGCAGACTCCAGCTGGCATGTCCAGTAGACAGCCGAAGGTTGTGCCTTGAAAGTCACAATGAGCTGGGCAGAGTTCCTTTCTCAAGAAAGACATAGCTATTCTAACATATGCTGTCTTGTTTTCTAAAAGAAGTGGCATACACCCTCAATTTCCTTGTTAACTGGGGTCTGACATCACAGCAACGTTGTTGTGACTTACTGTGAAAAGGATGCCAGCAGGGGTTGGGGGTGGTGGTTACAGAAGTGCCTAGAACCAGTTTCTTTTAAAATGTATGGCCCTGACAGTTTTGTCTTGATGAGTTCTTGTGTCTGCTTTCTACAGATTTTTCTGTCTCCTTCCTCACTATGAGCCCTGCCGGCAGCCGCTTGGTGTTGCTGTGTTTACCATTCTCCAGCAGCCTCCTTCCCTATTTCAGTGCTTTTAATGTGCTTGGACTTAAAAGACTCAAGGTATTATAATTGTTGGATAATTGTAAGAGTGAGGGCTGAGTGACTGTCCAGTCGGTGGCAGGTATGATCTTTATATGTGGACAATAAGACATCTATTTTGGTTGTTTGAAGACTTGTTTGTTTAGCTGGAACATCTATTGGGGCTGCTTCCAGACATTATTCATTCACTCGCCCTTCATTTACTTATCTTTTGGTTGAATGCAGGCGCTCAGCCATGTTGCTGATATTTTGCAATTCCACTCCTCAAATGACCTTTGTTTTGGATGGGGTTGGGGCCGCTTTTTTAATCTTTCAATTGATTTAGGTAAATACATATAAATACAAATATTCATTTATATTCTATGTATTTTTAGAACGTGTGTGTGTGTGTGTATGTGTGTGCTTCCTTCCTCTCCTGCTTCATCCATATTAGGGCCCCTTTCCCAACTGTGATGGAGCATGTGCCAACAACTGTATATATATCTTTCCATATTTCCTGCATGTGTATACAGTCATATAGCACACACTCACACACCAAGTGTCTTTAGATGGCAATCTTTGTTGTTCATTCAACAGCCCTACCTTAGGGCTCTTCCTCACCCTTCTTTTTTTTTAAGTTATTTTTTTTAATGTGGACCATTTTTAAGGTCCTTAATGAATCTGTTACAATATTGCTTGTGTTTCATGTTTTGTTTTTTTGGCTGCAAGGCATGTGGGATCTTAGCTCCCAACCAGGGACTGAACCCACATTCCCTGCATTGGAAGGTGATATCTTAACCACTGGACCACCAGGGAGGTCTCTGCACCTTCTTCTTCTTCTCTAAAAATTATTTTTTTAATTTTTGGTTGTGCTGGGTCTTCATTGCTGTGCATGAGCTCTTCCTTCTTCCACTTTCCTTTCCTCATAGCTCACTGCACTATTTTGGCACCAACCACAGAAAGAGCTCGGAGACAGAGGCTGACACAAAAAGGAACCAGGTGGGGACAAAGGAGGATGTCCATGTGGAATTTTCTAGTGGGTAGCTAGAAATACAGTTGCCAACCAGGGGAGATTTCAGACCTCTAAGTGCAGAGGGACAGCAATCTCTGAGATGTCAGGTGAAATCTCAGGAAGGGGAGGATACTGGCCAGAGAAGGAAGGCAGACCAAGAAGAAAGGCAGAGTCTTGTGCAGTATCATTAGATTATACTTGCTCCGGAAAGCATACAGGCTAAAGCATTAGAAACGATGCTGTTTCCTCTTGAACTCTTTATCTATGAATGTTTTTCTGGGTCTTCAGGAGTGAGCTGCTTTCTAGTTTCCACCCCTACAGACTGTAGACAGCATTCAAGAGAATGTGTTGACACGTGAAGGGCACAGAATTAACCGGAATATTGCTTTCTGAATGTCATCTTTTCTTTCCTCTGAATTGATTTTGTCTACTCTTTTTAAAAACAAGTTTGTTTGGAATGGCTTTTAGAAACTATTTCCACACCCACATTATGAACACATGAATCTAAGTCAATGTTCTTTGAGCGAAGGAAAGTCTGCAGGTGGATAAAATGTCTTGCTGACTTCTGCCGCATGTATTTACGATTCGCCAGCCATCTTTCTAACAGGCTGCATTCCTACTGCTTCAAGGTCGGCTGACAAAGGACGGTCCTCATGAATTTTTATTTGCCCAAAATTTCCTATTGGAGGATTTGATTTGTGCGCCTGGAGAGTCAGAGATGGAAGTCTGGCAGTAGCTCTGCAAATGGTTGCCGGCTTACCTGGTGACTGAGATGATAAAGAATCTGCCTGCCGTGCAGGAGACCCAGGTTCGATCCCAGGGTTGGGAAGATTCCCTGGAGGAGGGCATGGCAACCCGCTCCAGTATTCTTGCCTGGAGAATTCCATGGACTGAGAAGCCTGGCAGGCTACAGTCCATGGTGTGGCAGAGTCGGACACGACAGAGCAACTAACACTTTCACTTCCTATTGGAGGGTTTGATTTGTATGCCTGGAGAGACAGAGATGGAAGTCCAGCAGTAGTTCTCCAAATGGTTGTCAGATATCCCGAAGCCAACAGAGGTGCTGCCATCTTCTGAACTGAAAATCTGTAGTAAATGTTACCAAGGCACCCAAAGCCTAGCTGATAACACAGATTCCCTAAACATCTTGTCTAAAAGACCTCCCAAATACTATCAACATATAAACCAAACAACCCTCTTCAGAATAGCACCCCCTGCATCTAAATTGTCTACTTCAAACAGAAGGACGTGTGCTCAGTCTCATCCGACTCTTTGCAACCCCATGGACTGTACCCTGCCAGGCTCCTCTGTCCATGGAATTCTCCAGGCAAGAATACTGGAGTGGGTTGCCATTTTCTTCTCTAAGAAATATTTCTGACCCAGGGATCAAATCACATCTCTTGCTGTCTGTGCCACTTAAAAAGCCCTCAAACTTAAGGATGGTGCTGGGTGCTCAGATGTGTCCGACTCTTTTCAGCCCCATGGACTATAGCCCGCCAGGCTCCTCTGTCTATGGGATTCTCCAGGCAAAAATACTGGAGTGGGTGGCCATTCCCTCCACCAGGGGATCTTCCCAATCCAGGGATCGGACTCGTGTCTCTTGCGTCTCCTGCATTGGCAGGTGGATTCTTTACCACTGCGCCACCTGGGATAGCTAGTGGGAAGTTGCTGTAAAACATAAGGATATCAGATGTTGATGTTCCTTATACATTCAAATCTCAATAGAACGGTACACAGGAAATGTTTTCCTCTGGGCCATCATTCCCTCAGTTCTCATGCAGACTTCCCTGGTGGTCCAGTGGCTAATACTCCAGGCTGCCAGTATAGGATGCCTGGGTTTGATCCCTGGTCAGGGAACTAGATCCCATATGCTGCATCTTAAGACCCAGCACAGCCAAATAAAGAAATAATTTTTTTAAATAGTACTGAGTCCCAAATGCAAAGTATCTGAAGCTGAAGTCATCACCTTTCCCCCAGCTCAAGACTTCAAAATTCCTTGGCCAAATCTACTTCCCTGAATCACAGGAGGAAAGAAGACAGCAGTTATGAATTGAGGGAGAAGGAACTCCATTAGACTTTGTAGATTCCTTTTAAAATTCTGTTGCTATTCACAGAAAGAGGGAAAGGAAGGCCAAGGGTACAACAGATCTTTTTTTCCCCCCCTTTTCAGATAACAGCAATTTAAGGTAAGAGGTGCTGGGGTCATGGAAGCATATGGTGGGAGATGTTGAGTCTGGCTGGGAGAAGAGGGAAGCTGTTCAGCACAGCGCCTGACACAAAGTAGGTATCTGAGAAGTAATTAATAATTGAAAGGAAGTATCGTCTGAATGGGCTTCCCCGGTGGCTCACACAGTTAAGAATCCACCTGTCAGTGCAGGAGACTTGGGTTCGATCCCTGGGTTGGGAAGATTCCCCTGAAGGGAATGGCAACCCACACCAGTATTCTTGCCTGGAGCCTGGAGAATTCCATGGACAGAGGAGCCTGGCAGGCTACAGCTCATGGGGTTGTGAAAAGTCAGACACGACTCAGTGAGTAACATACACATAGACAATGTCTGAACATCAACCTGGTGCTAAATCAGCCTGCCTATACCAGACGCAGGGAAGGATTTTATATAAGCGCAAAGGTGTATCCAGGGAATGAGCAAACTTGGGTCGGGCCCCTGGCCGTAGGCTGGAAACACGGTGTGGGAGTCTTGGATAGGCTTTGGTAGACAATGAAATATCCAGAAAAGCCGAGAGGAAGATCTTCTAAGAACTGTATTTTCTAACGCAATGGTCCTATGGATAACTACTTCTACAGAAGCCAAATGGGTTTAAAAAAACATAATGGTAGTTCAACTGAGAGATAAAAAGGGGAGTGAAATGAAGTAGAGGCCAGATGGGCCCTGAAAGAATATTCTGCTTGCTCCTTCAATAAAATTAAGAGTGCACTTCTCACAACCTAAAAGAAACAAGCACAGTCTTCATTCTACAGCTCTTTCCTGGGGCCCTTACAAATCTGATTTCATAGTCAAGACTGTCAAATACCTCCTGCTGCCTTCTGCTGAGTGCACATCAGTTTGGCTTCGGCTCTCCACTCTCACCCACATTCCTGCTGAGGTCCTCGTTGCTCTCAGGTACTTTCCAATCTTTACCTTGCTGACTTCCAACTCCAGGATCAGAGGAGGCTGACCTCTCCTGCAGTATTCTTCCTCGACCTTTTCTCACTCCAGCTTTTCTCCTCTCACACAGCTCAGTTCCCAGCCTCCTTTCCCCTTGTCTGTTTCAGTGAGTTTCAGCTCCTCCCATCACTATGTGCACTAATGACTCCCAGACCTCCACCTCCTCTCAGCATCTCTCCTGACTCCATTGTTTACGCAACTGCCTCTTAGACATCTTCACTTATTTGCCCCAAGTGGCAGCTCAAACTCCACAGGCCCTGGAAGGAAATCATCTGGCCTTGGGCCCGGTAATTAACTGGGCCTCACTGCCTCAACTCTAAAACAGGGGAATTACCTATAGTCACATCATACAGAAGCCCATTAAGCAGATTAAATGAAATAACACAGACTAGCATGTCAGATAGGGCTTCCTAGGTCATGCTAGAGGTAAAGAACCCACCTGCCAATGCAGGAGACATAAGTGACGCGGGTTCAATCCTTGGGTCAGGAAGATCCCTTGGAATAGGAAATGGCAACACACTCCAGTATTCTTGCCCGGAGAATCCCATGGACCAGAGGACCCTGGCGGGCTACAGTCCAAAGCGTCACAAAGAGTTGGACACGACTGAAGTGACTTAGCTCACACACTCCTTCTAATTGTATCACACAATACCTGGGATGGGAAGATCCCCTGGAGGAGGGCATGGAAACTCACTCCAGTATTCCTGCCTGGAGAATCCCATGGACAGAGGAGCCTGGAGGGCTACGGTTCATAGGGTCATAAAGAGTGGGACAGGACTGAATCGACTTAGCATGCAGGCATACACACATGAAAGATAAACAATAAAGACTAGAAAGCCAAAAGAATCCACCTTCCAATGCAGGGGACACAGGTTCGATCCCTGGTTGGGAACTACGGTCTCACATGCCACAGCACAACTAAGCCTGCATGCTGGAATGAAGACCCTGAATGCCAATAAATAAATTAAAAAATATATATATATATAATAAATTAAAAAATAAACCCATGCACTTCATTGAGCCAGAACCTACAGCATCCTCGATGTCAATTGTTCTGTCCCAGCCCATCTATTCCCCCTTCATAAGCTATTTGACCTTGTCTCTCTACTCCATTGCCTTACACCCTCAGCATCCCCTGGGGCTAGGGCTATTCTTTGCCTGACCCCACTCTCCTACTCTACACAGTAGTCTTGAAAGAGCTCACTGGACATCATCCTCCTTTTAAAAACCTTTCAATGGCGCCCTTGGGGACAAAACCCAGACTCCTTGGAAGGGCGTAGGCTGCTCAGGGCCTGGTCACAGTCCTTGGCACTCTCTAAACTCCAGCTGGTTCTCCTTGAGTTAATGCCACCGTGCTCAGCAAGCTCAGTCCGGCCAGAGTGCCTTCTTCAACCACTCTGGCAGCTTCTTCCAGATACAGGAAGATGCCATTTCCTCTAAGAAGCCTTCCTGGACTTCCAGTCAGACGAGTATCTTTGTTCCCCAGGGTGCCTGCCCTAACACTTACCATGCCATCGTTATTACCTGTTCATTTGCCTGTCCTCTCCCACTAAAACGAGCTGTCTGCGGAAAGAGAAATTATCCTTTAATTTCCATATTCCCAGAACCCAGCACAGCGCCCGGCTAGCCCATTAAGCAGATTAAATGAAATAACACAGACTAGCATGTCAGATAGGGCTTCCTAGGTCATGCTAGAGGTAAAGAACCCACCTGCCAATGCAGGAGACATAAGTGACGCGGGTTCAATCCTTGGGTCAGGAAGATCCCTTGGAATAGGAAATGGCAACACACTCCAGTATTCTTGCCCGGAGAATCCCATGGACCAGAGGACCCTGGCGGGCTACAGTCCAAAGCGTCACAAAGAGTTGGACACGACTGAAGTGACTTAGCTCACACACTCCTTCTAATTGTATCACACAATACCTGGGATGGGAAGATCCCCTGGAGGAGGGCATGGAAACTCACTCCAGTATTCCTGCCTGGAGAATCCCATGGACAGAGGAGCCTGGAGGGCTACGGTTCATAGGGTCATAAAGAGTGGGACAGGACTGAATCGACTTAGCATGCAGGCATACACACATGAAAGATAAACAATAAAGACTAGAAAGCCAAAAGAATCCACCTTCCAATGCAGGGGACACAGGTTCGATCCCTGGTTGGGAACTACGGTCTCACATGCCACAGCACAACTAAGCCTGCATGCTGGAATGAAGACCCTGAATGCCAATAAATAAATTAAAAAATATATATATATATAATAAATTAAAAAATAAACCCATGCACTTCATTGAGCCAGAACCTACAGCATCCTCGATGTCAATTGTTCTGTCCCAGCCCATCTATTCCCCCTTCATAAGCTATTTGACCTTGTCTCTCTACTCCATTGCCTTACACCCTCAGCATCCCCTGGGGCTAGGGCTATTCTTTGCCTGACCCCACTCTCCTACTCTACACAGTAGTCTTGAAAGAGCTCACTGGACATCATCCTCCTTTTAAAAACCTTTCAATGGCGCCCTTGGGGACAAAACCCAGACTCCTTGGAAGGGCGTAGGCTGCTCAGGGCCTGGTCACAGTCCTTGGCACTCTCTAAACTCCAGCTGGTTCTCCTTGAGTTAATGCCACCGTGCTCAGCAAGCTCAGTCCGGCCAGAGTGCCTTCTTCAACCACTCTGGCAGCTTCTTCCAGATACAGGAAGATGCCATTTCCTCTAAGAAGCCTTCCTGGACTTCCAGTCAGACGAGTATCTTTGTTCCCCAGGGTGCCTGCCCTAACACTTACCATGCCATCGTTATTACCTGTTCATTTGCCTGTCCTCTCCCACTAAAACGAGCTGTCTGCGGAAAGAGAAATTATCCTTTAATTTCCATATTCCCAGAACCCAGCACAGCGCCCGGCTGACAGTAAGGTTGCGAGGGAAGTGAATCAGAACAGTGTGGCCACCGAAAAGGAAACAACGTGGTTGTAAGCGAATCCACTCCTCCCGCGGCCGGCGGTACAGGGCTCCCTTTAGGCCTGTGTGGACGTCCAAGGCCTCCATGTCCTTCTTGGGGCTTCAGCTTGAGCAGATTTAACCCGCACCATCAGGGCAGACAGGGGACGGCATCGGCAGAGGCAACGCGGGGAGCCCGCAAATGCACGCCTAGCAGGCTGAGGTTGAAAAAAAATCCTGAGCCCGTTGTTCCGGAGGGTAAGCGGCTCCGAGTCCCCCGACGGGTGCGGGGTCTGCCCGGACAGGATGGCACACAAAAACGCACCGGGCAGCGCCGCGTCCTGTAGGGGCGCGCGTGTCCGCGGGCTCTCTCCGTGCCAGCTTCCCGGCCCTGAGATTTCCCCGCACTCTCCAGCGCCCCTCGCGGGGACCCGGTGTAAGTGCCTGGCGGTCTCCCCGGCCTGAGGCGGCAGCAGGCGGGAAAGGGCTCGGCGTTCCGGCGTCACGCGCCAGCGGCTAGGCGGACGGCGCGCGCACGCGCGCGGGGCGGGGCGGGCGCGGGGGCGTGGCCGGCGGGGGCGGGGCTCCCCGTTATTGGCTTCGCGGTGCCGGGAGCCAGCAAGGGGCTAAGAAAGAAACGCGGGCGGGACTGGGTGGGGAAGCCGGGAGCATCTGCCGGTCGCGGGGCCGGCAGAGCGGTGGCCTGGGCTTCTCCTGTTGCTCGGGCCGCGCGGCGCGCCGGCTGCTGGACTCTGATCTCGGGTCGTGGAGGAGTTGGTGAGGGTGTTCATCCCCCCTCCCTTCAGGATTCCTGCCCTTGGGAAATGGAGTTAATAGACGGGGCTCTTTACCCTCCCGAGTCGTGAACTCAGCCCTGTTACGGGCTCCGTGGCCCCAACGTGACACCTAAAAAGTTGAATGGGAGAGGACAGCATTTGCTCCGCCTTAGACCGCTAGAAAGCCGGCTTTGGCCTTCAGTCTTCCCACCCTCGCACCCTCCTCGCGGTTGGTTAATCCTTGGCTCCCTTCTTTGGGAACATTTACATGTGAAAAACCTCCCAAAACCGGGAACAAAGCTGCCTGCCGCCCTAAAGCTCTCTGGTTTTATCTCAAAACCTTCCAGGTGCTGTTTTTGAAGCGTCGAGTCCACGGATTCTGTTTTTCAGAATCCATTTCAGGGGAAGCGGTCTTGACCATTGATATCAAATGGAAACAATTGGCTATGTTGAGTTGGATTATCTTCCTTTTCCAAATACCACCGATTAACCCACACTGAAAAAAACAGATGTAGCAGTGCTAGATGCCTTGGGACCACGTTGATAACTTGGTGCACCCTGCACAACGTGATTTTGTAGTTTCACTTGTAACAATTAGGGTGCAGTAACTTTCACTTTGTAGCGCCTCCAGTAACACTGCAGTTAGGACCGTTCATTGCCTTGTCAGTTATCCTAGAAATGATTTGTCTTTAACTGATGGATACAGAAAGTTGGACAGTGTCTTTTAAAGTTCTGTATTGCCTATTTTCAAAATGATGAAGTAGTATTTCCTGATTTTTTTTGATGGCTAGGGAGTTTGTGATAATGCTCCAAAGATTTCAGGATTGGAAGTTGACTTTGTTTCCTGAAGGCAAAATATACTGGAATGTTGGCTTTATGGGGGTGGAGAGTTTCTGTCCTTTCCTTCCTCATAGCACATGCTTGGAAAAAACTTGTTGAATGAATGAGAACTTATACAAATGACACAATGTTTTAAAAGATAGGTACATTTCTTTCCCAAGATGAAAACTTTCTGGATGTTTTTAATGAACAAAGAGGAGGGGTTTTAGTATATTCTTAAGACCAGAATTATTTAATTATGATTGAGGCATTATGGACATTAAGCACATTATTAAATAAAGTTATCACGTTAATTCTGGGAAAATGTGATCAGTAGTTTTTACTTTGAAAACCAAGATTAGGAATGATAGTGTCTTCTTGAAAAAGGAAAATGGCATTTTAATCTTTTTAAATGTACAAAGTAAGAATTTTCCTATCATCAATCATTTTCCTCTTTAAATAATTTTTATTTCCGTTCCTAGTCTTTATTAACTACATTATGTTAGGTGTATGTTACCAATTCCAGCTCTTTTCTGCCAAACTTTCTTCCCCAAAAACTTTCTTCTGGAGAAATTAGTCTGACTTCAAAATCCATCTCCTTGTCCCTGCTTGATGTAGTGCTTCTCAGTTAATTCTCCCCATTCATAAAATGTTAGTGATTAGTTCCTTGTAACCTCAAATCTCCCAAATCTTCATTTTACAAATATTTGAGGGCCTGCCTAGCTGTAAAGCTGTGTCCTAATTAGAATGGCACTGTTACTAAGGATCTCTGCCCGCTAGGAGCCTAAACTAATAAAGGACACAAAACTTAGACAAGTAACTTTAATGTATGCTGGAACAATTTCCTTTGGGGTCCTTTTAAAGTACTGTGGGGTGGCCCTGGGGCATTAGACTTGGGAGAAGAGAGTGTCAGTCTCAGAATTTCCGAAGGTGTAGGAAAAGTAATTCAAAGGCAACATTGGTGCGAAATAAGGAACAGTAGTTTTACTCCTGAGGCTACTGAAAACGTGGTTAAGGTAGTTTGGGGACTGACAAGTTTCAAGTATGTCTAATGTGTTTGAATTCCTTTTTCTTTTTTTCCCAGTCTATGGATAAATAGAAGGTTTTAGGTAGGGGAGTAATATAGTCAAGATACTGCTTGATTTATAGTATGTACTGTAGAAGGCAGAAGTTTGGGGAAACATGGCAGGTTGGGGACTGAGGTGGGAGAAGAAAGTAGAATCTGAACTTGGCATTTAAAGGGAATAGAGAGGAGGAGAAGGATGTTGACCTGAAGAATCTGTGGATTTGACATCTGGTAGATTTATAAGCACTTTTTGCCCTGGACATCTAAGCTCTGGGAGAGGGGTGACACATCAAGCAGTCTTCAAAAGTATATTTAGTGGAGGGGGAGATATGTTTGATTTTGAACAGTTTATGTTTCAGTCATGTGGAAACTTTTGGCCAGCAGTTGATCATATTGGACTCAAACTTGGAAGCAACAAAGAGTTGGAGGAAGACATCAAAGAGTCACTCTCAGATTGCCCTAGAGAAAATTGAGAGGGGGAGACAAAATGAATTAATAATAAGCATCTGTAGCATATGAGGTGCTTTGTATGTACATATCGAAGTTAATACTGCTTCTACCTTGCATAGATATCCATTTATAGATGAGAAAGCTGATTTTCGATTTCAAAGAAATCGAATAGTAATTCACCCAGGGGCATACTGCTAGTTCATGGCAGAGCTGAGGTTTAAATACAGATGGTCCCATCTTAATTACTGCCTGAAAATAATATTTTATATAATACCAAGGGAATGGTCATAGGTTAAGTAATACAAAGGCCACAAAATTTTTTGAGCATATGGGATCTGTAGTTTAAGATTGAATGGTGATGGGAGAGATACGGATAAGAGGTAGCAAATATAAAGTAGCTGGGTGTTTTGGGATTTATTGTTGTTTTAGAAGTTTGGTTGTAAGGTGTTCTGGGGAAAAGTCTCTTCAAGGATGAAGGGATGAAAGCAATTGACAATGTAGTAGACACTGGTGTTAGCCCTTTGATATGTTTATATATATAGTGTATATATAAGATCTTAACCTAAGTAAGTGGTGTTCAAGCCCTGGTCTTTACTAGATGGGCGTAGACGCTAGAGCATGTTGAGGGAGGGAATGTGCAAAAAAACATAGTTCAAGTGGCTAGAGGGATTGGTTAACTTAGAACAAAATTATGGATAAAAGGAAGGGGATGGATCGGAAGCATAGGTAATAGTATGTATCTGTGATACAGAAAAAGAGGAAGATAAAGATAAGGTTAAAGACCTTTTGAGAGAACTTTCATGGCAAGACACTATTAAGTGTTGTAAAAAATGGAAAGATGAGTTTAAAATTCAGTGATCACTTAATTGTGTTCTATATTTATATACTCCTTATTGTGAAGGTTCATTACATGGATAAAGATTATAGATTGGAATTTTTAAATCCATTGATTGCATTTTTAGCCTTTAATCAGTCTTCTCTAAATCAAAAAGAATAACTCTTCCCTCATCCTCACTTTTTTTTTTGCAGCATCTGTGATTGTAAGATCTTTAAAGTACAGAAAAAGTGCAGAGGATATAACAGAAATTGACAGTTGTTATTAGGTGTTTTTAGTTTAAAAATAAAATATTATGTCTTCCGTTCCTCCCTTTCCCACCCCTCTCGCCCCCCACCGACCCCCCAGTCAGAAGCAATCAAGTAATGAATTTAGTATCAATCTCTGTGGTCCCTAAACTCTGTGTGTGTGTGTATAAAATCTGTTTTGATAACGTGTGTGTATAAAATCTGTTTTGATACATATTCCCCAATGTTTTGTGTGTAAAAATTACTAATACTGTATATTAAGAACTGTATAGTTTGTTCTGACCATTGTGTAATATTCTATCATTTGAATAAACCGAATTTTATCTGGTTCCCCAGTTGATGAATGTTTGTTTCTCATTTGTTACTAACAGACACTGCAGTCAATGAACTTTCTCAGACATGTCTCTGTGTAAGAGTTTCTCTCAGACAGCTGTTCTCAAACTTTGGATTTTGACTCCTTCAAGCTCTAGAAGTTAAGGACCACAGAGAGTTTTTGTATCTATGGGTTATATCTTGATATTTACTGTATGAGAAGTTCAAACCAAGAAACAGATTTATTAAAAATAATAAACTTGTTACATGTTATAAATAAAATTTCTAATGAAAAATAATATTTCCAAGACAAAAAAATCCTAGTGAGAAGAATGACATGGTTTTATCTGTTTGCAGATCTCATTTAAACTTAGGTTTAATAAAACTTGAATTCTTGTATATACTTCATTCACTTTCCAGCTGTTACACAAGTCAGGTAGCCCTTGGAAAACTCCACTGTATACTTGTGAGGTTAAGGATAAGGAATGTCTTAGCATTAATATGAAAACAGTTTTTACCTCACAGACCACTTAAAGGAAGTCAGACACCCCTGCCCACCCTCTCCCATCCTAGAGTTACTTTCTAAGAATTACAACATAGAGATGGTATGCATATAATGATACTTTAAAGTGCAGGAAGAAAACAGGAGTACTTTTATATTTGTATTTATTGGGGGGGGGGCGCTGCTCCTGGTTTTACTGACAAATGGGATCTTTTAGTTTCAGCATGTGAATTCTTAGTTGCATTATGTGAGATCTGGTTCCCTGACAAGGGATTGAAACTGGGCCCCCTGCAGTGAGAGCACAGAATCTTAGCCACTGGACCACTAAGGAAGTCCCTTTTGTTTATCTTTAAAATCAGACAAATTAAACTTTATGAGTACTTTTAACGTATGAGTTGACATTACTGCCCTTAACCACTTGTCAGTGTTGAACCATGTTACTCTGAAGAAAAATTGAGTTCCATATCTCATTAGGGAGCTTGTCACCCTTCCTAGTCCCAGTGGAAATTGTTCTATATAAACTGTTCTGTATTTTACCTCTTGATTACTGGTATGATTATCTTCTAAACTTTAGACCATATGATGACAGTACCTTGTTAACTTTTTTTTTTTAACCTGTAATGTTAATCTGGTTGTTGTTGATCATTCCCTTGTTCTCTGAGAGGTCTGTCTGAAGAAGTGGACAGAGATTTGAAACAAGGTTCTTAACTGTATGGAAGAGACCATATCGGACCAGGGCAACAGAAGTAAATTTTGAGGTTTCTCATGACTCATCTGACTATATTATGCTATTTATAACAGGGGTTGGAATATTAAAAGTTAGTTGTAATTTTGTTCCTCTTGACTTGCAGAGATTTGCTTATCTCTGACAATAGTAGAAGTCTGGCTTTATTATGGAATAAAGCTGGCTCTTCAGAGCTTTCTGTAGCAGAATTTATCACTGATGTTCTTGTTGAAAAACATCCCACTCCCTAGTCTATCATTTTGTTTAGAATTTTGTTTCAGAAGGAAAAAATATGTGGACATATGATAAGGAACTGATTCAGAGAATAATTGGAATAATGGAAAAGTTGGGTTGTAAATCTTGTGGAACAGAATTCGCAGGGTGGGGGGAGTACCTGATAAAAAGTTGACAAGATGGCCATTGGTTTTTGTGGGAGTGTTTTGTTTTTGTTTTTTATGTGCTCAGTCGTGTCTGACTCTTTGCGACCCAAAGGACTGTAGCCTGCCAGGTTCCTCTGTCCATGGGGGTTCTCCAGGCAAGAATACTGGAGTGTGTTGCCATGCCCTCCTCCAGGGGATTTTCCCAACCCAGGGATCGAACCCACGTCTCCTGCATTATGGTCGGATTCTTTACCATCTGAGCCACCAGGAAAGCCGAAGAATACTGGAGTGGTTAGCCTATCCCTTCTCCAGTGGAACTTCTTGACCCAGGAGTCGAACTGGGGTCTCCTGCATTGCAGGTGTATAGTTGATTAACAGTTTCAGGTGTACAGCGTAGTGATTCCAGGCTTTTCTTTTTCAAATTCTATTCCATTATTATTATGTTATTACAGAGATACCTTGTATCTTGCAGTATCAATTGTCCCTTCCCCTCTCCAGCTCCTTTTCTGTTAACCATAAGTTTGTTTTGTATATGAGTCTGTTTCTGTTTTGTATATAAATTCCTTTGTATTATTTTTTAGATTTCATATATGTGATATCCATACTTATCTATTATTTCACTAAGCACTCTCTAGATTCATCCACATTGCTGTCAATGACAATATTTCAGTTTTTATGTCCATGTAATGTTCCATTACAGGAAGAGTCAGACACAACTGGGTGACTGAACAACAACAACAAAGATCCATTGTGTATATTTACCACATGCTTTTAAGCCAGTCTTCTGTTGGTGGGCACTTAGTGCTGCTGTGGAACACTGGGGTGCATGTATCTTTTCAAATTAGAGGGGTGTTTTTTTTTTCCTAGATACATACCCAGGAATAGAATTGCTGAATCATGTGGTAGTTCTATTTTTGTATTTTAAGGAACCTCCATACTGTTTTCCATAGTGGCTGCACCAATTTACATTCCCACCAACAGTATATAAGAGAGTTCCCTTTTCTCAAAACCTTTTTCAGTACTTATTATTTGTAGACTCTGATGATGGCCATACTGAATGATGTGAGGTGATACCTCATTGTAATAGTTTTTATTTGCATTTCTCTGATCATTAGCGATGTTAAGCATCTTTCCATATGCCAGTTAGCCATCTGTTTATCTTCTTCAGAAAAAACATTTATTTAAGTCTTTTGCCCATTTTTTGATTGTCTTTTTTTTTTTTTTTAAGTTGTATGACAGGTAATTTTTCTGTAGATAATCTGCATGTGTTTAAAACTCATTTCAAATATATGTTGATAACGTAGGGAAAACGTAAATGATCAACCTTTAGAAGTTTGTGATAACGTTTGTTGAGATAATATGCAGAATCTTTTCAGAGCAACACCATACAACTTTTTAACAGCTAAAAACAAGCTATACTATGTTATTAGGTAGTGTATAGGATAAGCAGCTATTAACAATTGAAGTTTTGATAGAGTTGGTAATAGTTAAATTTGGTTAGGTTTTACCAAGTTCCGTTGTGAGCTTAGTCTAAAAGAGACATGTCAACATTTCCGTGTTAATATTAAGTGTAATTAACAATGTACTGTTTTTTTTCTGTTGTTGTTTTTTTTTTTGCGAACTAGAAGATTGATTGCTGAAACGGTATTATAATTTATTATGCTTCAGTCACCTTCATCCTTTTCAATATTTGCATGGTTTATCAATTAACATTTTGTTACATTAAGACTCTTTACTGGTGCCTGTGAAGCCAGAGGTATTTATAGAAACTTTGATAATATTGAGAAAGCATTGTATAAGTTAGTGAATTCAGCAAGAAATCCAGTGAAACTCTGAAGGGGATTTAAGAATTAGAAGCCAAGGTTCAGATGGGATGGGGGGAAATACCAGGGCTCTTGAAAAGTGGAGGGCTATACAGGTACCCATTAAAAGTTATAATTGGTGTTTGGATAATTTATGATTTTTGGTATAAATCCAAGTGGGTCATGTGGAGGAGATTGTTGACAGTAGCATACCTAACATATTTGACATCCTGAGAACATCTGTCTTTTTTTTTTTTTTTTAGCTTAATTCTTCTTTTACAACAAAATTATTTTCAAATATAATCATGAAATTAGCCAAGAAAGAAATTTGAACTTCATGTCACTTACAAGTAAATATTACAACAAAGAAGTAGTTGATTAATGTTTTAAAATTTCATTAATACTTCTTTCTGTTATATGTAGAAAATCTTACCTACATATTGCTATCACAGTAATGAATAATAATATTCAGGTTCTTTTAAGTCTTAACTTCTGCATATTTGTCAAATGATTGTCAGTGTTGATCTTCACAGTATTTGAGTTCAGTAGAAAATTATAGTCAGATTTAGCAGTGTTATCTCCACCTGTAAGTGGTTGAAGAACACTTTTCATTAATTCTATTTACTAAAGGTTGTATGTGTAGTAGCATATACACAATAGTTGGGAAATCTTAAACATAAAGTTACCTTTGGCAGAAATTTAATAAAAGCTCACTTCACAATAAATTCTGGAAATCAAAATACTACCCATGTCTTTTTTGACATCAATTCTAGTGACTTTGCCTGGCGACTCAGTGGTATTGAATCCATCTGCCAGTGCAGGAGACATGTGTTCAATCCCTGTGTCAGGATGATCCCCTGAAGAAGGAAATGGTAACCCATTCCAGTATCTTGCCTGGGAAATCCCACGGAGAGAGGAGCCTAGCAGGCTTTAGCTCATGGTGTCGCAAAGAGTCGGATATGACTTCTCTGCTAAACAACAACTAGTGACTTCCAAATGTATTATCAGTCAAAAAAATTTCACTAAAATATTTTCACCCACAGTTTCTATGTAGGTCTCTTTTGTAATTGATGAACCTCTTTAAAATTATATGTAATGGCATTCTCCATATTTTTATTCATGGATCATCAAGTTTTGTGTTTTCTTTAAGACTCAGTCTGCTGTTTATAAATATTTATACCACACAAAAAAAGATATATCAGGAATGAATAACTGCAAATAGCTATCATACATTAAATGTACTGTTTAAACATTTGAATATATACACTTAGGAACTGCAGAATTGGAGATATAAAATGAGCCTGAGGAGAGTACAGGCTATCCTGAAAAACAAGAATCTTGGTCAACCAAATATTTTAGGGAAAGGAATATTTTATCCCGGATATCATTTAGAATTGCTAGTATTTGCTGATGATAAAACAGTTTTCAAACAGTTTTATTATTTTGTAAGTAAGACAATTCACCCACTTTTTGTCTGCTTCTGGGTGGACTTCTCCCATTGTTCCGCTGTAGGTGTGTTACTACTCTGGAGAGCAGTAATTATCTATCTAATGCTATAGTCTCTAAATCTTCTGCAGTATCCCCTGTATATCTTTATGCCCTTTATCGTGAATACTCCACTTTAATTCTTCTTTTGTCAGAGTTTAGTCTTAGCTGATGTAGAATTAGAATACCCTATAGAAAGCCTGTAATAGGGAAATTTATGGTAATACCCTTTTAAGTTTTCAGAAAGCATATTCTTTAAATAAATGGTCGTATATTACCTGGTCCACTGTATTTACAAGTTGCTGAATGATAAATCACTTTATCAAGGACAGCCGAGTTTGGGGTTCAGTTGCAGATATGTTCAAATCTTTATGAAGACCTTAAACATTGTTGACTAATATAAGAGCATATTTTATAAAGTTGGGGGTTTTGTTTCAATATATGAAGTAGTCCAAAATGGGCAAATCTATATAGAGAGAAAGTAGGTTATTCATGAAGAGATGGAGAAGGAATAGGGATGACTGCTAGTGGGTATGGGATTTCTTTGAGGTATAATGAAAATAATTCTAAAATTACATAGTGTTGATGGTTGTAACTATGAATATAGCAAAAACCACTAAGATGTACACTTTAAAGAGGTGAGTTTTATGGTATATGAATTGTATCTCAGAGCTCTTTTAAAAATAACAGAAAAGTTATGTTTTAACACCATTTTCATTATTTTATTGACTGGCTCTGCAAGTTGTTTTGTTGATCCTGAATCATAAGTTTGTTGAAAGGATATGTTTAGTTTTTACATGCTATTTTAAGAAGTAACCCAGCAGAGACAGTTCAAGGGAAGGACAGTAAATGAATCTTGGATTTGCTTATTCCCAACTAGATAACTAGCATATGGGTTCTTATATATACCTTTCTTTATATTTTATATATACCTTTCTTTCTATTTTATATATTCTATATATTTCTTATATATACCTTTCTTTCTATTTTAGAGTTAAGGAAGCTGGAAGGGATGGTGTTATTTGACCGAGAACTGTTAAGAGGCTGCTTGAGTCCAATCCACAGCCCCACAGTACTGCTCTGAAGTTTTTTGAGCAGCTCATCTTCGACTATTGTCTTATTTATGAAGGGAGAGAGCTTCCCAAACAACTTTTGTATATTTGGCTCAAAGTAGCAAGGGCACTGTAATGTATATTTGTGGAAGGATTTGCCAGAGTTTAAGAATGATGAAGTTTGGAAGTTTTTAAGTCATCTACAGTAATGCAATAGATGCAGTCAGTGTTTTAAACTTAAGATATGCTTTTCAGATGTTATATTTCATTTGCTAATTTATACTCAATTAAAATTTTTAATTGGGGATTTTATAAATGTTAACCTTTTCAGTTTTAATCCCATGCTTGTGTGTAGATCTAGTCATTACAACTTTGTGGGGAGAAAAGTAGATACGGATAAAATGTACAATGTATAGAATAGTGTTTTTCTTCTAATCAAATGATTTTATATCCTGGAACCAGTTTTTATTTGTTCAGTTAGTCTGGAAGGAACTGTTTAATTCATTAAAATGTTTGATAGCCAGCTTTGGGTAAACACAAAGTTTACTTAGTGAGGCACAATAAAAGCAATTTTGAAACTTGGCAGCTATGCTAGTAAAATGGGGAGTAATGGCATGGGTAGAATATTTGGCAGTTGCAAAGATCAAATCCTGGCCTATTTCATGAGCAAGTGAAGACAAAGGAGTTAAGGATTGATTGCAGTTCAGTGGATCAAAATGGAGGTAAGGAATAAAAAATCATCTAGTAAGTGGAACTGAGGGGGTTAAAAGGCCTGACGGCGGGGGGTGCAGCAGCCTTGGTTCTAAAGTAAAAGGTTTAATTGAAGGATAGACCCTTGGAAATTGTAAGGGAGTTAGTCTTACATGAAGAATAAATTAGAGCATACTTTGTAGAGTGAGTCATCAGAAATTAACTACTTAGAAAATTAGTTCTGGCAGCGGCAAATGGTAACAGAATTAGGGATTGGTGATATAATTAAATAGGGAGGAAGTTTAAACTACTGTTTGCTATATTGCTATATTCTATTTTCATAATGCACATAGAAACATAAGTAGTTAACTTGAAAGTGGTTTCATATATAATTTAACAGTATATGTTTGCATTTATATGTGTGTATTTTGTAAAGCATGTCCCTTGGTTCTGGAACCAGGAGAAAAATTGGTGAGTTTGAGGGTAAGTGTAGTAAGATAAAGAAGTGTAGAAAGGGCTAAGTATGAAAAATTTTAAGACTCCTTAAACTTCAGAATAGTATATGCAGCTTTGCTGTTTGTAAAAATGCCTGGTTTATAACCTTATGGAGAAATAAGTAGAACTGATTTGTAGTGTTTAAGTAAAGACCCCGCTCCATAGGAGCAGAGGAACTGTGTAGTTTCTTTTTTCCCATCTAAAGAACCATGTAAATTTGCCTTGTTATTAGACATACTGTATATTAGTGACAGACCTGTCTTATCTCCATACGTTCCTTTAACCAGGTGGAAAATTGATTAAATATTTGGGTTTCAAAGGATTTGACTCTCTGGAAAGTAAATATAACTTACATGGGAATAAATCCCTGGGTTGGGAAGATCCTCTAGAGAAGGAAATGGCAACCCACTCCAGTATTATTGCCTTGGAAATCCCGTGGGTAGAAGAGCCTGGAGGGCTACAGTACATGGGGTCATAAGAGTCAGACACAAGTTAGTGACTAGAACAAAACAACAAAAATCATATATCAGTAATTAAAGGGATGCTTTCTTAATGCACAGATGTCAAAAAATATACTTAAGTGATTTTTCAATTTGGGGTTTTATGCACAAAGACTTCAGTTATAAAGATTTTAAATGGCAGATTTTATGTTTATTTTAAAACTTTTGTTTTAGCAGTTTTGAAAAGTTATATTAAAGATTTACAAGGCATTAATTTAAACATACGTGTTAACTTCAGAGATCCGGTTTACTCCGCAGACAAGTTGTACCTGGTAATGATGATTCTATATATTTACAATCAAGTTGGAGAAATGCATTTCTGTGTCTCAGACACAAATGTAAAGTTTTCCATTTTTAACCCATGAATTTTAATTTATCTATTTTTGAACTAATGCAAATTAGGTGAATTTAAGTAAGAAAATATCCCACCAAATATCTTTAACATTTTAGAGTATGTCAGCCTTTTTTTCTCCTTCTACTTGTGTTTGGATATGGTTACCAGTGATAACATGAATTACTTTCTGATTTTAAAAGCCATCTTGGGAATTCGGGGAACATCTAATTTAGATAAATTTCTAAAAGTGGAATTATTGGTTTAAAAGATACTGACTTTTTGAGTTCTTGATATATATAGCTTTAGATTTCTCTCTGAAATTGAAACTTGCCCATTAGTTCTCATCAGCAGAGTGCTTTCTTTGCTTTTTGCTAATCTACACTCATGCCCATTAGATACATAAATGAACTGTTATCTCACTGTCTTAATTTGTACCTTTTTGACTATTGGTAAGACTGAACATTTTTTTCCATGTTTGTTAATTAGTTTCTGGCTCTATTTATTATACTTTGTACAGTTTCCAGTTTTATTGTTTTTCTTAGTGTTTGTTATTGATTAACTCATGCACAGTATTCTGCTTTAGGGTAGAGTGGTATAATGGTACTTGTCTAACATGCTTGGCTTGCAGCTCTTCTTTCCTTCCCTGCCCACCTGCACCCCCGACCCTCTCTGTCTCTTTGTCTCACATACATACACACGGTCACATTAAGTGCCCAGTATTAAAGAATTAGTTCAGACAAAGCTCTGGTAAAGGCATAAAATGAAATGTCAGGTTAGAAGAGACTGTAAAGTATCTCTTAACTGATTGTTCTAGCAGTATTTTATAGAGCTGTCTTCCCAGGCTATAATTAGAGGGACAAAGCATCTTTGTGGAGATGATTTTAAGATTTTCCCCCTACATTTTCTTTTGTTAAATTTAATGTGTGCTTTTATAAAGTATATTTTACCAGTAAACATTTAAGTTAAGTTGGCTTTAACTCTTGATTTGGTTGAAGCCAATGTATCAGATTTGATGAGACAAATGAACAAAAGAGGGAGGGAGATTGTAGACTTGAACACTTTGATAACTTGATCTGTCAGAAGAGAGATTTGAGTACCAGCCTCTTACTGTGAGTATGTGTATGTATTTTTGAAAGCATCCAGATTTTTTCTTTAAACTTTGTAATTATTAATAACAGGACCTTAAGGCAGAATTTGTCATCATGGAGATCATAATAGCAAAGGAAGGAATACTAGATATCTTAAGTATAATTCATTATAGTACGTTTAAGAGGATAAGATGGGTTAAGTATCCCATTGAAAGAGATTCTGCCTAGAGATTTCTAGTTACTTGGAGCTAGAACAGAGTCTCACAGACCAAATTAAACATTTTTCTTTCATAAAGTGTGCTTCATCTAGTGAGGACTCCATATATTTCAGATATTTGTCATGATTTCATCTTGAATAAATTAGAAAAGCTATTGATAAGTTGAGAATATTGTTAAGTGAATTTTAGCTAACTGTCAGGGTCCATGGATTATTAGATAAAGTCTTCCTACAAGTTGCAAGTATAGGTCTTTCTAATTTTTAAAAAACCATGGTGTTGGAAAAAGCCATCTATATATCAGATTCTTGAAAGTTACAAACTAATTGGAATAGCTGCTATGTTGAAAACAGAAAGTGATTTCTAGACTACCTAAGTAGATTGAAGGACTGTCAGAAACCAATGTAAAATCAACATGAAGTTCTAGTTCTGATAAAGATTGCAGTGAAACAGTCTGAGGGTTTTGGTTGCTTATAAATATGAGTTTAATAATGAATTGCTGCTGCTACTGCTGCTAAGTCGCTTCAGTCGTGTCCAACTCTGTGCGACCCCATAGATGGCAGTCCACCAGGCTCCCCCGTCCCTGAGATTCTCCAGGCAAGAACACTGGAATGGGTTGCCATTTCCTTCTCCAGGGCATGAAAGTGAAAAGTGAAAGTGAAGTCCCTCAGTTGTGTCCGACTCTTAGTGACCCCATGGACTGCAGCCTACCAGGCTCCTCTGTCCATGGGATTTTCCAGGCAAGAGTACTGGAGTGGGGAATAATGAATTGAGCACTATATATTTAAACTGCACTGGATCTTCATTGCTTCATTGGCTTTCCCTAGTTGTGGCGAGGGAGGGCTACTGTTTATTGCGGAACGTGGGCCTCTCATTGCAATGGCTTCTCCTGTTGTGGAGCACAGGTTTATGGGATCTTTCAAGACCAGGGATTGAGCCCATGACCCCTCCATTGGTAGGGAGACTCCTATCCACTGGACCACCAGGGAAGCCCCAACTAAGCAGTATTTTAAAAAATAATAATAATAAATTATCTCCCCTACCCCAGAGTGACCATGTTCTGAATCCTAGAACCTGTGAATGTGTTACCTTACTTGGCAAAAGAGACTTTGCAGATGTGATTAAGGGTTTGAGTTAATTGTCCCGTGTTATCTGGATGAACCCAGTGTAACCCCAAGGGTCCTTAAATGAGAGAGACATGAAAGTCAGAGAAAGTGATGTACGGTGAAAGCAGAGGCTAAGGAAGGACAGAAGATGCTATGCTGCCAGCTTTGAAGATGGAAGAACCAAAGGAATTTAGGCACCCTTTGGCTAGAAAAGGAAAGAAATAGATTTTGACCTAGAGTGCCCAGAAGGAAGGCAGCCCTACCAATGCCTTGATTTCAGACTAATGAGGTTGTGAATTCCAAAAGTGTTGTTTTAAGCTACTGAGTTTGTGGTAATGTGTTCCTGCAGGAAGAGGAAACTGATATAAAAGACAACCCACTAGATTCTGCAGGAATATATCCAGGCCCTCTTTATTTTATCATACTTTTAAAAGGAATTAGCCAGTATAGTCAGATCTAGAAATCATATTTGGCTAATAGTTGAAGCAGATAAGAAAACATGCTTAGTTATGTTTATTTTCTCAAATGAGAAAGATCACTATTGTTCTGTGCTCCAGAGGCAGAACTGCTGCTGCTGCTGCTAAGTCGCTTCAGTCGTGTTCGACTCTGTGCGACCCCATAGACAGCAGCCTACCAGGCTCCCCCGTCCCTGGGATTCTCCAGGCAAGAACACTGGAGTGGGTTACCATTTCCTTCTCCAATGCGTGAAAGTGAAAAATGAAAGGGAAGTTGCTCAGTCATGTCTGACTCTTAGCGACCCCATGGACTGCAGCCCACCAGGCTCCTCCATCCATGGGGTTTTCCAGGCAAGAGTACTGGAGTGGGGTGCCATCGCCTTCTCCGAGAGGCAGAACTAGAGCAGGAAAAGGGAGGGAAGGTTATCAGAAGGGAAATTTGGGGTCAGTACAAAGACGACAGCTGTAACCGTTGGAGCTGATTATTTATGAGTTAGTAAGCCTGTGAACTAACTTGGGACCTGCCAGATATATTATGAAAGCAGTTCTGAATTTAGTATGAATACTAGATTAGGTAGTAAGGTGCTGTACAGCTGTAAAAGTCTTTGATACTGCTTTGTTTTCAGTATAGAGAAAATTTCTCCAAATGCAGCACTTGAATAGTAGATGTAACACAATGAAGTTTTTATGCTAAGCCATAATAAAAAATTGGGCTTCCTTGGTGGCTTACATGGTAAAGAATCCACCTGCAAATGCAAGAAACCTAGGTTCAATCCCTGGGTGGGAAAGATCCCCTGAAAGGAATGGATACCCACTCCAGGATTCTTGCCTGAAGAATTCCATGGACAGAGAAGCCTGACAGGCTGCAGTTCATGGGTCACAAAGAGTTGGACACAACTGAACCACTAACACCTTCAGTTTCATGACAAAAACTTAAACTTGAGATCTATGTTAAGATTCCCAGGGCATTATGTACTTCTTTTTACCGAGCCATTTATGTGTCAGATCTAGGCCAAGAGATTTATATATACATTATCTCATTTAATCCTAACAGTTTTATGAAAGTGAAGTCGCTCAGTCGTGTCCGACTCTTTGCAACCCCGTGGACTGCAGCCCACCAGGCTCCTCCATCCATGGGATTCTCCAGGCAAGAATACTGGAGTGGGTTGCCATTTCCTTCTCCAGGGGATCTTCCCGACCCAGGGATCGAACCCAGGTCTCCCACATTGCAGGCAGATGCTTTAACCTCTGAGCCACCAGGGAATCCCAAAGGTTTTATGAAGTGAATTGAATATTACTAATATACATCGTTGAAATTCAGAAAAGTTTAACTGAACTTGTTAAAGTTTATGCTGTCAATAAATAGAGTATCATGTTATTTTGACTAACCCTCAAACCCTATGCATTCTACAGGTGTCATGGGCCAAATTTAAAATTGTTCTTTATTGATATTAGGAATCATTGTGAGTGATTTTTTTTTTTTTCCCATAATTTTTAGAATACTTGTATATCAGGCGACCAGCAGAACAGTGTTCATGTTTAGGTTTTCTAATAGGCATGCAACTGATGACAACAAAAAAACAAACTTGTGTCTGTTCCTGGGAAGTAAGTTTTTCTTACTAAGGCCTTCTGAGGAGGTTTTGTACCTTTTGGGGCCTACACTGCTGATGGTGACTGCAGCCATGAAATTAGAAGACGCTTACTCCTTGGAAGAAAAGTTATGTCCAACCTAGATAGCATTTTCAAAAGCAGAGACATTACTTTGCCAACTGAGGTCCGTCTAGTCAAGGCTATGGTTTTTCCTGTGGTCATGTATGGATGTGAGAGTTGGACTGTGAAGAAGGCTGAGCGCCGAAGAATTGATGCTTTTGAACTGTGGTGTTGGAGAAGACTCTTGAGCTTCCCTTGGACTGCAAGGAGATCCAACCAGTCCATTCTGAAGATCAGCCCTGGGATTTCTTTGGAAGGAATGATAAGCTGAAACTCCAGTACTTTGGCCACCTCATGCGAAGAGTTGACTCATTGGAAAAGACTCTGATGCTGGGAGGGATTGGGGGCAGGAGGAGAAGGGGACGACCGAGGATGAGATGGCTGGATGGCATCACTGACTTGATGGATGTGAGTCTGAGTGAACTCCCAGAGATGGTAATGAACAGGGAGGCCTGGCGCACTGCAATTCATGGGGTCGCAGAGAGTCGGACATGACTGAGCAACTGAACTGAACTGCTGCTATTATCCTATATAAGAGAATTGCATCATTTTCTGTGGCTGCACTGATGCTTTTTCTTTGTTTGTTTTTTGACAGATCACATTCATTCTGAATGCAGATGTGTAGTAGCAAAGAGAATGCTGCACCTAGTGATGTTTATTGAGCATTTGCCCAGTTGCAGATGATAATACTAGTCATTCAGTTCAGTCGCTCAGTTGTGTCTGACTCTTTGCAACCCCATGGACTGCAGCACACCAGGCTTCCCTGTCCATCACCAACTCCCAGAGCTTGCTCAAACTCATGTCCATTGAGTCGGTGATGCCATTCAACCGTCTCATCCTCTGTCGTCCCCTTCTCCTTCTGCCTTCAATCTTTCCCAGCATCAGAGTCTTTTCAAATGAGTCAGTTCTTCACATCAGGTGGCAAAGTATTGGAGTTTCAGCTTCAGCATCAGTCCTTCCAGTGAACACTCATGACTGATTTCCTTTAGGATGGACTGGTTGGATCTCCTTGCAGTCCAAGGGACTCTCAAGAGTCTTCTCCAATACCACAGTTCAAAAGCATCAATTCTTCGGCCCTCAGCTTTCTTTATAGTCCAGCTCTCACATCCATACATGACCACTAGATAAACCATAACCTTGACTAGACGGACCTTTGTTGGCAAAGTAATATCTCTGCTTTTTAATATGCTGTCTAGATTGATCATAACTTTTCTTCTAAGGAGCAAACGTCTTTTAATTTCATGGCTGCAGTCACCATCTGCAGTGATTTTGGAGTCCAAGAAAAGAAAGTCTCTCACTGTTTCCATTATTTCTCCATCTGTTTGTCATGAACTGATGGGCCTGGATGCCATAATCTTAGATTTTTCAATGTTAAGTTTTAAGCCAGCTTTTTCACTCTTACTCTCTCACTTTTGGGCTTCCCATGTGGCTCAACTGGTAAAGAATCTGCCTACAATGTGGGAGACCTGGGTTGGGAAGATCCCCTGGAGGAGGAAAAGGTTACCCACTCCAGTATTCTGGCCTGGAGAATTCCATGGACAGAAGAGGAGCCTGGCAGACTACAGTCCATGGGGTCACAAAGAGTCGGATACTACTGAGCGGCTTTTACTTTCATCAAGAGGCTGTTTGGGTCCTCTTTGCTTTCTACCATAAGGGTGGTGTCATCTGTATATCTGAGGTTATTGATATTTCTCCCAGCAATCCTGATTCCAGTTTGTGCTTCATCCAGCCTGGCATTTCACATGACGTAATGCTAGTCAAGCCATATGAAAAAAACTATAGCATTAAAGGTTTAGTTTCTGGCGTTTGTCCTGGTGTTCTTTTGTGTCGCCCCCTTTTCTGTGCTCCATTGAAATATTTGATATACTGTAGTTAGTTGTATCTTTGTTCCCTTCTTACTCATCTTCGTGGTTTTGATTCTGTAATCAGTTTCTAGCAGGACCTCTGCTTTTTCAAGATCCATATTCCAGTCTGCTGAAATCTCTGCCTGGATTTTCAGTAGGCATCCCAAGTTAAATTCAGTATGTCTCATCATTATCCCTGAACCAATGCAATATATATATAGAGAGAGAGATGCGCACAGATACCTACTTGATATTTTGCCTGCATTCTCCATCATAGTTAATGGTCTTTGCATGTATTTACAACAACAGCGTTGTATAAGGAGTTGACTATATGGTTTTTCCGGTAGTCATGTATGGATGTGAGAGTTGAACTATAAAGAAAGCTGAGTGCCAAAGAATTGATGCTTTTGAACTGTGGTGTTGGAGAAAACTCTTATTCTGAAGGAAAATAAGCCTGAGTAATCACCATTCTGAAGGAAAATAGGCCTGAGTAATCATGGGAAGGACTGATGCTGAAGCTGAAACTCCAATACTTTGGCCACTTGATGCAAAGAACTGACTCACTGGAAAAGACCCTGATGCTGGGAAAGATTGAAGGCAGAAAGAGAAGGGGATGACAGAGAATGAGATGGTTGGATGGCATCACTGACTCAATGGACATGAGTTTGAGTAAGCTCCAGAACTTGGTGACGGACAGGGAAGCCTGGCGTGCTGCAGTCATGGGGTCACAGAGTTGGACACGACTGAGCGACTGAACTGAACTGATAATCTTAAGGATTGTGAGCTTTACAACCAACAAATTCTAGTCCAGGCACATTCCCTGGGAATCATTTGAAAGCAGATGTAATCCTTTTTGGCATCAGCTGAAAACAGCTGTGACAATCTATGTTAATTGTTAATGTGATTAAATAAGATGATGCACCACCTTATACTTAGGCACTTGGTTTTGCTTCCTTCCTCTTTTCTTGAAATGCACCTTCTTTAGTGGAATAAATAACCTTGCTCTGTCTCTTAAATGGTAGCACTTAAATGCTCTCTTGCTGGTTTGTTGCCTGAGTGATAGTTATAATGCTATATGGTATAGTCTGTACTTTAATTTTTTAAGAAAAATGATTTAAATGTAAACTGTAGAGCATTTCATCAGAATATAACACTAATCTGTCTTGTCTCCTCAGTTGGCTGGGGGGTTTTTTTGTGTGTGTGTTGTTGTTGTTTAATGGGGAGTTCCTTACTGCAGAAATTAATCAAGAATGTGGGACATTAAATGAATATTCGTGCTAGCTTAGGCTTCAGAGAAATATGATTCTCTAAGCTCATTTTAATGGCCAGAAAAGTAGTTCTCGCTGTTACTCATTCTTAAGATCGTGTGTCAACTTTTTTGTATCCTGTTTCTCTGCTTTAAGATCCAGAAAAGGAAATTGAACTGTAGTAATAAATAACTGTCTCAATAGCTTTTATAACTTAGAAATGGGCAGAAAATGCCCTTTTATAAACTGTGAGCTGCATATATTTTTCAGTTTGTCTTTAAATCGTTTCTTAGCTTCTCATTGTTTTATATAGTTTTAAAGATTACTGTCTCTAGTTGTTTTTCAATTAGTGATAATTTATATTCATGGAGAATTTTTACTGTGTTGGAAATAAAGAATCATGACCCGAATTAGATAATGCCTTTAAAAAAAAAAAATCAGTCTCTGTGTTAGTATCTTTGTTTTTCCCATTCTCTGTATTTTAGTATTGTTGTTCTTGTTCAGTCCTAAGTCATGTCCAACTCTTTGTGACCCCATGAGCTGCAGCATGCCAGGCTTCCCTGTCCTTCACGATCTCCCGGAGTTTACTCAAATTCATCTTAGTGTTGGAGAAGGCAATGGCACCCCACTCCAGTACTCTTGCCTGGAAAATCCCATGGACAGAGGAGCCTGGTAGGCTGCAGTCCATGGGGTCACTAAGAGTCGGACATGACTGAGCGACTTCACTTTCACTTTTCACTTTCATGCATTGGAGAAGGAAATGGCAACCCACTCCTGTGTTCTTGCCTGGAGAATCCCAGGGACAGGGGAGCCTGGTTGTCTGCCGTCTATGGGGTCGCACAGAGTCGGACACGACTGAAGCGACTTAGCAGCAGCATCTTAGTATATCTCCCGGAGTTTACTCAAATTCATCTTAGTATTATTTATCAAAAAATTCTACCTTTCTCTGCTTAAACAGAGTACGTTTTTGGTTCTTAAATTGATCATATCTTGCATTGCATACTTTTTTAAAAAATTATTGTCACCACTGTCTGTAGTCCCATTGTGTCTGTAGTTTTGAAAAACTGTAAAAATTCTGTTGCCAGAGTATTTTGTTGACAGGTAGGGCTATTTATTCTGGAAAAGGAGACTTTTGTTCTTTAGGGTACCTTTTTAGTAGGTGTCCAGTAAAGATGGTCTGTGTCTTAGAGGTTCCATATTTGAAATTGGAGAGAAATGGAAATATGATTCATAAAAGATTGATAATGCTTAGAAGACCCTGAAACTTATTTCAAAATGTATTTTTAGAAGAGTATTTATGCCTATGGTTAAAACAAAAACAAGATCTTAAGAAACTAGATATAAGCTTTTTAATGTCAGAATTTTATCATTATGACTCTATGGGCTCTCATTATATCTTGGTTAGGTTTAAACTTTAGGGGAAAGGCATGTGCCTGTGTGGTTTCATCTCCTGGGACTCCCTGATTGTTGAATTTACTGCAGTGAAATTTGTTAAGTATGGTGTCATTTTTATTCCTGACTAATCAAGAAATTGTGAATTCAAGTTTTATAATGACATGTTAAATTTCTTACCTGATGTAATACATGTGTATCTCCAAGTGAACATCAGGATTATTTGAAGTCCTCCAAAATCTCAGTGAGGTTTGGATTTGAAATATTAAATATTGAATCATAATATTGCCATTTTCAGTATAGGAACATGGTGTGTTTGTTTCCATTCAAACCAGTTTTGAGTTCTTCAGTAGGGTTTTATAAATTTTCTGTTACAGATTTTGTCATTTTTTTTTTTACCTTTTCCCCCTTTTTTGCTGGTTTTAGCATAATCTTTTCCCATTCTGTTTTCAAAGTGATGATGCTAGTATGTAAGAAAGCTCTTGGTTTTTCTTTACCAGACAAATTATTAAACCTAGTTTCAGAAATTTTATTATTCTTTTAGTTACAAATAATATTTATTGAAATGAAGGGTAAACCTCTAATTTTACTTGTAGTTAAAACTTTTTTCCTTTTTTTTTTTTTTAATAAGCTCTTTTCACTTATGGATATGAAACCTCCCATCTCTCGAGCCAAGATGATTCTCATCACGAAAGCTGCTATTAAAGCTATAAAGGTAAGAGTAAAAGAAATAGATTAATTTGGAAAGTGTTTTAAAAGTTGAAAATATTATTGTTAAATTTGAGGTTTCATATTGTGAAGTAGTTCAGGCCTAAGTCAAAGAGCACTAACTAAGTTTTGCTGAAAGTACATAATTACAACTGTATGATGTGTATACATTGTAACATATTTCAGAATCTGTTATGTTGTATTTCCTCTTTAAATTTTTTAATTTTGTTGAGGTATAGTTGACAGATTTAGTAGTATGTAATAGGGCACGGTTTGATGCACATGTACATTGTGAAATGATTAGCTTATACTAATTGACACATCCATCACCTCACATAATTACCTTGTTTATGTGTGGTGCTAAAAAAAAGTTGAACTCATTGAGGTAAGGAAAAGAATGACAGAAGGTTTTTGTTGTTATTGTTTGTTTTATTCCATTTAATTCTTATCATAATAGATCAGTGGAGTATTAGCTTTATTTTTATTTAAAAACTTCAGACTTCATGAAATTGAATGTCTTACCCAAGATCACACTTTAAAGAAGTGAGTCTCTTTAAAAACTGCATTTAGTTCCAGTTTCATTGTTCTTCTTTCTCCCATAAAGAAGATGGGAGAACTTGATGAACTGTTCACCTTCCCCAATGGGGAAGATTGATGAACTGTTTTGTGAAGATTTATTGATTAAAAATGGAAGAAAAGAATCTTTTGGTGGATTTTTGTAGTTTCTGTTTTAGTTAGTAGTTTCTTTCTGATTTGTTAAGAATTTTTTGAGTTGTTGACTATGGATTATTTACCAGGGTTCTTTCAGTATTACCTTGAGAATTATTCAAATTGTACAAATTTTGAGGTTTTAGGTATTTTCTAATTATAGGAAATGTATTGAACAGAAAAGTGTTAGCTGGATAATGATATTCTTTTTGTTCTTTTCAGCTTTATAAGCATGTGGTTCAAATAGTAGAAAAGTTCATCAAAAAGGTAACTATCCATTTTATTACTACCTCATTTTAGTTATGATCAGTATTTTACTTTGTGAGTTGTAATTTGAATAATTGCTTCTAAAGTCACTCTACAGAAAAGTTGTCACTGGAAGTCTTGTTTTTTTGTTTCATAACAAACAAAAATGTATAGCAGTACTGTTGATTGAGTACTTACTATGAGTCAGGATTTGAAATAGTTTTTTGTCTGCTTGAGCCTTCTCTCCCCGTTGCCCCGACGACTCTGTTGACTTTTAACTTATCTTGGAGTACTTCAAATGAAATCACTCTGGTGTTTTCAACTTCCCTTTCTGCCATCATAATTAAACCACTTTTCACTTCTATAGTTATATGTTGTTTGATAACATATGTAACATCAGCACGTGTCTATGTCAGTAAAGGACTGAGAAAGGAGACTTAGACATCATTGTCTTCTCCCCCAACCTAGAGCTGTACCTTTTTTTTTTTTTTTTTTTAACTTTTTTGGCCATGCCATGTGGCTTGTGGAATCTTAGTTCCCCAACTAGGGATCAAGCTGTGCCCCCTGCATTGGAAATATGGAGTCTGTTTTCCTTAGTATAAATTTCTAGAAATAGGGTTGTTGGATCAAACAAGGCTTTGTGTTTATTGCTAAATTATTTTTCATAAAGGTTGTACCACCAGAAATGTTTGCAGATGTCTGTCTATTCATTTTATCTTGTCAGTTTGTAAGGCCAAGAATGACTTTGCCTTTTGGGTTTTGTTTCTCTGATACTGTACTTTAATAGAATTGAAATTAATATTTTGGTTAAAATTGGCTTTTTGATAACTTTAAAAGTTAAAAGTTATTTTTTTGAGCAGAATGAGTGAGAGTAGATTTTTCCATAATAAAAAGATCTGTATGGAGGTGGCTTAGGCATTGGTAAAGTAATGCTGATTCTAGGGAGTTGGAATGGGGGGAGGACAGAGGGATCAGAAAAAAGTAATATATTGGGAATCTGAAACATCAAGAGAATGGTAGTTCTCTACAGACCTGTGGGATAGCCAGTAAGAGAATTTAACATTTAAATAGTTATTTAATTACTTAATAACTTTAGTTATTTCTATAGAAATAACCTTGGATATATAGTTTCATAAGAGTGAGATTAATGGGTGTCAAATTGTGATTTACTTTTCTTATATTGACTTTACGTCTTTAATCTTTGTAGTGTAAACCAGAATACAAGGTTCCAGGATTATATGTAATCGACTCAATTGTGCGACAGTCTCGTCATCAGTTTGGAACTGATAAAGATGTTTTTGGGCCAAGATTCTCTAAAAACATAACTGCCACATTCCAATATCTGTATCTTTGTCCATCTGAAGATAAGGTATAGTTTATAATTTTTAAATTAAACTTGTATTATTACTCTATTCTTAAATATATATTAGGTATTTAAAGCCTACTGTATTATTAGGAAATGGCAGCCCACTCCAGTGCTCTTGCCTGGAGAATCCCAGGGATGGGGGAGCCTGGTTGGCTTCCATCTATGGGATTGCACAGAGTTGGACACCACTGAAGCGACTTAGCAGCAGCAGTATTATTAGAAAGGTTGATCACGTAATGATCTCTGTGAACTTGAAACAAAACGCAGTTTTTTTTCTGTAATAGTCATATCTATTTTCTTGTGAAGTGATTCAGAAATGTTGTACTATTGAAATAAAAAAGGAGCATCAGTTCAATTCAGTTCAGTCGCTCAGTCGTGTATGACTCTTTGCGACCCCATGAATCGCAGCACGCCAGGCCTCCCTGTCCATCACCAACTCCTGGAGTTCACCCAAACTCATGTCCATCGAGTCGGTGATGCCATCCAGCCATCTCATCCTCGGTTATCGCCTTCTCCTCCTGCCCCCAATCCCTCCCAGCATCAGAGTCTTTTCCAATGAGTCAACTCTTCGCATGAGATGGCCAAAGTACTGGAGTTTCAGCTTTAGCATCAGTCCTTCCAAAGAACACCCAGGACTGATCTCCTTTAGAATGGACTGGTTGGATCTCCTTGCAGTCCAGGGGACTCTCAAGAGTCTTCTCCAACACCACAGTTCAAAAACATCAACTCTTCGGTGCTCAGCTTTCTTCACAGTCCAACTCTCACATCCATACATGACCACTGGAAAAAAAGGAGCATCTTCTTTCTTTAAAGAAAACATTATTAGAAAGATTTCTTGTGATTGAATGGTAAAGAAATTCTGCAGTAGAGGAGGACAGTGCTTATCTCAAATTGTTGTTTATTCCACAAGGAAGGGACCAATCATTGACTTTCCCCATCATATAGAGATGTTGAAGTATAAATGATATTCATTAGCAATCAGACTACTGTATTTAATTCTTCACAGTTATAGCTGGTTTTACTCTGTACTGTTAAAAGATAGAAAAACATAGACCAAAAAACTAGACTCTTAATAGATAGGAGAAATACACTGGTAAGTTCAGAATAACGAAGACTAGAGCCTGTATAATAAATGACATATAAATTTGCGTGTTATGGATTCTCTATATTCTTGGAGGAATGCTCTTGTGGGAAAGATGTACAAGAGAAAAGTTCATTCCTAGAGTAGGAGATAAGAATTGTAACCATGAATAACACATTTTCTCTGGATCTCCTTCAAATTTGGTAGCCCACAGAACAACTTACCTAGCAATTAGAGGCCAGTTAATTGTGTTAAATATTTTAACTATTAAAATCATCCTGGATTTTACTCTTCTTAGATAACTGAAATTTTTGGTTTCTTTGTAATCATAAATATGAAAATTTCAAGTAATTCTAATGCGTTTCTTTTGATTCTTTAGGTTAATTTTTTGTTTTTTTCCTCTCCCTGTTTCTTACCCTGGATTACACTACTTAAGGAAGGCCCGTTAGAGTAGTTTAATGAGGCTGTAATTCTGATGATAGATTGTTTTCTATTTATGAAACAGATGTAGCATGGAAATGTTAGCCTGTGGTGTTTTGTTCTGTCTTTTCATAAGAGGTATAATTATTTATGCTAATACTTATTGTATATTCATGTTTTTTCACATAACAGAGTAAAATAGTTCGTGTATTGAACCTTTGGCAAAAAAATGGAGTATTCAAAATTGAAATTATTCAGCCTCTTTTGGACATGGCAGCAGGAACCAGTAATGCTGCTCCAGTAACAGAAAATGTTACTAATAATGAAGGTAAGGTCAGATGTGTCTGTGCGCTTAGAGAATTGTGTCATTTTTTGTACATGATATGTTTGGAATCTGTTAATAGTGATGGAATTTTTCTGTAAGAAGGAACTTGAGTTTACATCTTGGAAAATAAAGTTTTCTTCTCATCATTATTATTTCTAATAAAAGTATTCAGTGCTTGTTGCAGTATAGGCTGTAATATCATAATCTATATTTTTTACTATATGTTAAACTGAATGGAGTATTGTTGTAGTAAAGAAGCTTAATGGAGCTTAAAGGAAATATTTATGAGTTAAAAGTTTTTGAGGCCTTAATGATCTTTTCTTTTTTAGGTTCACCTCCACCTCCAGTTAAAGTTTCTTCTGAACCCCCACAAGCCACTACAAACTCTGTACCAACTGTACCACAGTTGCCCAGCTCTGATGCTTTTGCTGCTGTGGCCCAACTGTTTCAGACAACTCAAGGTCAACAGGTAAACTGTCTATCCAAAGATTAAATAGTTTGCAGTTAGGTACTATTGTCAGTTCTTATTTTACATTCCTGGTTACCGAGCACATTGTGAGAAGGGAATATATCTACTGGAAAAGCCTTTGCGAGGAAGGTAAATTCACAAGGATACTGGGGGAAATGTGGGAGAGGTAAGCAAGGGACCAGCACACTGAGGAATAGTGTACCCCTTTGGAGAGAACTGCAGAGCTCTAAGGGTGGTGGAGTTGCTCACAGTGCTAGTTACAAAGTTATATGGATTAATGCAGATGATTGTCTTACACTTTTTTAGAAAACATATATACATTGTTCACAATTCAGTGTATTTTCTCTTCTTTCTGACCATCATTATCTACAGTTGGCTTTTAACCTTAAGTGACATGCATTGTATCCCTAATACATTCATTCACGATAAACTTAACCATTACTAAAAGGTTGGTTCCTTTTCCCAGGTTCCTCCATGCCTGTGCTATTTTGATTCACCATTAAGATTTTTTTTTTTAGTGATTTAACTTTTGATACTATGATTATCCTTTGTTGTGTGGTTTATCAGTTTTCCCGTTCTTTAAGCTTCAGCAGATCCTTCAGACTTTTCAACAGCCTCCAAAACCACAGTCTCCCGCCATTGACAATGCCGTGATGGCTCAGGTTCAGGCTATCACAGCTCAGTTAAAGACAGCTCCTACACAACCACCTGAACAAAAAGCTGCTTTCCCCCCACCTGAACAAAAAACTGCATTTGACAAGGTATGCTTCTCTCACATAACCCATCCCATTGTTTATATCACTCTGTAGAAGTTAACCCTTTCCTGACTTACCTGGATTGTTCATTTAGTTATTTGAGGGATTTTCCCCCTCGACATCAAACATTGATTCTTATTCTTGGTTATAAATGTGATATATACTCATTGCAGAATTTTCAATATAAGAGAAAAGTAAACAGCATAAAGGAAACAGAACATTCACCATTAACCCCCTTACTCAGGGATAACTACTGTAACATTCTGCTATATATCTTTTCAGAATTGATTTCCTGTGGATATAGTCTTTTCTTTTTTGGTCATTATGTATCTCTGTGTTTGTGTGTATGTGTGTGTATATACATATATAAAAATAGGTATTTTTAATCTATATACATAAATATATATACACATTGTTTTTAACTGGCTTATTTTTCATCTTAATCCTCATGTCTCTGGGTGGTTGTTACGGTTAATAGATGTAAATATGTACTGAGTGCTCATTAGGATGATTATTATTCCATTACATGGGCACATCAGTTTAACCATTCCCCCTGTTGAAAGACATTTAAGTTGCTTTCTGTTTTCTGTTGTTGAAAACATTAGTTACCTTATCTACAATATGAGAGTTTGGGTTGGTTTAGTGTCTTCAAACTTCTCTTTTGGGCCTTAGTTAATGTTTAAGGCTCTCCTACTAAGGGTATAGATGTGTTGAAAATGCGCAGCTCAGAGCTTCCTGTTGAAATGTTTGCCTAAACAACTCCACTCTTACCTGTTTGTGTCTTGTCTATATATGACTATATAAAATTTAATTTCATTTTACAAGTTGCAGTACAAAAAAACACAGAAGTTTGGTAATCCTAGAAAGAACTATCTTTTAATTTAATCATCTCTAAAATATGTTTCTTTATAGCATTCTAAGATTCAGTAACTGTTGCTAGTAGTTAATATTAAGAATCCATATGGAAATTACGGCTTGTTATTCTATCTATATGATTTATGAGTGACTACTGATTAAAAGAAGGTTGGATTAAAATTTTTGAGTACAAAAGAAGTACATGCTTTTAGGGGAAAGAAATGCAGATAATACAGAAAATACTGAAGTGAAAAGGGAAATCAGTTCCACTGATTTGTGTATGGTTTTTCAGACCCGTTTCCTCTGCATAAGTGAATATAAATTGTTAAGTGCTGTGGTTTTGTTTTTTAGTCTTCTGCTCTGTGTTGTGATTGGGAAAATTCTCCCCACTTGTATTAAAAATCCTTTATTTCTCCTAGTAGTTTTATATTTCTGTTTTTTATGTTTGTCTCAATGTATCAAGAACTTATATTAGCATATAGTTCAAGATAGTTAAACCTTTATATTTTTTAGAAATAGCCAATTCTCCCTCACAGTTTTTGTCATACACTTTTTTCTATGTCTGTCTCTAGATACCATTTTGTCCCACTAGTATCTGTGTTTGTTTTGGCATCATAGCAGTTTAAACACTTGCAACTTACAGTTCATTTCTGGATGTGTTTTCTGCCTTTATTCTTTTTCAGACATTCCTTGCCTATTCTCGGGCATGTGAATTGGTATGTTCCAGAGAAACAGAACCAGTTACAGGCACAGACACACAAAGGGGAGAAGGGGGGGATTTTTTTTTTATGGGATTGGTTCATGTAGTTGTCAAGTATAAGTTAGAGTGTCAGGCTGGAAATCCAGGTAAGAGTTAATGCTGCAGTCTTAAGTCTAAATTGTGCAAGGCAAAAGGTTTTCCTGTTGCTGTCTTGAGAATGCCATCTTTGGGAAACCCTGCTATAAGGCCTTTGACTGATTGGTTGAGGCACACCGATACTATGGAAGGTGTTTCTTTATTCACAGTCCACTAATTTAAATGTTAGTCACTTTTCTTTTTCTTTGCTGCTCCGTGCAGCTTAAAGGATCTTAGTTCCCCAACCAGGGATAGAACCCCAGGCTATTTGTTTCATTATTTCTTAGATAATTTACTCATTTTTCATGTTTAGTGTTTCATAACACTTCCATGTCCAACTCTTTGCAATCCTATGGACTGTAGCCCACTAGGCTCATCTGTCCATGGGATTCTCCAGGCAAGAATACTGGAGTGGGTGGCCATTTCCTCCTCCAAGGGATCTTCCTAACCCAGGGTTCAAGCCGGCACCTGCTATGGCCCCTGCATTCCAGGCAGATTCTTTACTGCTGAGCCACCCTAGAAGCCCAATTGATGGCTGTCGAGGGAAACTACTGAATTTTTATGTTATCTTGTAAATTATCTTGTTTTTTCTAGTTGGTTCTCTCAGATTTTGTAGGCTGCTAAATTTGACTTTTCCCCTTCAACATCTAGACCTCTTTCTTTTATTTTTACTGTCTGATGGCTAGGACTTCCAGAAAAATAAAATGTTGAGTAATAGCAGTGCTAGCAGTGGCATTCATATTTTGTTGTTCATTTGAATTGCAACTAATTCCTCTAGTGTTTTATCTTAAGTGGATTGATCAATGTTTGTTAGTTACATTAAGTTTAGAAAAAGGAATTGTGCTTTGCTTTTGACTGAAAAGGTCTATTTTAAGCTAGTCAAACAGCTGACTGGGAACAGATTGTCTGTTTCAGCTGCTTCATAGATGTTCAGTTTCCTTAAAAGCAGCAGAAATATCTTTTTAGATAGTAGGGCTCAGTTAAATTTTTTAATTGCTTCAGATGTTTTCCCAAAGCAATAAGTATGAATTGTAAAACTTTTAAGGAACATGTCTGTATGTGATAAACTGCAGAGTTCGTTTGTTTTTGTAGGTAGTTTAAACCTAAGTTTTTTTGTTTGTTTTTTAAATTTTATTTATTTTTGGCTGTGCCAAGTCTTCGTTGCTGTGCAGGCTTTTTCTAGTTGCAGCAAGCGGGGGCTACTCTCTAGTCTCCTCGTGTTGGCTTTTCTTGTTATGGAGCACAGGCCCTAGGACATGCAGGCTGCAGTAGCTGCAGCTCTTGGGCTCTTGAGCACAGGCTCGTTAGTTGTGGCACACAGGCTTAGCTGCTCCATGGCATATGCAATCTTCCCAGACCAGGGATCAAACCTGTGTCTGTTTCACTGGCAGGCAGAGTCTTCACCCCTGAGCCATAAGGGAAGCCCTAGACCCAAGTTTTAATTTTGGCTCCTGTCATTGACTCTATTGATGTTGAGTTACTTAAATATTCACTGTATAACTCTGTAAAAGAGCAATGGTAGTACCTTTTTTTTGTTTTTTTTTTTTTAAACTGCCTTGAGGGTTAAGTTAATCTCATGTGCAAAAAGCAACAAGGTGCCTAAGCCATGTTGGGTCTCTCGATTATAATCAGAACTTTTAATCATGTGGCCCAGATTTATGAAGAAAGAAGCAATTTAGAAATCTGTCGTCCAGCAAAGTAGAACCAGAATTTCCAGGCAGAACTATCACAGAACAACACAAATTTAGGAGTTTGAGATTGGAAATCCATGAACGGGAAGGTCATACCCTGAAAGGAAAAGACTGCCTTATTGAATGCCAGGGACTGAGGTTAAAAAAAGACCATTGTCCACATCAAGACTCTACTATATATAACTGTACAGTCTAGGTTGTGTTTCTTAATTACCTGACCTTAGTCTCCTTGTCTGTAAGAAGAGGAAACTGTATCTACATTACATGCTTCTTGTGATGAAGTATTATTTATGTATAATCTACCAAAACACAGTAGTGGTTATGTAACATTGTAAGGAAAAACCCAAACAAGCTTTTGGGCTAGCCCAATACTTGATTCCTTATTCTGAATAAATGTAATTATATTTCAAATAACTCTTCTAGACATGTGATCCTGTGGAGTACACTGGTTGGTTTTTGCTTTCTGTTTTTGTTTTAATGGAAGTTTCTGGTAAAAGGTGAGCTGTGAAGTTTTAAGAAAGAAGCAAGGGCACAGGTAGATTTTGCAGCCTTGTCTGTGCCGTTCTCTCTTTTTTTCATATTCTTGAGTGAGCAGGATTTATAAGATAGTTATAAGATTGGATAAGATGGTTTTTCTTTGTGTACATTTTACAAAGCCGACCAAAAATATATACCCATTTTCATGTGTGCAAAGTTTTTAGTCTAGGAAAATGTTTTTGTAAAAGATCTTTCTACTGCTAAATTAGTTATAATATAGAAAATCAAAAAAAAAAGGAAACACTGTATTTAGAATTGGAAGAAAAACTATTTTTAAAAGGGTCTTTTCAGAATGGCATTTGTGTAAAAATTGTCTATGCGCCAAAGTCCCTAAGAGGCATGTGGGAAGATGAAATTGTACATCACAGCATAGCAGGGTTATTATACATGATGGTGAATGTCTGTTTTTATAAAGTTTTTTTGTGCAGTGAATCACAACCCGAATTTTAAAACGGAATATTGGCATACCTCTTGCAGAAGCTACTTGATAGATTTGATTATGATGATGAGCCAGAAGCTGTAGAAGAATCCAAGAAAGAAGATGCTGTTGCCGCCTCGGCCACCACAACACCTGCTCCTGCCGCTGTTGTGCCCACTACGCCTGCTGCCACCGCCGCACCTTCTGTGGCTGCGCCCACTGCCTCTCCTCCACAGGCATCCTTGTACGTCTCTTTCTTTTGATTCCTCAGAACTTCGGTAGTCATTACAAGGCATAATGCAAGTAACACGGAATAACAGTCATTTTTCATATAGCATCTTCTAAACAACTTTTTTAAATTATGGTATTTGGGGATTTCTTCTGAATGGGGAGGGGATCCTGTCAGATTTACAATAAAAAATGATTTCTATTTTGAGAATAATGCTGAGTTTTTAAGTTAATATAGGCAAATAAATAAATGACTCAGTAAAATTTTGATAACAACTCCTGAACAGCATTCTATAAGTTTCTGTAGCATAAATGTGGCCAAGAATGATGTGTTTTTGAATGGGTAAAAAGAAGACTGCTCATCTCTTTTAGTGGGTTTCCTGGCGATGGCATGCCGCAACCAACATATGCCCAACATCAGAACATGGACCAGTTTCCGCCTCGAATGATGGCAGTGCCGCAGGATCCAGTGCACCATCAGGTGGAGGCATTTCTGATTACTAAAGATGTGTTCATTAGCGCATCTGGGTTGCACTTGCCAGAGTAGTAATATTTAGCTGTGTAGGTGGCCAAATAGTCCTTAAGCTGTACTAAAGGCTGTCAGGCACATAACTGATTTGAGTTGCTTTTTTGCTTTAATTAAAACAAGGATGCTAAATATTCATGCTAATAATTTAATAGGTATTTTTATTTAAATAGTTGAGAGAGAGATTGTTGGTTCTATTTTAAGGAACTGACCTATTTAGTTATACAGCATTTCCCCTTCTGAGAAGCCTTCCCCCCTCCCCTTTTCCCTTTTATTTGTTAATTTTTGCGGTATACTGTGTTATGCAGGATCTTAGTTCCCCAGCCATGGGCTGAACCTGTGCTGCCTGCATTGGGAGCACAGAGTCTTAACCACTGGACTGCCAGGGAAGTCTCCCTTTTTTCTTTATTAATGTTGTGTGACTTGTTGCTTTAGAGGGCTTTCAGCTCTTCAGCATTCAGGAATATAGTTTGAAATCTGCAGTATAAGATAAGGAGGACATCATACTGGAGAATTTCTGGAAGTTAGACTTAATTTGTTCGTTGGATTTATTTGAGTTTTCTAAACTTGTCTGTACATCTCAATTGGAGAAACATGCTACAAAATACATATCCTAGACTTCTGGTGCTATAGTCAATCTTAGAGGATTTATTTTAATTATGTGACGATTCTCTTGTACAGCCAACCTTTGGGAAATGCTCCTTTTAGACTTAATTTAGAAAGTGTTCTAAGAAACCTTTTAGAATATATTCATTTTCTTATCTGTATCATGTTCAATCCATTATATATAAAGGCATACCGTGTTTCTTTGATTTTTCACAGATCCTGCACTCTTTTTTTTTTTAACAAATTGAAGGTTTATGGCAACCATGGGTTGTCAAATGATTATTGGCTTTTTTTTTTTTAGCAAGATAGTACTTTTTAGTTAAAGCATGTACATTGTTTTATTTGGATATATTGCACATTTACTGAACTGCAGTAAGTATGAGCTTAAGTTTTAAATGCTGTGAAAACCAAAATATTCATGTGACTCACTTTATTGCAGTATTCACTTTATTACAGTGGTCTGGAATCGAATCCATCATATTTTGAGATATGCTTTTATTTGGTCATATGAAACTGACATTGTGATTTAGTGACTTGTTGATCAGTTCAGTTCAGTCGCTCAGTCGTGTCTGACTCTCTGTGACCCCATGGACTGCAGCACACCAGGCCTCCCTGTCTATGAGCAACTCCCAGAGTTTACCAAACTCATGTCTGTAAAGTTGGTGATGCCATCCAACCATCTCATCCTCTGTCGTCTCTTCCTTCTGCCCTCAATCTGTCCCAGCATCAGGGTCTTTTCAAGTGAGTCAGTTCTTTGCATCAGGTGGCCAAAGTATTGGAGTTTCAGTTTCAACATCCCTCCTTCCAATGACCCAGGACTGATCTCCTTTAGGATGGACTGGTTGGAACTCCTTGCAGTTCAAGGGACTCTCAAGAGTCTGTTCCAACACCACAGTTCAAAAGCATCAGTTCTTTGACACTAAGCTTTCTTTATAGTCCAACTCTCACATCTATAACGTGACTGCTGGAAAAACCATAGCCTTGACTAGATGGACCTTTGTTGGCAAAGTAATGTCTCTGCTTTTTAATATGCTGTCTAGATTGGTTATAACTTTCCTTCCAAGGTGTAAGCGTCTTTTAATTTCATGGCTGCAGTCACCATCTGCAGTGATTCTGGGGCCCCAAAAAATAAAGTCAGCCACTGTTTCCCCATCTATTTGCCATGAAGTGATGGGACCAGATGCCATGATCTTAGTTTTCTGAATCTTGAGCTTTAAGCCAACTTTTTCACTCTCCTCTTTCACTTTCATCAAGAGGCTCTTTAGTTCTTCTTCACTTTCTGCCATAAGGGTGGTGTCATCTGCATATCTGAGGTTATTGATATTTCTCCCAGCAATCTTGATTCCAGCTTGTGGATCCTCCAGCCCAGCATTTCTCATCATGTACTCTGCATATAAGTTAAATAAGCAGGGTGACACTATACAATCTTGACGTACTCCTTTTCCTGTTTAGAACCAATTTGTTGTTCCATGTCCAGTTCTAACCTTTGCTTCCTGACATGCATACAGATTTCTCAAGAGGCAGGTCAGGTGGTCTGGTATTCCCATCTCTTTCAGAATTTTCCACAGTTTATTGTGATCCACACAGTCAAAGGCTTTGGCATAGTCAATAAAGCAGAAATAGATGTTTTTCTGGAACTCTTTTGGTTTTTTGATGATCCAGCGGATGTTAGCAATTTGATCTCTGGTTCCTCTTCCTTTTCTAAATTCAGCTTGAACATCTGGAAGTTCACGGTTCATGTATTGTTTTAGCTTAGCTTGGAGAATTTTGAGCATTACTAGCGTGTGAGATGAGTGCAATTGTGCAGTAGTTGGAGCATTCTTTGGCATTGCCTTTCTTTGGGATTGGAATGTAAACTGACCTTTTCCAGTCCTGTGGCCACTGCTGAGTTTTCCAAATTTGCTGGCATATTGAGTGCAGCACTTTCACAGCATCATCTCTTAGGATGTGAAATAGCTCAACTGGAATTCCATCACCTCCACTAGCTTTGTTTGTAGTGATGCTTTCTAAGACCCACTTGACTTCACATTCCAGGATGTCTGGCTCTAGGTGAGTGATCACACTATCGTGATTATCTGGGTCAGGAAGATCTTTTTTGTATAGTTCTTCTGTGTATTCTTGCCACCTTTTCTTAGTATTTTCTGCTTCTGTTAGGTCCATACCATTTCTGTCCCTTATTGAGCCCATCTTTGCATGAAATATTCCCTTGGTACCTCTTAATTTTCTTGAAGAGATCGCTGTTCTTTCCCATTCTATTGTTTTCCTCTATTTCTTTGCACTGATCACTGAGGAAGGCTTTCTTATCTCTTCTTGCTATTCTTTGGAACTCTGCATTCAAATGGGTATATCTTTCCTTTTCTCCTTTGCTTTTTGCTTCTCTTCTTTTCACAGCTATTTGTAAGGCCTCCTCAGGCAGCCATTTTGCTTTTTTGCATTTCTTTTTCTTGAGGATGGTCTTACTCTCTGTCTCCTGTACAATGTCAAGAACCTCTGTCCATAGTTCATCAGGCACTCTATCAAATCTAGTCCCTTAAATCTATTTCTCACTTCCACTGTATAGGGATTGATTTAAGTCATACCTGAATGGTCTAGTGGTTTTCCCTTCTTTGTTCAATTTAAGTCTGAATTTGATAATAGAGGAGTTCATGATCTGAGCTACAGTCAGCTCCCGGTCTTATTTTTGCTGACTGTATAGAGCTTCTCCATCTTTGGCTACAAAGAATATAATCAGTCTGATTTCGATGTTGACCATCTGGTGATGTCCATGTAGAGTCTTCTCTTGTTTTGTTGGAAGAGGGTGTTTGCTATGATCAATGTGTTCTCTTGAGAAAACTCTATGACTTGTTGATAGATGAAATTTAAAAAATATTTTATCATCCTGTTTAAAATACAGATGAAACCTGTGAACTTAATTCCAAATGTTTAACAATTATTGATAGTTTATTAATAATTTAGAAAGACTGCTTTTTTATATTATAGTGATATTACAATTATACTTTCTATTGTATTGGCATTAGAATGTTATGTGTATAAAATTGTTAGGTTGTGACATAATACTCTCATTATTATGATATTTCAAACCCTAAATAAATTCAGCCATAGGCATGTTGGCTGAAACTCCCCTTGGAGTAAAACTTTTAAAACAAACTTAGAAGTCAGTGCTTCTAAATACTTTTCCTCCCCTAAAGCTTAATTGCCTTTAAAGTTGAAGAGAGAAAATTTGCAGTAGAGTACCTCTGAGTTTTAAGTTTAGTCTGTCACATTGCTTCCTCACATAAATAAAGGTATGTTTTTAAATTATAAAACCTGACGTGTGTTAATTTTAAAATGAGTTGTAGGATTTTTAAGCTCTGTTCTTGGATATAAGCAGTTTTTTTTGGATAAAAATTGTATATGTAGAAATTGTCAGTCATGGTTGAATGTCATAGTTTTTCCTTGATCAAAATTTATTGAAGATGTTTTAGTTTTATATAAAGTTAACTAAAATTTTTTAAAAATTATTTCTGGTAGCAGTTACTTAAAATCTACTCATACAATTTTTTTTGTTTTAAACAAACAAGGTTCCACTTCCTCCTAATGGACAGATGCCAGGCTTTGGCCTTCTTCCTACACCTCCGTTTCCTCCCATGGCTCAGCCCGTGATTCCTCCAACTCCACCTGTGCAGCAGCCCTTCCAAACTTCCTTTCAGGCACAAAATGAGCCACTTACACAGAAGGCACATCAGGTAAAGCTTCACTCTCCGGTTGCTGATTATTTTTTGGTTCCCTTGATTTACAAGCAGACTCCTGCCTGTTTGTTGGCTTTCTATCTTCAGTTTTGAATATGAAGACAAACTATTAACTGTGGGCACATATTCACCTTCTCTGTGACCTAACTTATTCTTTTGGGAAGCGGACATAATAATACTATAAATTTTCATAGGGTTTATGAGGATTGAGATAGAGTATGGAATGCTTAAACAGTGCCTAATTCACTTGCTTTAGGTGATGGTTGGTTAACACAGTATGTTAACCTTCACAAAATAATTTCCAGAAGTAGATAAGTATTTCTCCTAAGTTTGTGAGCCATATGAAAAAACTTTTTCCACTCATGCCCAGTCATCATTAAGCTAGTAATTAGGTCTCAAGTAATCAAAAGAGAACTTTCCGAGTAAGAGATTTGTAATTTAGCATTTTGTAAGTTTTTGGCCTCTTTTTTTCTGTTTATAATTCCCGTTTTCTCCTTTAATGATGGGTTTTATATTTTGTTTTTCTTTTTAAAGGAAATGGAAGTAGAACAACCTTGTATTCAAGAGACTAAACGGCACATATCTGATCACAGAAAGTCAAGATCTAGATCAGCATCCAGGTAGCTTATAGAAAATGTTAATCCAGATGTTCATGTTTTGAGAGACTTAGTATTTAAATCAAGTTGGATTGTTTTCAGATGTATGGGACTAATAAAATAACACTTGGTATGTTTGTATGTATGAGTGGAATGGGGGTAGGAGACTTAGTAATTTTAAAAAACTAAGTCATCTTAACCAATATTTTTTCCCTCTGAGTTTCTCTAATGCCTGTTTACAGATATGCATGCAATTGTAAGATTTATGTTTTCAAAGTTCCTTTACCAATTTATCAAGCCAAAAAAAAAAAGTGGGAAGAAATTAAGGAATACTATAATCAGATCACATATTTTTAATTGCTACAGAAAAAAAGACTTTTCTGAGAAGATAGAGAATAGCAATCACAGTATATCTTTGTGATGACATTAGCTTTTTAATTACAAAGATGTCATTTAAAATAGTACTGGAGGTATCGAAGATGAGATACTTTTTTATGTTAGCAAACTTATCTCGTTTATAATATATATGTGCTTTCTAACTTGCAGCATATTAAAAATCCTTAAAATGAATTCCCTACTGTCAAATTCTTACACGTTACAAATTCTTACATATCTTACATTAAATTACCTAGTTGTATTTTTTTCTTCTTCCAGTTAACACATGCTGAAGTTTTCTTTATTTCCGTATATTAATCCATTCTCCCTTGTCCTGAAAATATTAGGTCACCAAAAAGGAGACGATCTCGATCTGGTTCTAGATCTCGAAGGTCCCGGCATCGACGTTCTCGATCTCGGTCCAGAGATAGACGGCGACATTCTCCTCGGTCTCGATCCCAAGAAAGACGAGATCGAGAGAAGGAAAGAGAGCGCCGACAAAAAGGCCTTCCTCAGATCAAAGCAGAAACTGCGAGTGGTAAGTGAACATTTATATTCACATTTCCTGCATTTTTTTTCAATGTCATGAGTTTTAAATGCTTCGTAACCAGTTAGCAAAATACTGCTTTATTGGGTTTTGTCTGTTTGTGCTCTGGCGTATACCTTTAGATTTGCTTTTGTACCTATAGCTGACTGTGAAGCAGCAATGAGAAGTGAGCCAAACTAACAGTGATGAGTAATAGTGTGTCTTGAGTCAAGTGTATGAAATATAGTTGTTAACTAGTTCTACACACTGAGGAAAGGTTGGGGGGGGGCCCTCCAGAGCAACTAATACCCTCTTACTTTATAAAGATACACAATTTATAGGATGTGTTAGCTTGCATTATCTCCTGGATTTCATGATGTGTTTGCTGCTGCTGCTGCTAAGTCGCTTCAGTCGTGTCCGACTCTGTGCGACCCCATAGACAGGAGCCCAACAGGCTCCCCTGTCCCTGGGATTCTCCAGGCAAGAACACTGGAGTGGGTTGCCATTTCCTTCTCCATTGTGTGAAAGCGAAAAGTGAAAGTGAAGTCGCTCAGTCGCATCCGACTTCTAGCGACCCCATGGACTGCAGCCTACCAGGCTCCTCCATCCATGGGATTTTCTAGGCAAGAGTACTGGAGTGGCTTGCTATTGCCTTCTCCGCATGATGTGTTTAGAATATGTTTAATAATGTATAGTAGATATTCTTGATATAACTCTATAGCTGTTAATGAAATTTTAATTGATAATATGATTTGGGCATATATAAAACTTCTGACTCTGCAAGGCTTATTATCTAGGACACAGCATGAAACAAAAATCATTACCCTCGACAGTTTAAAAGGGACAGCTACTCTGACTCTTTACATAGATGAAATCTTCAGATGTGTCTTCAAAAGATGAGTTTTTTCCCACCTCATCTGTTTACCTTTCACTATCCTGGTTCCATTTCTGGAAGTACTACTGTAATTTTCTACAATTTTTAAAACTTAATATGGGGTTTTGGGCCTTCCAGGTGGCTCAGTGGTAAAGAATCTGCCTGTAGATTCAGGAGACACAAGAGACCTGGGTCACAAAGATCCCCTGGAGGAGGAAATGGCAACCCACTCCAGTATTCCTGCCTGGGAAATTCCATAGACAGAGGCACCTGGCGGGCTATAGTCCATGGGATTGAAAAGAATTGTACGGGACTGAGCAATTGAGCTGTAGCACATTTGGTGCTTTATACTTGTGGATATCATAATGTAACTCATGCATGTTTTCTGTAATGATTTTTTTCATGTGAAGTACAGAGCTGCTCAGTATGGAATGTGTATATTTTTATGATTATAATTTTATTTTAAGTTTGTAGTACTACACTCTGGGTGGGACAGCTGGACAAAAGGACTACTCAGCAGGATGTTGCCAGTCTTTTAGAAGAGTTTGGTCCAATTGAATCAATTAATGTGAGTATTTATTAAATTTCTTAACGACAGTAGATAGAAGTAGTTAATGTTATATTGTGAAATTAAGGGCTTGAGATCTAAGTTAAAATTGGTCTAGGTTTGTAGAAGATGTGGCTGGAGTTGAGATGTTCTCTAAGTTTTTGTTTAGCATTTAACTACATTTTTTTGATAACCAAATTTAATCTAAAATCTTTTTTTTTAAGTGACTTTATATAACAAAGCTTGGGGCTGTAGATTGTTGATGATTGGCAGTTGAGACTAAACTGGAACCACCAATTTTCAAATTTTTTTAAACTCCAGTTATAGAACACAGGCTCTGGAGGGTACAGGGGATTGGAGTTGGGGTGGTTGGAACTGACTGCTTAATATTATGTCTTGTTACTTTTTGGTTTTGTTATCATGTTTTATAATATTAAAATCTTTTGGAGCAGATGATTCCTCCCAGAGGTTGTGCCTATATTGTTATGGTTCATAGGCAAGATGCTTATCGTGCCCTGCAAAAACTGAGCCGAGGGAACTACAAAGTGAACCAGAAATCTATAAAGGTACTGTTTTATCAGTTATAGTTCATTTTTTAAAAAATGTAACATATATTATGAGACTTCTAAAAACTGTAGCTTTGGACACTGGGGTATTATTACATGTGCATCTTTTTTTAAAGAGATTATCTCCTAAGAGTTAACATAAAATTTTAAATGGCTGGGTATATGGTAGAATTTTGTCTTTTTTTTTTTTTTTTAAGTTTGCCATCTCAGAACTATGAAAAATAATCACTGAAGATAGAGGGAAAGATATAGGTGCATGGGTGTTCTTCCTCTGAGGGGCCAGAGTCTGTTTCCTTAAAGTCCCAATACCCTGTTGTACCCTTGGATTTCACTGCAAAAGGATTTTGTCTAATGTTGAGCTTCTGATGTACCCAAGACTTTTAAAAGTGTTCTCTACTTTCTTATGCCCAATCAGCCAGTCTCTGATAAATTTTTCCCTTTTCTCTTAGTTTTATGCTGTCTGGGTAGGGGTGATTGGAAGAGTGAGAAAGAAGATCATTGACAATCAGATTTCCTTCTAGGACAAACAAGAGTGGGATGAAAGGGTAACCAGATTTCCTAGCACCAGAGATACTTTGAGTGAGCCCCACGGGTAGCCAGACCAGATTGTTCTCTTGCTGACCAAGTCTGAGTGATTGGAATCATGGGAAACAGTTATCTCTCAGTTTATGACATTCTTTTCCCTTCCGTTTTATATTTTAACAAATGTTGAACTAGATTGCCTGGGCCCTAAACAAAGGAATAAAGGCAGATTATAAGCAGTATTGGGATGTAGAACTTGGTGTTACTTATATTCCATGGGACAAAGTCAAACCTGAAGAACTGGAGAGTTTCTGTGAAGGAGGAATGTTGGACAGTGATACACTTAACCCAGGTAAAGTAGTATTTAGTTTTTTTTAATATATTTATTTCCTTGGTAGTACTATGACAAATGTTTATTCTTTGCCTTAGGAACTGTTTTTTGAGATTTTTCAAATACCCATTATGTGGGTGCTAGTCTCTCCATTATAAACTAAGGGAACAATGGTGAATAAGACAAATGTGGCCTTTGCCCTTATGCAACTTATATTTAGTGGGAGAGATGCAGACACAAATAATTACTGATTGTGGGGTTCATTATTCGTTATAATATTAAGTGGATCTTAAGTAGACTTTTTCAGTGTAAAAAAACTAACAGATCACATGAATCTTAAACTGAACATTGTTAGTAAGATCCACTGCCTCATAATAATTTCTTTGAAAATGTTTAAATGTCCAGAGAAGCCATCAAAAGTAAACATGTAAGATGAGATGCAGTTATTTGAAGCCTGGATATTAAAAATGCCAGGTTGATAGTGGAATTTTCATTGGGGAAAATGCCAGCCTGTGGGGACATGACCAGAATGATAGATAGCAGGACAAAGAGGAGCACAGGATGGCATGGCAAAATAGAGTAAATATTTCAGACGTTACAGAGCTTCAGTCAGGAGTGCGGGGCTGGACTTGCCCCACACAGCACCTCCCTGTGCGTGCACAGCGCCTTCACTTACAGATAGAGCTAGGCGTTTCTGTTCAGGCAGACTGGTGTTGAAGGTCTGTGCTCCAGGTGTTCTGGGCATCTCTGGTCCAGGATAAAAGGAACTCTGCTCCTCCCTCCCAGGGTCTTTGATCCAAAGACCTCCTCCTCCACCATTGTGGTTAAGAACAGAGACTTAAGAGCCAAATGTATCTGGGTTGAATCCCATCTCTGCCTCTGCCAAGTGTGTGTGACTTTGTTTTCCTCTCTCATAAAACAGGAATAATAAAAAATAGAACTATTACATCTGTGTATATATGTATGTATGTATGTAACAAAGGCTTACATTTTCAGTTTATAATTTTAAACCCAGAAATGATTTTTTTTAATGTTGATGATATTAAAATCAGAGAGCTTTTTGATTATATTTCTTTACCTCTTCATAGATTGGAAGGGAATTCCCAAGAAGCATGAAAACGAAGTTGCTCAAAATGGAGGAGCCGAAACCTCACACACAGAACCAGTGTCTCCCATACCTAAGCCTCTGCCTGTGCCTGTGCCTCCTATTCCTGTTCCCGCACCGATAACAGTACCGCCTCCACAGGTGAGTGTACTGGGGGCATTGCTGAAGCTCTCGAGTGTCTAAAAGATACCTTTCTAAATCTTACTGTTGATGTATGTCTAGATTCATAGTCAAAAGATGTGAGTACATAGATGTGCATATTAATTTCTTATATATTGGTATGTCAGACCTAATATTTATAAATGCTTTCAAAAACCAGAATAAATTTTATTTTGCCTTACATCTGCCCAGATTATTCAGTATCTTATTGCCTCATAAACTTTTTGACTTGAAATGTGATTTTCCTGCTACATGTTAAGAGCTAAGTAACTAATATGTTGGTAAGAATTAGAAGTACTTGATCCATACTTTCATGTGTGATTCACTAGATTTTTCTTTCAGTACCTTCTTTCCTCAGTTTCTCACATTAAAACTGAATAAGATAAATCTCTAAGCTATCTCAGGCGGTTGCCTAGCTTCTTGATTTTTCTCAGTGTTAGGAGAAAAGTACATGCTTTGGCACATTCTTAGCTGTGATCTTTTATAAATGGATTCCTCAAATTGGCACTCTTTACGCGACCTTTTGGATATGACCTTCCAGTGCAGGCTTCAGTGTATGTCAGCACTCTCTTAAAGAAACTTGACTGATCTGTTAAGGTTGATACTTCTCTTTTAAGCAATAACTAAAGTGTTTGGTAGGTATTACATGTCAGGCATTAGCACTCAATATTTATTTATTCTCTAATCTCCATAATTATGTGAGGTTGGCACTTTTTCATCTTATAGATGAGTAAACTGAGGTCTGTGGAGTGTAATGTAAGTCGCTTTCTCAGGGTCACAAAATGACTTAAAAGGGGGAGCAGGCAGTTTGACCCCAGGAACTGTGGTCTTAATCACAGTTACAGTGCAAATTACCTGGTAGCTTTTCTTAGAGTTGTATTCCTCAAACTTAATTGACCTGACCGTGAGACATTTTTTAACATTAATATTCTGGCAGAACATCAATATAGGTGATGGTGAATCACAACGTGGTATTTGCTTTGATAAGTAGAGGGCAGACTGTGATTTCTGGAAATTCCTTGGTAGCTCAATGGTTAGAACTCCATGCTCCCACTGCAGAGTTGCAGCTTCAATCCCTGGTGGGGGAACTAAGATCCTGCAAGCCACATGGAGCAAGCAGCCCAGAATTTTTAGAAAGGGGGAAAAGTATGTAGTTTCCATTGTTTTGGAGTGGGTACAGATTACCACTGTTATCTAATAAGTGTATTCACATAATAAGCACAATTTAGAGATACTGGTTTTTTTCAGCAAGGTATTTTCTTTGTCTCTACCCACTATATGAGTGAGAGGGTGGCTAGATACGTGGCTTCATTTTCCTTTCTTTCTTTCTAGGTCCCACCGCATCAGCCAGGACCTCCTGTAGTTGGTGCTCTCCAGCCACCTGCTTTCACGCCTCCTTTAGGAATTCCACCTCCAGGCTTTGGGCCTGGTGTTCCTCCTCCTCCTCCTCCGCCACCATTTTTGCGCCCAGGATTCAACCCAATGCATTTGCCACCAGGTACACTAAGTTATTTGAGAAGATACTCTCTTTTAAGAGCCAGAAATAAAGTGACACAACTTAAGTTGGCATTGTTTTTCTTATTCTAGGTTTTCTTCCTCCTGGACCCCCACCTCCTATAACTCCACCAGTATCCATTCCTCCTCCTCACACTCCACCAATAAGCATCCCAAACTGTAAGCATGTTTTTCCTTTGTGTTCACTTGTCCTCTTGGAGTTGGGAGTAGGAGGGAGAATGGACCAGTAATAGGTTCTGTAGAATGGCAAAAGAATGTTAACCGGGGGGATAATTAATTATTCAGCTTCACATGTTGATGTAATTATATTCCTTAGCTACTATCGCTGGTATAAATGAAGACACTACAAAAGACTTATCTATTGGAAATCCCATTCCAACAGTGGTGTCTGGGGCTAGAGGAAACGCCGAGTCTGGTGACAGTGTGAAAATGTATGGCTCTGCTGTGCCACCTGCTGCACCTACGAATCTGCCTACCCCTCCTGTAACCCAGCCTGTTTCACTTCTTGGTAAGTTCATTTTTTTTATCATTAGTTTTCTTTCCCCTGCCCAAGTTAGGCTTTTTAGAAACAGTGTTCATTTTGGTAAATTATTCTCTGAGGCTGTTTTCCTTGGAGGAAGATCTTTCTTTTAAATATGTGTACATGGTCTTCACCAAGCCTACCCTTAAGAGACAGCCTCAAAAATGAAATCATGTTTGTTTCTCTGTCTTGAATAAAAGTTTGGATTTGCACATCTTAAGTTGGTATAGAAAAGTGATCAGACAAATCTCTATGAACAGGAATTGGTACATAGTCCAAGATAAACAAAATCCCAGACATCCTGGCATAATAAGTAAGATACAGACTTTTTTTTAAGCAACATAGTTTTTTTTTTTCTGTCTGGATTAACTTTTATGTATTTAAAATTCCTGGACTTTGATAGCATTCTCTGTAGGCTGGCAAAGAGACTATCTTTGATACATTGCAATAAAATGGCCTTGTTACCTGAGTGACAGTTGCACAGCCTGAGGCAGTGCTTTTCCACTGACCCCTCAGTTTCTCTTATAAGACTTAACCTGTTGTATTCTTTACCCACAACTCAACTTCAGAGATCCAAGGAAGTGTGGTTTAGATTGTTCACATCTTTAAGAGGCTTTACCCTTGCTTGCTTGAATTTAAATGAATATGCCATATACTTGTTACAGTGACCATCCTATAACAAATTATTATATTTGAAGTGGTATTGCTAACTATAATTAACACTTGATTCTGATAATGGGTAGTTAATTTATCCTTACTATTGTAATGTTTCAATCCTGTGAACCCATTGTATTTTTTAAAGGTGTGTGTTTGTGCACAAATGTTTGTTTTCCTAATCTTAGATTTTTTTAAGGAAAGAGCCCTATACTCCTGGGATATAGGGCTGTGGGACATTGGTTTGTGATGTAGGACTTTTACTTTTCACCTGCAGTTTTCAGGACTGTTGGAAATTTTACTTTGTTGCGTGTACTACATTTATAATAAAAATTAATTTGTTTTTAAATGGCATGCTGTCTTCTGCCCTCTCCAAGACTGAGGTTAGGCTAACAATAAACTTGATTTTTATTTCTTTTAGTACACAGACTGGGTAATAGTAAAAGGATTTATGGTTAAAATTTGTCACAAGTAGTGTACAGTGGTCATTATATGATGCAAAATGATTTGTTTGATGGGGAAGTTGCGTAAGAGGTCTGTCTGTGCCCTGATGGAAGTCATAGTAGAAGGAACAGTAGTAGACTGGGGGCCAGGAAACCTCAGTATCTTTGATCTCAGTTTTCTTAGAATCCCCGCCCCCCCAATATTTGTAATAAGATGATTATACAAGAATCACAGTGAATCTAAGTTGGGTAGAATTTTCTGATCACTCTTCTTTCCTTCACCCCACACCCATACCCCTGATTACGAATTCTCATTGAAATGAAATTTCCTACTCTGGTGTCCATAGATATTAGATCACCTGAGACTGTTTGCTTGCATTTGTGCCTTTTTTCTGGGTTTAGTAAATTCACTAAATCAGTGAAAAGATTTCATCATCTCTAAGACTTTGGTAATCAGTAGTTTTGAACAACCTTCAAGAATAAATAACCCAGGGAGTTCCCCTGGTGGCCTAATGGTTAGGATTCCAGGCTTTCACTGCCATGGCTTAGGTTCAGTCCCTGGGCTGGGAACCAAGATCCCACAAGCCACATGGCACAGCCAAAGACAAACAAGAATAAACATCCTGCCTTTTATTTAACATTTAGGCTTTGGAAACGCTGCCCTTAATTTCTCATCACTACTGAAATGTGTAATTTAAACTCTGAGCCAACATGTGAAACAAAACAAATCAAAGCTAGTCAATGCTAGAAAAATAATCAAATTTCTTAGCATTTTTTGTTATGCAACATACCTGCTTAGATGTCCATCTCCTCCCACCCACCAGACTGGAAGCTCCATGAGAGAGGAACATTTATTATGTAAGTGTATGGATGGATGCTTTTCAGTGTAGGGCTGTTTATAGTTCACCTCTGACGATGATCTTTGTCCTTAATTTTTAAAACAAAAAATTTAGGAAATAAAGGTTGTTCCAGATCTGGAAAGGTTAAAAATAACTGATATAGCATAAAAATAAGAACAGTTTTGTTAAAATAAGCACTTTTAAGTAAAATGCAGTAGCTTTATTTGAATCATGAAAAAAATACACTTCTGTTTCCCTTCAATTAGAAGTCTTGAAAAGAGTATCCCATGAATTTTGACCTTTTATAGAAATGAGACTTTTTAATGTATATGCAAATAAAGGAGGATTTATCCAAAAGACTGACCACAGTTCCATCATTTTGATAAAGGTGTAATCACATACAATATTGTAGTACTAAAGGATCAGTAAGTAGGTTGGACATTGTTGATGTCAGCCACGAAACAGAAGACCAGAACTAAGATGCTTTCATGTTTTCTCTTGGTGCTCTAATGTTTTCTCTTACGATAATAAAAAGCAGTGTTACACCATACAGAAAAGTTTAAGCCTAGGAGGTAAGACTAAACTTCAGCTTCTTCATCTATGAGAAAAGAAATAAAATGTTAAACCAGGGTGTTGGGATGATTTAGTTGGACTAACATAAACATATATAAACAGCTGACATGGGGCCTGTCACAAAGTAGGCACTCAGTGAATGGTGGGTGCTTATTACAGGTAAGAAATATCGTAGACAATATTTAGAAGAAAGAAGAGTATTTATACTTGGAAATTCTAAAATTATATTACTGTAGCTATAATTTATTTTAAATTGTTCTAATTGTCAGCAGTAGAAGTAGCTTTTTTAGGAAAGTATGTATCTTGGCATGGTTGCCTCAGATATTTTTACAGTATATTAAACCAGGTGATAAGTTCACATATATAGAAGTTCCATCATGGCTTAGTGATAAAATGTGTACTGGTTATATAGTAGTGGCATTTCATTTAAATAGCATGATTTGGTATCTGTATTTATCCTATTCATGATACTCAAATTGTTTTCATACAATGAAAGGTAAATATGTCCTTGAGAGTTAACTGAGTTCTTGGATCTTAATTTCTGAAAGGTGGCAATGATATTTTTAAACTAGAGGGGCCAGTAAAATGTTCAACAGATCTTCCAAAATTCTGTTGTGGCCCTTGGTTATGAAGGAGGCAGTGGGGTGCTTTAAGGATGGTTTGGTTTAAAGAGTTTTCTGAATGATCAGACTTAAGTGTAGGTGTTAGTTTAGAAGTGATGACTCTCTGTTTCTGGAATTGGGCTGAGGTAGCCCACACCACCAGATTTGTAGAGAACCACCTCCATCTTCTAGAGATTTTTATTGTTTTAGTAACTGATAATCTGAAAACAAAAACTATTTGATGCACAATGATAACTTACTACTTGATTTTAAAGGAATCTGTGCTTAATACCTCACACTCCCAAATAGCTTGCTAGAGCAGTGGTCATTTCATTAAAGTTAATAGTTTACAGTTGTTGACCATTTAGAAGAGCAGGAATATTAAAGATAATAGTAATTCAGTACATTCTCTTTACTGTATAAGTGTATGTATTTATTACTTTTCCAAACTTATGTATAACATGTATCTCTAATACAATGTACAACATTCTTATTTAAAATTTCATTGTAATGTGAAATTTGGGTTACTTTGGTGTTCCAAACAATAAAAAAAAATACACAAAAAAATGTTTGTTTGTGTTACATATCTATTGTGTTACCAGCATATCCAAAATATCTTTTCAAGGAAGAAATTAAGCTAAGTCAGACTCATTCCTATTGTGCAAAATTAAAGTCTCTTCTCTTGTCAGGTACATACATTCATTAATTATTATTATACAGAGATTCTCCCCAGTTTTGTCACAGTGCTATATAAACTGATGGTAAACTTTATAAGTAAGAATTGGGTATGTGTAAGATTCCATCTTATTGATAATATTTGTTACCAAAGATTTAAAGCACAAGTCACAGATGAGTGGCCTACAAGCTGAATTGCTGGACAGTAGCATGATGTATTTCGTGCTTGATTTTTCACACTTCCTTGCCTGGTGTTTGATTTTCGAAAGTTTGAACACGTCAAGAATTATGTAGACCAAATTGGTTTGTAAATTAATCAGGTATATTTGCTTTTATGCCATAGCTGTGACCTTAATACTGTCTTGAAGATGAACAATTTTATTGTCTGTAATTCCACTTGATTCTTGAACAGTGCTGGGATTAGGGGCTTCAACTCCTGTGCTGTCGAAAATCCACTTTTAACTTTATAGTTGGCCCTCAGTAACCAAGGTCCCACATCTGTAGATTCAACCAACCACATACCCTGTAGTACGTATTTACTGGGAAAGCAGTCTGTGTAAGTGGGTCCGTACAGTTCAAATCTGTGTTTTTCAAGGGTCAACTGTACTTTAAAATTGATATTTTGAGTTGTGATTTCACTTAGCTTTAGAGTTTTCTCCCTAGAATTTTGATTTTTTTATAGTTTTTAATATTTTAAATTAGAACATTAGAGCACCAGTGTACTAGTGTGAATAACATTTAAAGGAATCCTGAAGAAAATTCTCAGTATTTTTTTTAATGGTAATGTCTAATTTTTAAAACACTTTTTGCATTTTAATTTTTTTCTTATTGTAGACTTGGTTATGATATTGGTTATATTAAATTATAACCTAGAGGGGTTTACCAAATGTTCTTTTGTCCTATAAAAGTGTTCTTTGAAAGCTTTAAAATATTTGAATTGGTACTCTAAATATTGCATTTTATTATTCCACTAGTGTTTTATACTTAGAAATGCTTCCAAAATACTCATCACAGTGCTTCTTTCAACTTTGTATAAAAACATTGTTCAATGAATGATTACTAGTGATCAATCCACAACAAATACTTACTTTGGGTATGAATTTATACATGAATATACTGTATTTTCTCAGAAGGTGAAGCACTTCAAACAAAACCTTGGGAAAGTCTTGCATAAAAACGTGAAAGGTGCTTATCACATTGTCTCCATCTCTGTCTGCACCTTCTAGGCTGCAGAACTCCAGCCTAAAGAGTCTCTTTTTTAATTTAAACCTGACAGCTTTTGGGGCCTAAGGTAGGTAGGAGGGACAGAAACTCTGGGCTCTAGATTGATTTTTGGTAGACAAGGATAATGCTATGAAGAATTGCAGGTAAGATTCTTTCCAGATAACACTGAAAATTACAGATGATCTCATTCAGTGATGGATTACCAGTATATCCCAGACTTCTTGACTCCAGTAGTACAACTCTTAACTCTAAGTCACATCTGTTATGCTTTTGTATACAAACTGAAATTCTAAAAAACAACTATAAAAGATCTATAGGAAAATTGACCAAACCTTATTGTAGATTATTTTTCAAAAAAAAAAGAAAAGAAGTCATTTTTAAGAGATAATGGTTTCTGTTTTTTGGTTGTTGTTTTTTTTTTGGTTGGTGGTTTGTTTCATTTAAAATTAGGGTTTTCATGTCCTATGCCATGCTAAAAATAGATATACGTCTTAGTATACTTACACTATATTATTGAAACTCAAATTTCTTTTAAGTCTTTGCTACCATTCCTTGTGTGTGTGTGTGTGTGTGTGTGTGTGTAGTAATGTATAATGCAATCTAACATGTGCTTTCTCTCTCATTCTTGGAAAACTAGCTCATTTTTTTCATTCTCCCCAGCTCCCAACACAGTACCTGCTAGAAGAATCACCTGGGAGTCTCTTCAGAATAATTATGCCCTAATTATTATTATTTGGTGAATCTAGGCAAAGGTACAACATGTTCGGGTTGTACTATTATTTCAATTTCCTGAAAGTCTGTAGTTTAAAAGAAAAAAGACAGCTTTCAATGGTTCAACAAACATATCTGTATGCCTAGAGGCTCTCAGGGCGTTGATGGGAGAGATAAGAGTGGCTGGTATATCTTTTTCCTTGTGTGAACAGATTTCAAATTAGGTTCATGCACAGTGCCACAGTGGCATTCTTTTGGAATCAAAAAAGGAAACTGCGACTGGGAGCAGAAAAGGAGGTTGTGAAAGAACATGGCAGCTTTTCTCAAAATAAATTTCAGGTCTTCATAGGTAAGGAAAGAGACCACCCTGTGGAGAGACTGTTTTTGCCCCCGAGAGGTATCTTGTCTATGAGTTTAGTTGTCAGTTTATGCCACCACCATACATTCATATGTTCAACATGTTTACTCCCAATACCTACTGGGGACCAGGCACCATTCTGGGTACTAAAGATACCTCAATGACAAGAGAAGGCCTATCTTCCTGGAGCTTACATTCTAGCAGGGACTTAGATAATAAGTAAACTAATAATTTCACATGAAGATATTCTTGGGAAGAGAGTAAAGCAGAGAACGGGATTGGAGGAATGTCGTGTAAAGTGTACTGTTTTGAATAAAATGGCTGGAGAAGGCTTCTGAGGAGGTAATATAGAGAGAAATAATAAGAGGAAAGAGTCGTGTAGATGCAGAGGAAGAGCATCTCATTTAGAGAAGACAGAAGGGGAGCTTGGGCTGAGAACAAACTACAGAGGGCTATAGGGCTGGAACAAGGTGAACATAAGAGCAACCATGATGAGTTCAGAGCTATTTATCAAGGGTCAGTCAAGAGCAACAGGAAGTGTAGGTTTGAACACTGTTGTGAACTGGTTTTCATTTTTCAAAGGATTGTATATGGCAATTCTGGAGAAAGCAAACTGCAAGAGTGAAATGAGGGGACTATTTTGGATGAAGATAGAGCCTTCAAAGTGACACTCTTACATACGTGAGCGAAGAGCCAAGAATGACTACGTTTTGTTGTTTGTTTGTTTTTAACCTGAGCATTTGGTAGTGTAATCGTCATTCCTGAAATGGATTCCTCCATTTGGTAGTGTAGTCCCATTCCTCAAAGGAGTGGGTTTAGGGTGAGGATGTCAAGTTAAATATGTTGGACGTTTTGACATTTAGGTGCAGATGTCAGCTAAACAACTGGTAAAGATAAGTTCTGGTGTTGTCAGCAAATACAAATGACATTTACAGCCACCAGTTGTGAAATTACCTAGGGAGGGGATATAGTGCGAAGGATGAGCCCAGGAATACTACAGCATCTAGCAGCTGAAAATATAGTACGGAGAACTAAGAGTTTGTATATATCAACCATGTAAGCCTTACAATTCTTTGAAGTCGACAGAGTTATCCCCATTTTGTAGATAGGGCGTAAGAGGCATAAAGAGATGAAGTAACCTGCTCCATGTAGCAGTGCCTAGAATTCAAGGTACCCTTGTTCCAACACCCATGCTTTTAGCCACTGTCCTGTACTGTTCCATCCAGCAAAGGCACAGCCAGGGAGCTAGGAAACACTAGAGGGAGGTACTCTGGAAGCTGAGTAAAGAAAGTTCCTATGGAGGAGGGAGACGGCAGCCATCAGAGGCCATTGTTGGGTCAAAGAGGAGCGCTGAGACTTGCCAACTGGTTTTAGCAAAATGAAAGCTTCTGGGTGACTTTGGGAAATGTGGTTTTATTGGAGTGATGGATTCAGAAGCCTGTATAAGGATATATATAGGAGAGAATGAGAGATGAGGCAATGGTACAGTGATTCTGGACATCTTACTCTGAGATGTGCCATATGGGAGAACATTAAAATGAGGGTGAGAGCTGAAGGGAGATCCACAGTGAGGGAGGGTGTTGTTTTTAATTTCTAAAAGATGGACAAAACTCCAGCATGTTATTACTGGAAAACCCGGGAGAGGGGAAATTTTTGATGCAACAAAGAAGAGAGATTTGCTAGGTTGATATTCTTATGTAGATGAGAGGGGGGGACCTAGATTTGGGGTTTGAGTGTGGGGCTTCATTTAGCCTTTGGAACACATGTTCCAAACAGATGTTCACAGATGGAAGGAGCAATACGGATACAGGTGCAGGTAAAGGGTAGGTTTGGTGGTAGGTGGGTGGATGAAAAAGTCTTTCTAAATGCCTTTTTTTTTTTAACGCTATACCAACTAGGATAAATAAAACATATTTCCATTTAACATTACTTGGTAATGAAAAGAAATGAAGTACTTATACATGCTATAACATGGATGGGCCTTGAAAAGATATGCTAAATGAAAGAATCCAGTCACAAAGGGTCGCATATTGTATGATTCTACTTATATGAAATGTCCAGAATAGCCAAGTCCATAGAGACAGGAAATGGAATGTTGGTTGCCTGGAGGTTGGGGGAAATGGGGAATGGTAGTTAATGAATACAGGGTTTCTTTTTGAGATGATAAAAGTTGTTCTAAAATTTATTTTGATGGTTGCCCAACTCTTGAGTATATTAAAAAAAAAAAACATTGAACTACACCCTTTACATGGGTGAATTGTAGGCTATATGAATTTTACCTCCCAGAAGCTATATAAAACCAACCAGGCAAGAGCAGGCAATTAAGGAAAAACAGGAACATTTGAAACATGCCTAGAAGCATAAGAATGTGAATTGACTCAGGGAATTAGAATTGCTGGCCAGGATTAAGGGAGCATTTGTGGTTGTAGTTACAAAAAAAATGAGGCCAGTCAGCATGTTGGGGTGGTGCCCAGCCATATTCAGGGGCAGATTAGGTAGAAGAGTTCCATTTAAAACCAATTTCCAAGCAGCATGGTGAGGGAGAACCATGGACTCCCAAGACAGGTAAGGAGGAAAGGAAAGACGTGACGGGCATGGGGAACATGATCCTAGTGGGGTTGATGGCTGTTTTGGGTCCTTGAAAATGAGAATTCGGAAGTAACGAAGTTGCTTCTGATGAAAAGTCCAGGACTTCCCAGAGGCATTGGCTGTGGTAGAATGAAAGACAAGATGATTGGTGGAGAAGAAGCAGAAGAACCATCCTTTCTGCTGATTGGCCTTTATCAGATGTTCCCTCTGCCCTTCCTCCCCTTGCTCTCCTCCATTTCCTTCTTCACATAACAAATCCTTGCTTTTTTAAAAAAGAAAAAATCCAACTTAAATTTTCATCATCTGTGAAAGAATACAAGTAACAGATTCAGCTGGTCTCTGCCACAGTTAATAAGTCAAGCCTTATTCTTCTGAGATTTCGAGGTCCACGCTGGTCTCCAACCATATCAACCTTCCCCTCCCACACCACCCCTTTAGCCTTTTAACATACTTGTTTCTTATTTCCCATGATTACCAACATCTTTGCTATAGAAAGCAGTGGCATCTCCCTAATCTTGATACTTGTTTTTTAGTTGTGGAACAGTTGAGGGCTTTTTGACTCATAGGAAATAGCCGTGTCTATTTAAACTCCAATGAGTTTCTTCCCTAGTAGCTTGGATGGTAAAGAATCCACCTGCAATGCAGGAGACCCGAGTTCGATCTCTGGGTCAGGAGGACCCCATGGAGGAGGGTATGGCAACCCACTCCAGTATTATTGCCTGGAGAATTCCATGGACAGGGGAGCCTGGCGGGCTACAATTCATGGGGTCGCAAAGAGTCAGACATGACTGAAGTGACTTAGCACACGCACGAGTTTCTTCTACTCCTTGAATTTAAATAATTTGTCTGCCTTAAAATCTTGCTGTTTTAGAAAATTTGGAGTTTTCTATCTACTGTGCTGTTTCCCCAGGTCTGAATGCCTCCCTTTTTTGTTTCATCCATATTCTGGATAAGTTAACACCATGACTGTTAATCTTCTGAGCTCTATACATTTAATCTCTTGAACACATTTTCATCAGGTGTAGCCCAGGCCTCTTCAACTCTCAGTGTTACCATGTGAAGTTTGTCATCTGTCTCCAGAAATTGCTTGTTATTAAATTTCTGCATTGCACAGATGCCTCCATCCTCTCGTTCAAAGCAGAGAGCTGTTTTCCTCCAGCTCTTAGATTCTGCCTGTCCTGCTGATGAAAAGTTTAAATGTTCCTCCTTCTCTAGCACCTCTTTCAGTTGTCTCTCACCTCTGTCTCCTGGATCCTTGAAAGAAGAGCCTCACTACTCTCTAGTATCCTCCCTCCTCCCCCTTCTTGCTTTCCTGAAAGATGGATCTTTCAAAAATGAACATAGGACCATCCCTGCTAAAAATCCCTGTGTGGTTTTCCCACCATTCTAGATCAGTCCAAGTTCCTTATTATGCATCGAAGACCTGGATTGCCCCGGCCTACCTTGTTCGGCCTCACACATCTCATCTTTTTTTCTTTTTCTTTTTCTAATTTTTAATTGATAGCGATTTATATTTGTACAGATTCTAGATGCTTCAGTAATAAACCTCACCTTCTCTCCTCGATTTTTATTCAAAAGACATTCTGCTGCAGTAACAGCACACTTTACTGCTTCAGCTTGCTAATAGGCCTTTTCAGAAGCACCATCCTCTTGATCATAATACCCTTCCTTCCTAATGCTGGCCAGAATATTTTTCCCTTCTGTTGACACCTAATTCAGACATCTCATGGGACTTCTGCTCATTTTCACACACACCAACTTTTCTCAGTTTTACTGTTGTCACCATACTAGTGTGTACCATCTCCTATAGCAATTAACATTTGTTTCTACTAGGCTATATTCTGTTTGAAGGAAAAATTATTTTTAGTCCTTATATCCCCAGCACATGCTTCCCTGTGGCCCAGTGGTAAAGAATCCATCTGCCAATGCAGGTTTGATCCCTGGGTCGGAAAGTTCCCCTGGAGAATGAAATGGCAACCCACTCCAGTTGTCTGGCCTGAGAAATCCCATGGACAGAGGTGCCTGGCAGGCAACAGTCCACAGGGTTGACAACAGGTTGGGACACAACTTAGCAACTAAAGAACAACATCCCCAGCACAGTAAATGTGTTAACAATGTAAAAAAAGCCTTGATGTTCAACATACATATGGATGAATTTTTTTTTTTTTTTTTGAAGTTTGTAACTCTGGAAAGCTTGTCCGTGGTATATTGCACATCAAACTTTGAAATAAAATGAATAATTGCGTTGAATGTCCTTTAGATCTGGGTAACTCACTGCATATTCCACTGGTATGTGTATAACATCAGTTTTCTTAATAAAAATGAAATTCAGCTGTTATCCCTACCAGGGGCTTATACCACCAGGTATGTTTTTTTAATCAAATGTAACTTTAATTAAAAGCAGTACTTTTTTGTTCACGGCAAACAACAGATGAGCAAAAGAAATCTGTAATTCTACCACTTGTGTATTTTGAAGGCCAGCATTTGGTACTATGGAAATACTGTCAGGGGAGTCTGTACTTTGTTGGCCCATAAAGGGTTAAAGGGAAATCAGCTTATTTATGAAAGAGGAAAAGTATTTGAATGTATAATATTTTAAGTAAATCCCAAATACAAATATCCACATATGTTGGATAGATTAATTAGGCAATTTTTTGTTTTTCTTTATAAAAATATGCTTTGGAGAATTCTTTGGTGGTCCAGTTGTTAGGACTCTGCATTCACTGCCATGGACTCTGGTTCAATACCTTGTTGGGGAACTAAGATCCCAAAAGCCTCATGTTGTGGCCAAAAAATAAAAATAAATTTTTTTTTTTAATGTTTGTAGGAGGTTTCATTATATGGGACTTCCCTGGTAGTCCAGTGGCTAACACTTCACTCTCCCAGTGCAGGGGCTTGGAGTTCAGCCCCTGGTCAGGGTACTAGATCCCACAAGCCACAACTAAAGATCCTGTTTGACAAAATAAATATTAAAATATATATATGCATGTCCTGTGAAAGTTAACCCTGTTAAGTCAATATGTACCCTCAGATGCATGTTACAAAGAACTTAGAAATGCGTTCTAGAGATGGGTTTATATTTTACAAAGAATCATTGCCCATTTGATCTCTGTGCAAAGATTGAGGTTGGCCTTTGGCAGCTGTCAAATTGGTAGTTGAGGAAGCCTTCAGTATTCCCATTGTCCTGCAAAGATCTGTTTCCTCTTAAAGATTCATCTGAACTTAATTCTTCTGTTATAATAAGATACTTTTAACCCTTTCCCCGTCTCTCTAGTGTAATTTAAAACTTGCTATTGGCCCCTTGAGCATATAGTTTGCTACTAGAATGTGCCACACCAAGTATTTTAACAGAGTAAACATTTTATCATTTTTATCCTTGAGTAAAAGCTGGTGGGAAAGGAAAATTTTATTTAGGTGCTTCTATATATGATAAACTATTGAAAGAGGCTGTGCATGGGTACATATATTTTATGTTGCTTGTTTTTAAGTCCACAAGTATTGGTACTGTATGATTTCTTTAAAAAGTGGGAGCAAGGAAATAGCTTAGTTGCTGGGTTGTCTCACTATATGGTACAGTCTCAGTAAATGTACAGTAAATGGCATCAAGAAAGTTTGCTGTGAATTTCATATAATTCTGAGGTAGAGTGTAAGTGTGAAGAGTATATGAAGGGCTGAGGTCTTTGCCTCATTCATCCAGTTCATCATTTGTGGCTTTTCATTATGGTAATTAACATTTTCTTAGGCCTGATAACATGGAAGCTTAATTTGTTTCAATTACCAAACTGCTTGACTCTAAACTATGGTGGATATTGGGGGTCCAAGAGAGGCTAATAAGATCTTAATGATCAGAAATACAGAACATGGTGTTTTTGCAAAGTGAAATACTTAGTGTTAGGATATTTACCATCTGTCAAAATAGATGTATAGAATAACTTTAGCACTTAGCGATGTGCCAAGCTCTGAGCTCATGCTTATGTGTTTTATCCCATTTAATATCAGCAAAAAGCAGGTATTATTATCCCTATTTCTGAGGCATGTGTCCAGGGTCACTCCTGTGTGAGGTTTTTTTTCACCAAATGTTTCTCTTTAAGCATTAAAAAGAAGGTACTCTAAGTAAAGCGATAAGAGTTACAACTTCATGTTAAGAGTTATAACTTTTACGCATACATTTTCAGTCCACTCTTTTTAGTTCCTAAGTCTGACAGCGTAGTATTGGGCCATATGTTCAGAGGAGCAAAAACTGAAGTAGAAATTCTTGTCTTCCATGTTAGTAATAATTGTGTATACAGAAAATCTATTGTGAGGATTTAGTAGGACTTCCTTAAATGTTTGCTAAAGTGAGTGGGAGGAAGGGATTGAAACTGTAAACATGAAAGAACAAGATGTTGGGGATGGGGGAAAGATGAGAAAGTGCTGGGTGTGCTTTCAGGTTACTTTTCTGTCAGCGTTGCACAAGCATTTCTCTCACCATTGCCACTTGAGTCACAACCTACAACTTGCCAAAGACATCTCTGCAATGTGTGAGTAGATGGCACCTTCTGATCATACCTGAACATTTTCCTTTTTAGAGTAGCTTGTAATGTTAATATTTGCAGAGAAATGAGAGAGGTGATGATACCTGTTACTTAAGTTGGGAAACAAATCTTCTTCCTTTTCTGTATTATACATGATGGGCTGAATTTGACTGTTCCACTAAAGCATAAGTAAAATGCCTCCTGTAAGTAGGAAATAAGACCAGTAGTTATTGTCGCTTTCAGCAGCACTAACTTTTATCAGCCTTGCCATCTTTGGGAAAATGAATAGAAGGTGAATGGCTGAGCACTCAGCATAGTTCAGCAGTCGTTTTGGCATAGCAGTTTACATGTTATGCTGTGCTTTAAAAAGAGACTTGTGAAAACAAACTACATTCTTGCATTGATCTTTATTTTACAAGCATTAGTGTTTTCGATCCATGGGTCGGGAAGATCCCCTGGAGAAGGATATGGCAACCCACTCCAGTGTTCTTGACTGGAAAATCCCATGGACAGAGGAGCCTGGCGGGCTATACAGTTCACGGAGTTGCAAGAATTGGATATGACTTACCAACTAAACCACCACCAGTATTGCCTGAAAAAATTTTAAGGGGAGCCTGGCAGGCTATAGTCCATGGGGTCACAAAGCGGCTGAACAACTGAGCATGTGACTGCACATTAATTACATAAAGCATTTTAATGCCATAGACTCAAAGAAGCCTCCCTCTTCACTGGATTTTCTGGGTCATTGACTCCATTTTTTTCCTAATAGAAAGTCAAAGTAAGACTTAGAGTAAAAAATTTCTAAGAGTACACCTGAAATAAGTTTCAGTTGGCTCAGTTAGTTCATTTCTTTATCTTATTAGGACATAGTGCATTGTGTTTCTCAAGTTTTACAACAGCTGCTAATCAAGGCTGTGCAGAAGGACATTTTGATATACTTTTTCCAAAATGTGGTATATTAGTCTCCTTATGTGACATATTTGGACCTCTGCCCAAATTAGGTAGGTGTGTGTACATAACTTGCATAATGTATCTTTAGGACTGCTTGCCGTGGATTGTTGGTAGGACTTCACATTGAGTTTCTCCTGGGTAGACTGGCAAACAGTATGACATTGGAAGATTGTGAATTTCATTTTGCTCCAAGCACCACAGGAAACAGCTGAAAATAGAATATGCCGTCTCTGTGTTGCTTTATTTACAGTCTCATTTTTATTGCCTCATCAGGTACCCAAGGAGTTGCACCAGGTCCTGTCATTGGGCTCCAGGCCCCATCCACCGGTCTCCTTGGTGCCCGACCTGGCCTGATCCCACTCCAGCGCCCGCCAGGAATGCCTCCACCTCACTTACAGCGGTTTCCCTTGATGCCACCTCGGCCCATGCCTCCACACATGATGCACCGAGGTCCACCACCAGGCCCGGGGGGCTTCGGAATGCCTCCACCTCATGGAATGAAAGGCCCATTCCCACCCCACGGCCCCTTTGTCAGGCCTGGCGGGATGCCAGGGCTCGGGGGCCCGGGGCCAGGCCCAGGGGGTCCTGAGGACCGAGACGGAAGGCAGCCGCCGCCACAGCAGCAACAGCAGCAACAGCAGCAGCCACCTGCACAGCCGCCGCCACAGCAGCCGCCACCAGCCCAGCAGCCACCGCCCGCTCAGCAGCAGTCACAGCCGTTCAGAAATGACAGCAGGCAGCAGCAGTTCAATTCAGGTAGAGACCAAGAAAGGTTTGGAAGAAGATCCTTTGGAAATAGGGTGGAGAATGACCGGGAACGGTACGGGAACCGTAATGATGATCGAGAGAATAGTAACCGTGAGAGGAGAGAGTGGGGAAGGAGGAGCCCCGACCGGGACAGGCACAGAGACTTGGAAGACAGGAATAGACGCTCTAGCGGGCATCGAGACAGAGAGAGAGATTCTAGAGATAGAGAGTCTCGTAGAGAGAAGGAAGAAAACCGAGGCAAGGAGAAGCCCGAGGTGGCAGACAGGGCAGGCGGTAACAAGACCGTGGAACCTCCCATTAGCCAAGCGGGAAGCGTAGACACTGTTTCAGAACTTCCTAAGGGGGAGCCTGGGCCTGCAGTCGCAAAGCCTTCTGAAGAGTTACCTGCTGAGGCTACCTCATCCGTCAACCCCGAGAAGGACCCCGGCTCAGCAGCAGAGGCTCCTCGTTAAGAGAGACTGGGATCTGTCGGATATGACGGCGACACAGGAGGGTAGGGCTTGGGGTGTACAGATGCTGTATTATACATGCTCCCGCTATGTCACAGCCCCACAGTAGTTGGTGGGAGCTGTAAGCAATTTGATTGCTTCCCTTCTATTTAAAAATAGCCACAAAATAACAACAACAAAAAAATACTGAAAATATGAATAAATATTACCCTTTTTGCTGTAACTTTTTAAAAGTTTTGACTTTAAAAAGTTTACAAATCGTAATTAGAAGTGCTATTTTTTTTTTTTTTTTAATTTAAGGTAACGGTGAAAGCTCCTCAAAAAACAATAGGGATGTTTTTAATAAACTCTATTTTCGTAACAAACTTTAATGTGTGCTCTTCTTCCTACACTGCATTAAGGTGGAAAAGGACTGTTCATCAGAGTTTGGTTAATGCTGTATTAGTCTAAATTAGACTTGTTGATTTGATGGAAACAGACATCTTTATGTAGTTATTTTCAAACACTTCATCTGTAATATTTTTGATTTTTAGCATTTCAATCAGAACGCAAAGGTTAGTGGTTTTAATGTTACCTGAAGAGCTTGTGAGTTTTGGGATTCAATCAAGGTGTTCTCCCCCTCCCCGCCCCCCACCCATTGGCTTTGTGGTCAACGTTGCCCTAAACAATTGATAAAAAAAATTCTTTGCTAAGGGAACATTGGACCCCAACATTGCCAGTTGTACTATAAATTATTGCCTGGGTATTACTTCTTTAGAAGGCTGGTTGTTTTTCTTACCATCCCATTAAATTTTTCAAAAAGGTTAAAGAAAATCAAGGTTAGTGTCTGCAGCTTTAAAAGCTTTTTGTCTCATCCGTTTAAGAACTTAAATGCAGCCCTCACTGTTTCTATAAGCCTTGCCTGTTGCCTCTCTTTTCCCCTGCTGAGCAGTGGTAAACTGAGCTTTTCACCCCTGCAAAGTACTCGCTCTTCTTCAAAATAATTGGGTTAACTAGGAAAAACAGTTGTGTTAACCAAGAACTGTTACATGAAGATATTCAAAGGGAAATCAAACCTGTACCTGAAGTACTAGAGAAGCGGTTACATAAAGCTGCTGAGCTAGTGCCAAGGAAAAGACCAGCCGTTAACACAACCCAAGTATTTAAGGCCTTGAAGCTCTTTTCTCCTTAAATTACGTATCTAAACTGCCCTAGTTTGTGTGCTGAACAGGTTCTTTACCCTCATCCTGAGGCAAAGCTGCTTTATTTGATTTTGAGTTTTCTGCAGCAAGATCCTTAATGGGTGGTGGGGGGAAATGTACCTAGGGCAACCTTTGGAAAATAAGAGAAAATCCTGTTTCACATATGTAGACTTGAGTTATAAGCTTACCCTGGTGTATGCTGGCCCACTGAGTTTAAAAGTCCTAGCTGAAACTGCTTCTGGAAATACACATCTGATTAGTGTTCGGGTTTCAAGGAAATATTTCCAGTCGAAAGTATTAAGGTCACCCTATTTGCTCATGAAAAAACCCCAGAAGTATTAAGTGGTAGTAATTACATATGAGGCTTTAAAGGACACAAGCAAGTCCATTTATGTAACAAACTGTACCTTATGAAATGTTAGTGTTGGTTTTTAAGTTCCTACCTGATGGTCATCTTAACTGTTAATTTGTGAGCATACTGTTATCACCAACTTAAAACTTTGAATACATTTATTTTTCTAAATTAGCTTTTCCTCTCCAAGTGATCTTCACTTGCTAAGTCCAACCAAAACAGTTGCTTATTTCTGGTTTCTGTCAAACATCCTACAATTTTCAATTAATAAACTATAACCCACAGTCAAACTTGTGTTAAGATCAACACTTCGTTTTAAAGCATTCTTCTATAGGCATACGTGTTTAGAGAAACAGACTTGAATTACTAATTAGGTGTAGAAATTCTTGTATTTAAACAGGCAGAACCCACAACCAAGTCATTTCTTTGCTTCCACCTTACAGTGGGTATAATGTATTTCTTTAAAGGGCATATGTGAAAGCTGGTTGTGCCAAACTCTACTGTTATTAAAAATAAAACTAAGTGGTCAGTTCAGTTCAGTCACTCAGTCGTGTCCGACTCTTTGCGACCCCATGAAACGCAGCACGCCAGGCCTCCCTGTCCATCACCACCTCCCGGAGTTCACTCAGATTCAGGTCCATCGAGTCCGTGATGCCATCCAGCCATCTCATCCTCTGTCCTCCCCTTCTCCTCCTGCCCCCAATCCCTCCCAGCATCAGAGTCTTTTCCAATGAGTCAACTCTTCGCATGAGGTGGCCAAGATACTGGAGTTTCAGCTTTAGCATCAATCCTTCCAAAGAAATCTCAGGGCTGATCTCCTTTAGAATGGACTGGTTGGATCTCCCTGAGTCCAAGGGACTCTCAAGAGTCTTCTCCAACACCACAGTTCAAAAGCATCAATTCTTCGGCTCTCAGCCTTCTTCACAGTCCAACTCTCACATCCATACATGACCACAGGAAAAACCATAGCCTGGACTAGACAGACCTTCCTTGGTCGGCAAAGTAATGTCTCTGCTTTTGAATATGCTATCTAGGTTGGTCATAACTTTTCTTCCAAGGAGAAGCGTCTTTTAATTTCATGGTCATGGGTCTATAAAAACGGACTGTGGCATTTTGACAAGTAGGTAAATTAATCTTACTCTTCGCTAAGGCTGCAACTTGCCATTTACAATTTCACTAAGTTATCAAAGGGCTCTCTTAAATTGTTAACAGCTACTTTTAAAATAAAGTTACCACCTTAACTTCCCTAAAGCTAACAAAGAATGGCCTACTTGTCTGAGATTAAAATTCAGTTTAGTCTTAGCTAAATATACCAGTTGCTAAAATTTTAACATTTTAATGATCTCATTTAAAAACACTTTCAAAAAAAGTTCTAACATAGTTAATACCCATCAACGTATTACTAAATCTCTTCCATTCACGCTCTATGTATGAATATCAAGTTAATTTAGAATTTCAATTTAAATACTTCAACAGGCTCAAAATACAGTGCCACAGAGAATGTTTATTGCAGGCCTGAGAGAATCGAAATTCAGACAATATACATGTGATTAAGTCTGGCAAAATACAGAGATCAATGAAACAGACATTTTAATTACATATGAGTTTTATAAAATAATACAAATCTTTCAAGTGATCATAAGTCAGTTTTCATTACAGGTACTTAAAGCAATTTTTACAAAGTCACACCAATTACCCTTTTTAAGTTTACAGTGTTAAATGCTTATCAAGTTAAATTTCTACAACTAGCAAGATAACACATGAGTTACTAGGACTCAGACCATGTCGCAGGGAATGTTTACTGGGCAATTCCAATTACACCACAGGCCAAACGACTTCCAGCATTTCCAGTCTTCGTACTTTCTTCATTTCCACCTCTGCCCAAGTCATCTGGTTTTTCATGGACCTTTAAAAAATTTTAAGAACAAATTAACTCAGGCTATCAAGCAATAACCATCTCCTCAACAATACCCCAAAGACTTAAGAACCAGTGAATATTAGGAAACCATGTTAAAATAATCCTACTAGTAGGAAAATACACAAATATTTAATCTAGTAGTAAAAAGTAGAAGCTACTATTCAGAGCTTTTTGTTGATGATGCAGACATAATAAAACACTAGGTTAGCAGTACTATCTCAAAAAAAACCCCGAGAAACCCACAGAATTAGGTTACAAAGCATCCACATGCTCAATCTACCTACCATGAGAAATTTTAGTAATATCAGGGTAGACATTCTTTCATAGTACAAACTGGTTTGGGGGGAAAGGTGAACCAAAAAATATATATAAACTTATAAAAACTGTGCCTAATTAGCTACAGACCCATCAATAAGAGGTAATCCTAAAAATATCTTGAATATTCAAATCAGAATACTGGAGTGGGTTGCCATGCCCTTCTCCAAAGGATCTTCCAGATCCTGGAATCAAAGCCGGGACTCCGGCATTGCAGGCAGATTCTTTACCAACTGAACCAGGAGGGAGGCCCTGAAAATACCCTGAATATTCAAGCAGTAGCCTTTCAAATTTTGCTCATAAAACATTAAGCCACCACTTGGTGGCTCAGATGGTAAAGAATCTGCCTGCAATGCAGGACACTTGGGTGTGGGAGGATCCCTGGGTTGGGAGGATCCCCTGGAGGAGGGCATGGCAATCCACTCCAGTATTCTTGCCGGGAGAATCCCATGGACAGAGCCTGGCAGGCTACAAGTCCAATGGTGGCACAAAGTTGGACACGGCTGAGCGACTAAGCATAGCACATCAAACATTGATAAGTGACTTTCCTGCTTCGTAACTACAGAAGGAAATTCTAAGGCGAAAAGGGTGAACTGATAGCAAGTGTCTACTGAAAGTTAACTTATCCTCTGGGGGCAGGCAAAAGGGAGCCTTCAGGAGGCATTCCGTAGGAACCAGATGCAGCGCTACATAACCTGGGACAACGGCCTCCCACACGCTGAACAAGTGACAACAACCTGCAGACATGAATGAATACTGGTACCGAGGTCCACCCCAGATTTTAGATTTCAAATGCTCTGGTTAACTCCAAGGGGGAAACCCAGTAGTGACAGAAAGCCTGGCCATTTGAAAACCAAATAAAGACAGCTTCTGTTTCCATAACCCAGATCTAATTAACATGATTAAAGGTAATCTGCTTTATTACTGCATCTTAGCAAAACTGGTCTTAATCAACCTTGATCATTAAATCACCTTCACTGTAACTGTCCAACAAAATAACTGCTTTTCCTAATCTGAACAGAAAGTACAATTTATATGGAAGCTTAGAAGCCAGGATTAACAATCGTGAAGTCATGAAAACATACATGATCATGTGTTAGAAGAAATTTCATGCAAATCATTATATGAAAACTTACCACCATCGTGCGGCCAATGATGGAATATTCTCCTGAGAGTGAAATCAAAGGATCTACAATATCCACAATAGCAACACCGTTTTTGTCAGCTGTCACATTGCCCAGGTCTCCAACATGCCTAACATTGAAAAAGCAGAGATATTAGGACTGCTTTCTATCTAAATTTAGTTCATAAGCTAAATTAAAAATGGATGAGTCAGATACATAAGGGTGGCTTGAGACCGCGACACAGTCTGTATCAAACAGAATCTACTTTTCCATACTGACAAAACTTTGAAAACATACAAATTTAAAAACAAGTAACAAGATGTTTCAGACACACAGCTCTTCAAGCAAGGCTTCAAGTCTATAAAGCAACGCTCTGCAAAGACTTGGGGTGCACCCCTAACTTCAGAGGTAAAGTAAACTCAAGAGGATAAACTCTAAGTTACTGAGTTATGCCTATTAATACTTGGCATGGCTAAGAGAGTTATGCCCCTTGCCCTTTGATATAAACGTAAATTAATCCTTGTCCTTAAAATTTAATATTTTCCTGAAAGGCTTTCAGAAAACGAACACATACAAGGGGAGTCTCACTGGATTTTCAACATCAAATTTTTATCTACAGTTTCCAGTGTTTCACAATGATGTTTTAATTTTGCTAGTAGTTGACAGTACTGTTATTCGTAACATATTCTGTATTAGTTCCCTTTGACACTTGTATTAGTTCTCCAATAAACACTACAAAACCCAAATCGTTTGCAGTGTCCCCATTTGTCAATTCCTTAGCCCAGGGAGTAATGCCATTCCAGAACTCAGGGGCAAGGGGTTACGTGGAGCAACAAATTCAAGAACAGAAGTGCAATTATCTTAGCATACGATCTGCAAGTAGTAAACCATACTGACCACCCCTGCCCGAAGCCAGTGCTAATATTTCAAAAAAGAATTAAGGTCACTTACCTCTCTTCATCTTTTGGCCCACCATGTTTTTTGGACAGAGGATTAAAGTGAGGACCTGCACTGGTACAGCCTATTTACCAAAAAAAAAAAAAAAGCAGCTAAATTATGAATCAAAATTCCAAAATAAATTCTAAAAAAGAAACTGGTCATTGCTAAAAGCCTCAACTGGAGAAAGTACTGACCCACAATGTGACTTCTGGTCTAGTAACAACAGCAACGAAGGGCAGGGAGTAGAGACAAAGCCTAACTACTGTGACAGTGGTCAGGGTAACACGGTTCTCTGGGCTCGGCTGCTTCTGCCCCGACTTGCACTTCAATGGTTCTTCTATTAAAATCCCATGATTATGGTCCTACTTCCTAAGACGACAGGATACCTCAACGGCAAAAAACGTGTCTCCCCAGCAACACACTGCCAGACAGCTGCTGTCTGGGTCTTGGTGCTTGTGGAATATAAGGCAGCATCCTAAGGGCTGCTGCCCTGCGCGACTCTGGGCCTTCAGACTGTGCTCTCTAAAAACGGCCCTCCTGAGCTCCGGAGAAGAGCATTCCCACAGAACACAACTATGGAGGCGGCTCTTTTACATGGGTCTTCATTCGCTGACTGTCAGCTGGGGTGGGGGATGGATAAAGGCTATGAACATCCCCCACCCTCCCCACTCAGGGAGACGACACGCAGGTTACAGGACGTGGCAGAGCCCTCCCACCGCAGAGGCGGGAATGTTTTTCCTTTGGCTGCGCCAGGTCTCAGCTGCTGCACATGTGATCTCTAGCGGAGGCACGCAGGGTCCTTAGGCGGCAGCATGTGGCCTCTCGGTGGCGGCCTGCACGTGGGGGCTCCTCTCCCTGACCAGGCATCCAAGCCAGGCCCCCTGCGTTGGGAACTAGGGTGAGTCTTACCCACTGGACCACCTCTTAGTCCCAGCAATTTTTATATTGTTGAAGTGGATCACATCTGACCCTTAAATCACTATTTAAAAGAACCAAATTATGGGTCATTAAAAACAAGTTCCAGCAAAATGAACTAAGTTCTCATCACAGAAGGTCAAAACACTAAGTTTACTCAAATACAGCAACTTAACCCATAAATTTTGTTAACTTGCTTCTGATCCCAAAATTGAGAAAACTGAGAAAATCAAACTCAATCCACAGCACCAACAGTTCATCAGTCTGTCTCTTACTTCCCCGCCCTGCCACCCCATCCCAACTAAGGCTCTTGTGTTGGAGCTGTGGAGCTGTTCTTCCAGGGTAATGATAAATGTACCCCCTGCCTGTCACACCCACCCTCAACCCCCAGCTCACAAGGACGCAGTGTTGTTTTCTATTGTTAAAAATATCTGAGACTCTTACATAATCAACCCCTAATAAGATAAAATAAAAACATCAATTCCCCTTCCATTCCACTGAGTCAGTCACTTTTATCCCTGAGGCTGACTTGAGCAGTCCTATTGACTTTCTAGAAAATTGTTGCCAAGTTTTTAATGTGTGGGGGTGGCTTCCTGGATGGCTCAGCAGGCAGACAATCCACCTGCAGTGCAGGAGACACAGGAGACGCGGGTTCGATCCCTGGGTCGGGAAGATCCCCTGAAGGAAATGGCAACCACTCTAGTACTCTTGCCTGAAAAACCCCATGGACAGAGGAGCCTGGAGGGCTACAGTCCACGGGTTGCAGAGTCAGACACGACTGAGCGCCTAAACACACACACACACTACTAGGTTTATCTCACTAGGTGAGGTGACTGTGATCGATTGTCACCAGGACAACACCCACCTTGTGTATTGTCTCCAAACTGATGGACGTGGAATCCATGATCACCTTCAGTCAACCCTGTAATGGATCCAGTTACCACGACTTTATTTCCCTTCAGTCAAAGAAAAGTGAGAGAAGTTTGAGAGGGCGAATGCTTCTGAGCAAAGAAAACAACTGAATTACCTTTACCACTCACAGGAAAAGTGAAAAGAACATCAACTCAGGAGTCGAAAAACCTGTGTCCAAGGTTTTTGGCTAGAAAGGCCCACCACGTTCTAGCAATGAACCCCCAGGTAGCTGCTTAACCATTCATGTGTAATACGAGTAAGTTCTTGCTTAGTATGTAAATACTTCAAATAGGCTGTGCTTGTGCATGGCTAAGTATATGTGCACATATCAAACTTGTGAACCCAACTGTTTGCTCGTCATACACTTCTCAGCATCTTCCTTTCTTCATGCAGACACTCTGCTGTATTATCAAACACACAGATTTGTCTTAAAAAGAAAAAAAAAAAAAAAGGGTTCCCTGGAAATAACTCAACTTGCTATCCCATGGTCCCTCTTCTCCACTCCCAAGGGGAGGGACGTTTATCAGTTTCCCACATGGATATTTTTGGTTTGTACCCAGAGAATATCCTCCTCACTGCCACTGGGAAGCTGATCCTAATCTAACCAGAAGTACTGCTTTCTCGAGGCTTTCCAGGCACTGAAACCTAGATAACCTTTCCACTCCTGAGATCAAAAAAAGGGACAATAAACCACCAAAACAGGTGAAAAAGAAAAAAACAACACCACACTGCAATCCCGGCAAAGGCGATGGGTAATGGTACTGCATGCTACATAGACAAATCAAAGAAGTTACTTCCACAGCTAGAGAGAGATCGTAGCAACTAAAATAAAACATAACACAGCAACCACACCATATAGGAATATGAAATGGTGTTTCTGTTTTTTTAAAAAGCCAGGGCCGACAGTTACAAGAGGTGTTAGGCCTTGAAGATCTGATTTTCCACTGGCTAGGTATCACTGCTCCTGGAAAGTAGCGTGGTGACTGCTGCCTCTTGTATTTCTTTTTGAAGACAGATACATTATGATTCCTCTAGGTAAAGAAAAACCCGAAATTTAATGGAAAATTCTGGAAAAAGCCAAATGTGACCATTCTCCCCCAAACACGCCATGTTATCAAAGCACAGAGAAGCAAACACGCAGGCTCTTCCACGCCGGTAATGCACAGAACAGGAGAAGTTCAAGGGTACGTGGCTTGGTACACCCTGCGGGAACTGGGCTATAATCTCAAATGGGTGAAACAGGTCAGGGAAGCAGGAGGAAGGGAAACAGGCCGCAGTGTCACCCTGGGCTAACGAAGGCTCAGTAGGGGCTTTCTCCAGACAGATGATTTTCAAGACGAGCTAGGACTTTGGACTTAAGAGGTGAAAATTTCCGATTTTTGAAAACTGGAAACTAATCCAAAAATTTTAAACACTCAATAAGCCAAGAAATACAGTTGATAGTTTATTGACAATTTAATACATCTGCATACCCAAGGGTCTTTTATCAGGTTCAGAGAGCACCACCAAAACGGAGGTTCAGTCCCCAGAAGAGGGAGCCATACGAGCTGCTCAGGGAAGGTGTAAAAACTAAGGGGACCCGGGTTGCAGCAGGTTTCATGGTTTGGCTTCTGAACCTATGTAACACCAGTCTCTCAGTGGCCAGAGGGAAAGAATTCCTCAGAGGCTTCTTAGGTTCTTGGTTCTTGGGTTCGCTAGTGGAGAGGCAGGAGAAGGCAATGGCACCCCACTCCAGTACTCTTGCCTGGAAAATCCCATGGACAGAGGAGCCTGGTAGGCAGCAGTCCATGGGGTCGATAGGAGTCGGACACGACTGAGGGATCTCACATTCACTTTTCACTTTCATGAATTGGAGAAGGAAATGGCAACCCACTCCAGTATTCTTGCCTGGAGAATCCCAGGGACAGGGGAGCCTGGTGGGCTGCCGTCTATGGGGTCACACAGAGTCGGACGCGACTGAAGCGACTTAGCAGCAGCAGAGCAATGGAGAGGCAAGAGGAGAGACAAAACAGAGTCTGGCAAATGAAAAGAGCGAAATTTAGACTAATGTCAAAAAGCCTTTTCGGAAAATTTGGAAACCACCAAAAAGAAAAAATTAAGCTCAAATATTTAAGTTCTCCTTGTATAAATCTCACATAGAACACTTTGCATGTTTCCATAAACCACTGTAAATCTCACTGGTACCTTAAATATTCCCTCAGTATTAACAAGCCAACACAATCTTCCACCCACTGGCAACCTAAGATCTGGGACAGTCTTTTCACAACATCTGTGAAAAGATGTTTCACACTCCTCACAACATCTGTGCTTCACAGTATGATCACTGAGTGTTTCTGTACACTTTATTTTACATGATTTGTGCAGAGGTTTGTCCGATACCCTCAGTAACAGGCCTACCAGTAAAGAAATTTCAAAGTCACGTGACTGAAAATTTGTTTACAGGAATGCTCCAAGCACAGAAATGACAATTCCGTGCAAAGGAAATACTCTAGGCCTCCTCGAATTCTCAATCGTCCATGCACTGTTAAGAACCACTTTGGAGGCTTTAAAAACTGCAAATCTCAGACTGCACTGCACCAGGTTCTGACGTAATTGATCCTGAGTTGAGCCCTGGAATGTCTATTTTAAAAAGCTCAGCCAGTGACTCTGGGGCTTCCCTGATGGCTCAGCCAGTGACTCTGGGGCTTCCCTGATGGCTCAGCAGGTAAAGAATCTGCCTGCGATTCAGGAGAGCTGGATTGACCCCTGGACTGGGAAGATCCCTGGAAGAGGAAACGTCAACCCACTCCAGTTCCTCTTGCCTGGAGAATCCCATGGACAGAGGATCCTAACGGGTTACAGTCCATGGGGTCACGATGAGTCGGACACGACTGAAGCGACTTTGCACCCACGCGGTGAGTCCGAGTCTGCCGTGCACCCAGGATTAATCTCGCTCTCTAGAAAACCCCCCAAACAAGGGAGTCTGTTAGATCTCTGGTTTTTTTGGAGCTCTGACTAGGGCCCTTCTCTGTCCTCACAGAGCCTGACCATGACCTAGAGCAGGGTGTGTCAGCCAACTTTTCTGTAAAGGGTCACTGTTGCATACTCGTGTTTTCCTTTAAACACAAACATCAAAACAAAACTACAAAGACCTGAACAGATAAAACCACTCAGCTCGAGGGCTGTACAAATACCAACCGCGGCAGACTGTGCGCGTGGTTTGCAGATCCCTGAGCTGGAGCACTCGAGCTGCAAGGGAAGCCCCTAAGGGATAACGGATGCCACGAGAATCCTGAAGGCCCAGGCCGCACCCCGCCACCCCCGAGATCTCAAGGACGGGCCAGGCCTCGGGACTGCGCAACTCAAGAATCCGCAGGATGCCAGGACCCAGACACTGATTCCGCTGAGAAGGGGGTGGCGGGGGCGGGGGAAGGATAGCCTCCTCAAAGCAAGGCAGGTCTCCGTAGGGGCCTGCGGACGTCGAAGGGGCGCCATGGCAGCCGGTTCTCCTCCTACTTCGCCTTCTCTCCGCCCTCCCGGGCCCGCGGCTGTCGGCCTCCCCGCCCCCCCACACACAAAGGGGCCGACCGGGTGTTCCCTTCCTGCACCCCCGCCCAGGCCTCGCCTCGCCTCGCCTCGCCCCGCCGCCGGGCTCGCCCGGTGACTCAGCACTTTGCGGCCGCGGGCGCGCGGGGGGCGGCCCGGGAGTGGGAGTGGACCGCGGACCCGCCGAACCGCGCGCCGGGGGAGGGAGGCGTGGCGAGGGCGGCACGAGGCCCGGCGCGGCCGGCCTGCCGCTCCAGGGCACAGACTGGCGCGCACGGCCTCGCCGCTGGTCTCCCCCCTCGCCCCCGCCGGCCCTTGCCTTTGCCTCGAAGTGGATGGTGCCTTGCACCGGGCCGTCACCCTTCAGCACGCAGACGGCCTTCGTCGCCATGACTCGGGGGAAAGGCTCTCCGGCCCGGACCGCTAGAGACACCCCCACCAAGCAGAGAAGACGCCGCAGAACGCACGCCGACGCAAAACCGAGGCGAGCGCGCCGCCGCAATTTTATAGAGCCGGACCGCCGCGCCCCGCCCACCCTGGCCCTCAACCAATCGCCGCCCTCGCTCTCAGCGCGCTCCCCCGGCAACGGGGAGGCCTCGGGCCTCGGGGGCGGCCCTGACGGACCGGGGGACGGAGCCAAGGGGCGGTGTGGGGAGCCCGTCACTCAAGCCCTGCCGGCCCCCTCCGCCCTGGGGCTGTGTGAAAAGGCGCAGTAAAACCTGGATCCGCGGAAAAGAAAACCGCCACCACCCAGCCTTTCTCCTCGAAAGGGTGTGATCTGTGGATTGCAGTACACGAAAGTGGGACAGGGAGGTAAATACGTGGCACGCCTTGAAGATATGAAGTCCCTTTGTCCGCAAATGTTAGTGAGTGATAACTGACTTTGGTCCTGACGTTGTCGCCTTTGTGTTTCACAAGTTGAGACTCTCATGCTGGGTGTTTTTATAATTTCCATTTTTTTTAATTGCGTTGTGGCTTTCTGAGGGTCTGTAAAGACGGTGGATCTCAGTCCCGGGTCACACCTTTTCTTCTCTGCAATTTTCTTCGTCCTGAACACGTAAGACTTACGTATTTGGTTGTCAGAATTACGTCTTTTCGAATATTTCCTGTGTGACAAGGCCACAAACTTGAAAATGCCCCCCAACAGTCAAGGAGAGGGGGAGAATGGCTGAATGATACCTCCATACATTTCTTAACCTTCAAGGAAGACGTTTCATGAAACTAGCTAACAGCACAGTCCACTTCTGTGGGTTTTTATTTAAAAGTATAAACATGTTTACTTGTGTGCTCAGAAATCTCTAGAAAGATGTACAGGAGACTGTGGGTGGGTACCTTTGGGAAATGCAAATTTAACTTTACTAATGTTCTCTCCAAAAAAAATTTTTTTTTACAATGACTATGCATTTGCTTCTCTCCTGGCTCACATGGTAAAAAATCTGCCAGCAATGCAGGAGACCTGGGTTCACTCCTTGGGTGAGAAGGATCCCCTGGAGAAGGGAAGGGCTACCCACTCCAGTATTCTTGTCTGGAGAATTCCATGGAGAGAGGAGCCTGGCCAACTGCAGTCCAGTGGGGTCTGCAAAGAGTCCGAGAGGACTGAGTGACTAACACTTTCACTTTTACACTTTTCACTGTGCATTTGTCTGCAACAGTTTGGCTCAGAAGGAGAATCCCCACCACCACCACCATCTGGCCCCACCCCCACAAATCCTGAGAAGAATCTTCCTCTTCCCTCCTCAGCGGGCTGCCTGAGTAACAAAGATGAGTGAACTGTTTTCAGAGATGAGGTTAATTTAATCTGGAAGCACACTTTTGACTCATCTAGAAGGCTCGTTAAACTGCAGATTACTGTGTTTCAGACCCAGTGGGTCTGTTGTGGGAACCTGGAATTTACCTTCCTCCCTTGTTCCCAGGGAGCTCTGATGTTGGCAATTTGAGAAATTCTGACCTGCAGGGTTTTTTCATGCCCAGTGAATTAGGCAAGTTGAGGGCAAGAGCTGGACCTACTTGACTCAAAAGAGGAGATGGGAAAAGTATACTGAAAAGAAACAGGGAGTCAAGGAGACCCAGACAGGGGCCGATGAGGGACACCGTAAGGGAGGAGAGCTCTGGCTGCTAGGGATTTCTGTTGAAATCCTCCGTGTCTCCCAGTGAACTCCCAACACAATCTGCCTTTTTGTCTGATGTAGGGAGGATTTAGTTGTGTCGCTAGTGGTAAAGCCTGCCGGTGCAGGAGATGTAAGAGACCCGGGTCCGATCCCTTGGTGGTGAAGATCTCCTGGAGAAGGATATGGCAACCCACTCCAGTATTCTTCCCTGGAGAATCCCATAGACCGAGGAGCTTGGTGGGATACAAGCTTGCTACAGTCCATGGGGTAGCAAAGAGTTGGACACACTGAAGTGACTTAACATACACACACAGTTGTGGGGATGGTGAAATGCTGAGTGAGACCTAGTTCAAGGTCAGAGTGAAACAAGGCAGAAACTACTTCAGCCACATCTTGGCTGCACATGACTTATTTAATTCTACCTTTGGGCTCAAATCGTCATCTGTCACAGATACACAGTTCACTCTTGAAAGTATACATATTTGTAATTTTGCTTGTTGTACTCAACTAGCATTTTCTAGTTAGCCTGTAAGTTGCTTCAATGTGCAGATCACAGCCAAAGGGCCTTTGCCCAAGGCCAAAGTTTCTTTGGCTTCCAGGAAGTTGGAATCAGATTTCAGTTCACATGCCAACAAACTACCCCACGTGCAGTGGTGCTGGGATCCAGGTTCCTCCTCTTTTGAGATAGGTAGGCAAAGCCTGGGGCATTGCCAGGGCTGTGTCATGCAGGATTCGAGGACCCCTGAGGTTCATTCCTAGAACTACCCTCATGCACGGAGTCCCACCCTTCAGAGGGCCCTGTTCTGTTCCTCCTTAGGCCGTATTTCCCCTGGGGAGAGGTGTGGAGCTGAGAAGATGCTCCCACAAGAGTCTTACCCCTCCTTCTAGAACAAGGTGGTGTGTGTGTGTTAGTCGCTCAGTCGTGTCCGACTCTGCAACCCCATGGACTGTAGCCTGCCAGGTTCCTCTGTCCATGGGATTCTCCAGGCAAGAATACTGGAGTGGGTTGCCATGCACTCCTCCTGGGAATCTTCCCGACCCAGTGATGGAACCTATCTCCTGCATTAGCAGATGAATTCTCTACCACTGAGCCACCACACAATACATTGGACTGACTTCAAAGAGTTAATGATCAGGAAACGTGAAGATGGAGAAACAAAGACTAGCCATTGAACCGAGGAACTGCTAGCAATTCAGACTATAAGCCAACCACAAAGCAGTGTCACCCAGCTCCCAGGTCCCTGAAGGATGAAGGTCTGACACACGTTCCTAAGTTGTTTTGTAGGAAGGAGATCCATGTGGTACAAAGGCCTCCCTTTATACCCTTGCCCCTGTCCTGTGTTAGGGCAGGCCTATTCATTTCGACCTTGAGATTCCACGATTCTATGGCTTTGGGGTGCTCCTGCCCCCTAATCTAGTCCCAAAGGTCATGTGTGTGATCAGAGAACTCAGGTGGTTTTGAAAAGTTCAAATCCCATTGAGAGTCATTATCTCCAAGAAGTCGAGGGAATCCAAAAGGAGATTGGGTTGTCTTGAGCCCAGGAATGTGGCTGGCATCTGACAGTCAGGATGAGGCATGCTGACCCAGAGAGACGTGAATTTTGTAGCGAATGGTGAGGACTGGGTGCCTGGGACCAGATTGCCTCATGGGCAGATGACTCAGCAGTTTAATGTGTGTCCTTTTGGCGTTCCTGAGCATGAAAATCAGTGTTTGGTTAAGAAGTAAATGAGAAGGTAGACTAGCTGTTCAGTCTTGCATTTCCACCCCTTCCCTCTTCTTTTCCTTTCTTAGGATTTATTCCTCCCTTTCTTTTCTCCCTTATTTTGGGCTTCCCTTGTGGCTCTAACAGTAAAGAATCTGCCTGCAGTTCGGGAGACCTGGATTCAATCCCTGGGTTGGGAAGATCCCCTGGAGGAGGGCATGGCAACCCACTCCAGTATTCTTGCCTGGAGAATCCCCATGGACAGAGTCAGACTCAACCGAGCCACTAAGCACAGCACAGCACTCCTTTATTTCATCTCCCTTTTTCCCCAAATCATTTTTTTTCTCCTGAAATCCCAAGGCAGTTCCTCCTTTACACCTTCATGGTGCTCAGTAAATAAATGGTTTTCTTTTCATCTGCTTCACATCACACATCACAAAGGGATTATCACCAAAACTTTTGCTGATGAAAAATATGTTTTTATATATGTGCTTAGTCGCTCATTTGTGTCTGACTCCTTGTGACCCCATGGACTGCAGCCTGCCAGGCTCCTCTGTCCATGGGGATTCTCCAGCCAAGAATACTGGAGTGGGTTGCCATGCCCTCCTAACCCAGGGATCGAACCCAAGCCTCCCTCATTGCAGGCAAAATCTTTTACTGTCTGAGCCACCAGGGAAGCCCATGAATACTGGAGTGGGTAGCCTATCCATTCTCCAGGGGATCTTCCCAACCCAGCAATTGAACCGGGATCTCCTGCATTGCGGGCGGATTCTTTACCAGCTGAGCTACGAGGAGTGCCCAACTGTAAAGCCAGAGGCCCCTAGGTTAGGTACAGTCCTTGTTGACCCTTGCTGCACCTTAGAACTAACTACCCAGGAGATTTTTGAAAACAGTGTGCTTGGGCCCGATGACATTCACATCTTCAAATTGTGTTTATTTAAACGGTAGATGCACTTGACATTGCTGTCAGTTACATAAGAAACTGGCAATGGCCTTCATTGGAAATGGGCTGCTTACCTTGGCACTTTCTTTTTTTTTTTTTACCTTGGCACTTTCTATCCTATGAGGAAAATAAACTTATATTTGGTTAAACAAACATAACCAGGCTTCTGTTACATGCAGTTCAAAGTAAGTTCCAACTCAAAGAGAAAAGAAGCCACGAGGGGAGTTTTATCAGGAAGGGACTTGATTATGTACATAAGTAAGATGGATCCTAGGATATTCAAGTGGGTAGATCACAAGAGAGTGAAGTGAAACAGGGCCGAAAGGCTGTTTGGGATTAGTGATATAAGGTCCTGGTCGGAGGCCATTGCTAGAAAATAGGGGAGAGAATGAAAAAGGAACCTTCAGCCTCAGAGCCTGACCAAACCTGCAGGGAGAGAGAGAGGCAGGGCAAAGGGTTGCTCCCAGATGTGGGGCTCAGTTGCCAGAGTGGAGGATAGAGCTGCCACTTATTGAAACCAGATTAAGACCTTCATTCAGGACAAGGGTGCATCTGGGTGCCTGAGGAACCTGGAAGTGCTGAGGTGGATGCATCCTTTTGAACACAGATGTGAACCTCAGGGTGGCCCTACATGGCATGGCTCAGAGTTTCATTAAGTTAGACAAGGCTGTGGTCCATGTGATTAGATTGGTTAGTTTTCTGTGATTGTGGTTTTCAATCTGTCTGCTCGGAGAAGGTAATGGCACCCCTCTCCAGTACTCTTGCCTGGAGCATCCCATGGACAGAGGAGCCTGTTCATCTACAGTCCATGGGGGTCACAAAGAGTTGGACAGGACCGAGCACACACACATGTACACACACAGGAACCATTGACATTTTCTCAAGTTCATCTGGTTAAAACAAATTCTTTAGAGCAGTGATTCTCAAATGTTAATATCCTGTTTTTTGTTTTTTGTTTTTTTGGCTGTGCCACATGGCACGTGGGATCTTAGTTCCACAACCAGAGATGAGCTTGTGCCCCCTGCATTGGAAGCATGGTGTCTTAACGACTATACTGCAGGGAAGTCCCTCAGATGTTAGTATACTTTAGAGCTGGCTAGAAGGCTTATTAAAATTCAGATTGCTGGTCCACCTGCAGAGGTTTGTTTGGCTTTTTTTAACTTAAAAAAAAACCCAAAGTAGCCTTATTACTATATAATTCATGTACTATAAAAAAATTTACCCATTGTAAGTATATACTTCAGCAGTATTTTTAGTAAATTTTTGTAATTAGCAACCCTTTCCAAAATGCAGTTTTAGAACATTTCCATCAGCCCAGCATGTTTCCTCATGCTGGTTTTCTCTTAAGCCCTTCTCCCACTCCAAGCTGTAGGCAACTACTAATCTGCTTTTTACCCTGGAAATTTACTTTTTCTGAACATTTCTTATAAATGGAAATAGTATGTAGTCTTTTGCATCTGGCTTATCAGCATAATGTTTCAGAGCTTAATCTTTGTTGTAGCATGTGTTGGCAGTTTGTTCCTTTTTATGTCTAAAGAGTATTCCATGGCATGGAAACACCATAAATCGTTTTCCAGTCACAAATTGGTGGACATTTGGATTTGTTACGTGTTGTTGAATTGTGAACCTCCAAAATACATATGTTGAAGTCCTCCTGCTGCTGCTAAGTCGCTAACCCCCATGAAATGTCACCTAGTTTGGAAATAGGATTTTTGAAATTAAATTAGTTAATTTAAGATCACACTGGAATAGGGTGGACCCCTTATCCAATATGATTAGTGACCTTAAAGAAAGGAAATTTGGACACAGGCAGAGAGAACACCATGTGAAGATGAAGGCAGAGATAGAATGATGCTTCTACAAAGCCAAGGAAAACCCAACATTGCCAGAAGCTAGGGGAGGGGCATGGGACAAGTTCTCCCTCAAAGCCCAGAAGGAACCAATCCTGCTGATACCTCCATCTCAGACTTCAGGTCTCCAGAACTGTGAGCCAATCAATTTCTGTTATTTAAGCTACTTTGTTACAGAAGCCCTAGCAAACCAATACAAGATTATTTCTCAGTTTTGAATGTTATAAATAATGCTGCTAAGAATACACATGCTGCTAAGTATACATATCTGTGTGGACTTACAATTTCATTTCTCTTTGATTTGCTTTTTAACTTTGGCTCAAAAAAAGTGCTAGGCAATATTTCAGTGGGCTACATCAACAACGCAAAGATTTCACTTTCTCCACGTCCTTGCCAACTCTTGCTGTTTGTTTGTTTTTTTTTTTTAATTATAGCCATTCCAGTGAGTATGTAGTATCTTATTGTGGTTTTAATCTGCATTTCCCTAACAGCTAATGATGTTGAGCATCTTTTCATGTGCTTATTAGCTGTTTATCGTCTTTGATGAATTGTCTCTGCGAGTCTTTTCCCATTTTTTTGGCCTTATAACACTGTTTGAAACCTCCAGGACAATGTTGTAGAAGTGGTAAGGGTTGGAGATCTTTGGGTTGTTCTCAGTAGCTGGGGGCAGAATTCAGTCTCTTCCTCTTAGGTGTGATCTTAGCTGTAGGTTTTTCATAGATGCCCTTTATCCAGGTTGAGGAAGTTCCCATCTATTTCTAGTTAGTTGACATGAAGGGTGTTAGCTTTTGTCAGATGGTGTTTCTGCATCTGTTAACACGATCATGGGTCTTTGTCCTTTGTTCTATATACCTAGTGTATTACATTGAGTTTCAGATGTTTAATTGACTGTGTATTCCAGTAATAAATTCCATTTGAATGGAGTGTATAATCCTTTGTATATGTTGCTGAATTTGATTTGTTAGTATCTATAATGTTATTTTCTTGTGCTATCTTTATTTGATATCAGGTTAATACTGGTGTCATTGAATGAGTTGATAAATCATCTAGATTTAGGCTTTTCTTTGTGGGAAGATTGTTAAATGATAATTCAGGTTCTTATTAGAATTGACATCAGATTTTCTATTTCTTCTTGATTCAGTTTTTGTCATTTATGTCTTCTAAGGAATTTGTCTACTTCATCTAAATTGTGTAGTTTGTTAATACAGAGGTGTTCATGATATTTTCTTATAAATTTTAAATTTCTATAGGGTTAGTAATAATGTCCCCTCTTTCATTACTGATTTTGGCTATTTATTTGTCACTCTTAATTTGCTTTTTCAGTCTAACTAAGCAGTTGTCAATTCTGTTAACTTGTTTCGAAAGAAGCAGCTTCTGTCTTTGTTTTGTTTCTTGGCTGTGTCACAGGGCTTAGGGGATCTTAGTTCCCCCAGCAGGGATCAAACCCCAGGTGGGTCCTAACCACTGGACTGCCAGGGAATTCCCCAAAGTACCGACTTTTGGTTTCATTGATTTTCTCCATTGTTTGTCTGTTTTCTGTCTCATTGGTTTCCAGTCTAATCTTTATTATGTCTGTCCTTCTGCTTACCTTGGGTTTATTTTGCTTTTTTTTTGTCTAGTTTCTTAAGGTGAAAGCATTGTTTATTGATTTGAGATCTTTGTTCTTTTCTAGTGTGGATATGTAAAACTATAAATTTCCCTCTAAGCCTTGCATTAGCTACACCCATAACATAATATGTCACATTTTTATTTTCATTTAGTTTGAAATATTCTCTAATTGCTCTCATGACTTCTTTTTTCACCCATGCATTACTTTATAGTGCTTGCCTTCCAAATATTAGGGTTCCCCAAATTTCCTTCTGTTATCGCATCCTAGTTTAATTCCACAGTAAATTGAAAGAATATACTTTGTATGATTTCATTCCTTTTAAATATATCGAGATTTATTTTATGATCCAATACAATCTATTCTGGGGAATATTCTATCTGCTATTGAAATGAATGTGTATTCTGCGGTTGTTTGGTGAAATATTCTACATATATCACTAAGTTGCATTGGTTGGTAGTGTTTCTTAAGTTCTCTGTACCTTTGCTGATCTTCTGTCTGGTTTTTCTATAAGTAACTGAGAGTGGGATATTGAGATCTCCAACTACTATTGCTGTATTGTCTACATTTCCTTTTATAAATGATTGAAGTGTAGTTGATTTACAGTGTTCTGTTAGTTTCTGATATATGGCAAAGTGATTCAGATTCATTTCTTTTATAGTTTATTACAAGATATTAAATGCAGTTCCTTGTGCTGTACAGTAGGACCTTGTTGTTTTATCTACTTTATATACAGCATTTCATATCTGCTAATCCCAGAGTCCTATCTTATCCCTGCCCGCGAACCCTTGCCCTTTCGCCCTTTCCTCTTTGGTAGCTGTAAGTTTTTTCCTATGGCTGTGAATCTGTGTCTGTTTTATAAATGGGTTCATTGGTATCACTTTTTAGATTCCATATATAAGCTGCATCATATGATATTTGTCTTTGTCTCACTTACTTCACTTAGTACGATAATCTCTAGGTCCACCCATGTTGCTGCAAATAGCATTATTTCAGTTTTGTATGGCTGAATAATATCTCATTGTGTGTATAAGGTCCATCTAGTCAAAGCTATGGTTTTTCCAGTGGTCATCTATGGATGTGAGAGTTGGACTATAAAGAAAGCTGAGCACTGAAGAATTGATGCTTTTGAACTGTGGTGTTGGAGAAGACTCTTGAGAGTCTCTTGGACTGCAAGGAGATCCAGCCAGTCCATTCTGAAGGAGATCACTCCTGAGTGTTCACTGGAAGGACTGATGTTGAAGCTGAAACACCAATACTTTGGCCACCTCATGCGAAGAGCTGATTCATTTGAAAAGACCCTGATACTGGGAAAAACTGAAGGCGGGAGTAAAATGGAATGACAGAGGAAGAGATGGTTGGATGGCATCACCAACTCAATGGACATGGGTTTGGGTGAACTCTGGGAGTTGGTGATGGACAGGGAGGCCTGGCGTGCTGCAGTTCATGGTGTCACAAAGAGTTGGACACGACTGAGCGATTGAAGTGAACTGAACTGATACACACACACACACACACACACACACACACACACACACACACATCACATCACATCTTCTTTACCATTCATCTGTCAATGAGCATTTAGGTTGCTTCCATGTCTTAGGTATTGCAAATAGTGCTGCCATGAACATTGAGGTGCATTTATCTTTCTCAGATTGAAGTTTTCTCTGGATATATAGGCCAGGAGTGGGATTGTTGGATCATATAGTAACTCTGTTTTTAGTTTTTAAGGAACCTCCATGCTTTTCTCCATAGTGGCTGCAGCATTTTACATTCCCACCAACAGCGCAGGAGGGTTCCCTTTTCTTCACACCCTCACCACATTTATTATTTGTGTCTACATTTCCTTTTAATTCTGTCCCTTTTGTTTCAAGTTTCTGAGGCTCTGGTAGTAGATGCATATACATTTATGATTGTTATGCTCTCCTGTTATAGTGACTCTTTTATCATTTTAGAGCATCTCTCTTTGTCTATGGGAATTTTTTTGCCTTAACATCTATGTTAGCTGCTATCCATATAGCTACTGCAACTCTCTCATGGTGCTGTTTTCATGGCATATCTTTCTTGGTCTTTTTAGTGTCAGTGTATTTATGTCTCAGAATCTAAGGTGTTCTCTTGCAGACAGCACATAATTGACTCTTGCTTTTTTCTTGTCTTTTTGTATATTCCTGCTCTTTGATTGGATTGTAGACCATTCACATTTAATGTAATGAATATCTGTTTGGGTTTACATTTGCCATTTGTTTCCTCTGTGTCTCCTATTTTCTTTGTTTCTCTGTCCTTCTTTTACTGCTTTCTTTTGTGTTAAAAAAAGTTTAGTATAGCATTTAAATTCCTCTGTTAATTTTTTTTTTACTATTTTAGAATTTATTTTATTAGTGGTTACTCTGTAGACTGCAACATCTTAACTTACAAAAATCCAGTTGTGATTAATACTGATCCAAAATCACTGCAGATGGTGACTGCAGCCATGAAATTAAAAGACGCTTACTCCTTGGAAGGAAAATTATGACCAACCTAGATAGCATATTCAAAAGCAGAGACATTACTTTGCCAACAAAGGTCCGTCTAGTCAAGGCTATGGTTTTTCCTGTGGTCATGTATGGATGTGAGAGTTGGACTGTGAAGAAGGCTGAGCGCCAAAGAATTGATGCTTTTGAACTGTGGTGTTGGAGGAGACTCTTGAGAGTCCCTTGGACTGCAAGGAGATCCAACCAGTCCATTCTGAAGGAGATCAGCCCTGGGTGGTCTTTGGAAGGAATGATGCTCAAGCTGAAACTCCAGTACTTTGGCCACCTCATGAGAAGAGCTGACTCATTGGAAAAGACCCTGATGCTGGGAGGGATTGAAGGCAGGAGGAGAAGGGGACAACCGAGGATGAGATGGCTGGATGGCATCACTGACTTGATGGACGTGAGTCTGAGTGAACTCCGGGAGTTGGTGATGGACAGGGAGGCCTGGCATGCTGCGATTCATGGGGTCGCCAAGAGTCGGACATGACTGAGCGACTGAACTGAACCGAATTCTTGTAAAATACAGAAACCTTGCTCCAGGGTAGCTCCATTCTCTCCCCTCACCTTTGTGTTATTGCAGTTATATATAATATACATTTATATGTGGTATAAACCCAGCAATATATTGTGACAATTATTGCTTTATGCAATTTTATGTCTTTTAAAGACATCAGGAGAAGAAATGAAGAAAATATATAGAGTCTTTTATATTTACCCACACACTTAACATTTTCAGGACTTTTCATTTCTTCCTGTGTGTTCAAATTGTGATCTGGTGTCACTAACTTTCAATCTGAAGGGGTTTCTGTAGTATTTCTTGAAAGGAAAGGCTGTCATCCCTTCTATTAACAGTGCCTTTGGACGTGGGCGTTACCCACTACACCAAACAACTGAGTCCCCTTCAATAACAGCACCGTGCCAGTGCTCATGGCCTGGCCAGCACTGGCAGGGCCTCCACACCCCGTGGGCTGGAGGAGATGGAAGCCGTCCTCGCAGGCGTGCCTCAGGTATCCACTAGCCTTACCCAAAGTTCAGCAGTTTTCAAACATAAACACGCCTCAGACTATTGTACCTCTTTGTTCACCTTCTAGAGCCCTTAATGTTGTTCATGTCAATTTTATCTAGCTTTATAGTTGCTTTTTGGGGAAAGGATTTGCTAACCATTTCACTTGGCCCTACCCAGAAGTCTGTTTCCTTCCCGCTGTATTTCTGATTCATTAACCTTGAGGTGTAGCTGGGAATTTTAAATTTTAATGAGTTCTCAGGTAATGCTAATGCTGCAGGCCCAGGGCCCACAGTTTGAAACCTACTGCTTTAGGTTAAATCAATCTCTTTTTGATGTGAAAACAACTTTCTCAAGTATGAATTCATTATGAGCACACATGAAATTTTATTTTAAACTTGCTGCAGGGGAACAAGGCATCCAATAAAACCAGTTCAGATATTTCTGTTTTATAGAAACTTTCAATCGCGATAAAGGTGACTAGATAATGCTGTTAACATTAGGTTCAAGAAAGGCTTGTCCAGCACAAGCCTGCTTGTCTAGTCAGCAATTTGGGTGATTCATAACAAGACCGTTCAAGTAAATCTAACAGCCCGTGGGGGCTCTTAATCTCATCAAAGTCTGTAAGAAAACTGCTCAGTTATTTTATCATGAATGCCAGACACTCTCCCCAGGAGGCTGTTGGTTATCCCAAGCCCCTCCGGTCTTCTCCAGGCCGCCTTGCTCAGACAGAGGAAGTGCTCTCTCACCTGAGTAAATCCAGTTTCCCCGCTTCCCTGCTGTTGTGCCCTAGGAGGCACGCTGGGCATCTAGTTGGCAGAGGTCAGGCAGCAGTGGAGGCGGGCACTTCCTGTCCACGTGGTGTCATCAGGGTCCTCATTGGTTTCTGCCGCACAGCAGCTGGTCCAGGCTGGTTCTGGACCGGTGACAGCTGTAGCATGACTGGTCCTCCACTGTCATCTGTGGTTCTGACTATTGCCAACTTGTCACCAAACCCCCACTTCTTTGCATTTGCCCCAGTCTTATGCTGGTCCACCGGTCAACTCAGCCTTTTCATATCCCAGCAGTGGGGCCCACAGGAGCATCAGGGGCTCAGGTACCAAACAGAGGTTATGTTTTACTGCTCCGACTTCTCTTTCCTGACAGCTCCCTCTGCACCGACTGCCCGCCCTGGCGCCCTGTTGGGATGCCTCCACGCGGACCCTCTGCACCCAGTGCCCGCCTTGGCGCCCTGTTGGAATGTCTCCATGCAGACCCTCTGCGCCCACTGCCCGCCCTGGCACCATGTTGGAATGTCTCTATGCGGACCCTCTGCACCCCACTGCCCACCCTGGTGCCGTGTTGGAATGTCTCCACACAGACCCTCTGCACCCCACTACCCGCCCTGATACCGTCTTGGGATGCCTCCACGTGGGCCCTCTGTGCCCCGCTGGCCACCCTGGCGCCGTGTTGGAATGTCTCCACATGGACCCTCTCCTGAAGCTTTATTCCTCCTCCACCCACTGTGATATGAATGCCGCCAACAGTCGTGGGCTGCCGTCCATGGGTCCGCACAGAGTCGGACACGACTGAAGTGACTTAGCAGCAGCAGCAGCATTCGTGAAGTTCTCAGGATCTTCCATTTCGTCTAGGCGTTTCTACCTCAGCACTCACAGGGAGAGAGGGAGTGAGGACCCGAGTGGCTCACGCCGCTTGCTTCGCCTGTGGCCCTCTCTCCTTTCCGTCCCTTCCCATCATGTGAAGGACAGCATATTTTACTTTCTCCACCTCAGAGGATCTCCGACGTGAGCTACATCAAAATCCCTTGAAGGGCTTGTGAAAGCACAGATGACTCAACCCCATCCCCAGCGCTTCTGATTCAGCAGCTCTGAGATGGGGCCTGAGAAGGTGCATGTCTTTTATCTTTTAATATTTCTTATTTATGTATTTGGCTGCACTGGATCACGGCCTGGGGGATCTAGTTCCCCAACCGGGGATTGAACCTGGCCCTCCTGCACCAGGGCTTCCCTGGTGGCTCAGAGGTTAAAGCGTCTGCCTGCAATGTGGGAGACGTGGGTTTGATTCCTGGGTCGGGAAGATCCCCTGGAGAAGGAAATGGCAACCCACTCCAGTATTCTTGCCTGGAGAACCCCATGGACGGAGAAGCCTGGTGGGCTACAGTCCATGGGGTTGCAAAGAGTCAGACACGACTGAGCGACTTCACTTTCTCCTGCATTGGGAGCACGGGGTCTTAACCACTGGACAACCAGGGAAGTCGTGGAGATGTGCATTTTTTCCTTAAATGTCACGCATTTATTGTATGTATTATGTATTATTCTTTGGCTGTCCTGGGTCTTTGCCGCTGCAGAGGCTTTTCTCTAGTTGTGGTGAGGGGGCTGCTCTTCACTGTGGTGCACAGGCTTCTCCTTGCAGTGGCTTCTCTTGTTGTGGAGCACAGGCATCCGTAGCTGTGGCATGTGAGCTCCGTGGCTGCAGCTCCTGGGCTCCAGATTGAGGGCTCAGTAGTTGTGGCGCATGGGCTTAGTTGCTTCCAGGCACATGGGATCTTCCCGGATCAGGGATCGAACCTGTGACTCCTGCGTTAGCCGGTGGATTCTCTACCACTGAGCCACCAGGGAAGCCCAAGAATGTGCATTTGTTACAGGCTTCTTGGTGATGCTGTTGCTGCTGGTCTGATAACCACACTGCAAGAACCACTGGTCTACCTTCTACCCTGATTTCTTGTTCCCCTCAATTTAAAGTGAAATTCTAGAATCTTTTCAGAAGACCTGATACTAGTCAGAAGACTATGGATGGAGCAGGTTTTCTTTGTGAGGAAAAGGAAAGATCAGTAGTTGTCAATGGATGCTAAAGGAACTTAGAAAATCCTTTTTCTCAACAAAAATCTTTCAAACTGTTGTCCTGTAAGGTGGGGGTGACTATAATTTATTTGTCCAAACGGGGATACCTTTAATGGTTAGGTGCGTTAATATTAATAAGAATAATGCCAAGATCATGACAGTCATTGGGACTGCCCTAGGCAAACCAGGATGCCTGTTTACCCCATGCTACAGCTCAAGAAAATCATCTTTGGAACGCAAAGCCATGACTTCTTGTTCTAGGAGTAAACGGACTCTCCTGGGACAAAGAGGCTGGTGGCTCAAACTTGGAGTTGGAAGGCTGCCAGGGAATGTGATTTAAGAGGGAAACAAAAATATAAAGGTTTAATGTCTTCAAAACATCATCCCGATTGCATTCATTTGAGTTTCTCACCTATAGCGCCAAGGTGACCCAGTGGTAAAGAATACACCTGCAGCGCAGGAGACACAAAACTCAGGTTCGATCCTTGGGTCGGGAAGAGCCCCTGGAGAAGGGAATGGCTATTCACTCTGGTATTCTTGCCATGGAGAATTACACGGACAGAAAAGCCTTGGCGGGCTATACAGTTCATGGGGGTCGCAAAGAGTCAAACATGACTGAGATACGAAGCACGCACCTATAGCACCAAAGAGCCTGATTATCCTTCAGCCACAAAATAAAGGCTGTTTGCACTTCCTTCCAAGCACAGGTGCCACCAGCTCTGTTGGGCTCTTCTCCATCAGCCACTGTCCTTAGCTATTTCTGGGCATGCCCCAAGTAGCAGCTCACAGGTGCCCACAAACCAGAATGTCAGTTGCAGCCCCCCACAAGGCCTTGTCCTTCCTCTTCTGCTCTGGGTTCTTGTTCTCCTCCGTGGTCCCCAGACCCACCTGGAGCAGTTTCGCTTCTGCAGCTTCCCATCACAAGGGCCCCCAGTTCCATGCCAGGATGCTGCCTCCAGATGCTCCCTCGTCTCTAGTACCAGAGTGTGGCCTCTTAACTCCCTGCCGCTCTTTGTTTCCTGGGCCCCAAGATGGATGTGTTTTGAAGGCAATGCCAGTAGGAGTTGCTCGATGGTTGGAATACTGGGTATAAGAGGAGAGAAGTCGAGGATGATTCCAGGGTTTCGATTTGATGCATGGTTGGGAAGACTGGAGGACTATGGGTGGAGCAGGTTTTCTTTGTGAGGAAAAGGAAAAATCAGTGGTTTCATTTTGGTCACGGTAAAGTCTGTGATGTCACTTTCTTATCTAAGATAAGAAAGGGAACAATGGACCTTCCCTTTCAACTCTACACAGAGTCGAACTGAACTATAAAGGTTATTTTCCAATTCCAGCAGGACTGTTGCCTGCCTGCCTGCCTACCCTGTTTTTTTTCCTCCGTGCAGACTGGCAGAGTGTAGATTTTGCTCCAGTGTCTGACGTCAGCTGCGTGACTGGAGAAACACTGTCTAAACCAGCCAGGCCACCCCATTCTGCATGTCACTGAGAAGTAGAGCCGTAAGTCTGACACTCAGTTCTGGTCAGTGAGACATGGTGGGTGGGGGGCAGTCATTTAGGGACTCTGGGGAATGTTTGCTTTCTTTAAAAAAGATTCACTGATAGGAGATGATAAGGCTATTGGCACAGATACCCCTCAGAGTGTGAAATGCTGTGAAGTTGAAGTTGAAGTTGAAAGGGAAAGTCCACTGTTACCTTTCTTATCTTAAATATCCACAGTCCTTAGCTGTGACCAGGACTTCCCTGGCGGGCCAGTGGTTAAGAATCTGCCTTGCATTGCAGGGGACGCAGGTTCAGTTCCTGGTTGGGGAACTAAGATAGAATATGGAACTAACGGTGTCATGCTGCAGGGCGACTAACCCAATTGCCACACTTACAGAACCCACACACTCCCACGCCTGCATGCTACGCCTAGAAAGTAAATGCACTGCAATGAAAGATCCCACATGACACAACTAAGACCCAACACAGCCAAATAAATAAATATATATAATTTTTTAAAGAAATAACTTTAAAAAAAAAAGATATATGAAAAGAATTTGGCTTTTCCTCCTGAATGTCCTAGGGCAACCATCCTGCAAACATAATGTGGGTAAAAACAAGCTAAGGATGGTCAAGCTGAAAGATAGCTTTTTCTATCCCATTGGTTAACTAACTGGAACCCATCCCTTCTCTGAATCTTTTCTGCAAGATAATGCACTCTGTGACCAGTTAAGCCATTCTGAGAAGCATTTTCTTCACTTGCCTGCGAAAGCATCCTAACTGGCCCACAAAGCCAGGGGGAAAGTCAGCCTGAGGAGAACACCTCAGAACCTTCAGGGCAGTAATGAAGATGCCCAGGTGGTCACTAGCAACATCAAGCTGGGCCATCTCCAGTGCAAGGAACTGACTTGGCTATGAACGTGAGTTTGCAGCTGCTTGTTTTGTGATAGGTCTGTACTCTTTCTTTGCTAGAGAGGGCTGTCATTTCACACTGTGAGGGTATCCATGCCAACAGCCTTATCATCTCCTGTCTACCCAGAGCTCCTCCCTCCTACTGGACAGTGCCACAATGTCCTTGGCACAGAGAGTGAAGTCCGTGAATTGCCCTCACACTTCCTGTTCTCTTTGCACTCACAAGCACATGCTAGGAGGCCAGGCAAGTATCATATCCCCAAACTGCAGACTGAGAATTGATACTCGGAGGTGATCACAGCCTAGAAATGGCAAAACTCGGACGAGCACCAGGGTCCATTCAAGGCCAACAGTCTTGGAAGCACACCGTGAAATTTGTTTTAAAGTCTAAAATGGCATCTTATCATTGTCCTCACTTGTTTATTCTAATTTTGCAGGTTAAGCCTGATTAAAGTGACTAATCACTGTAAGACTCTCACGTCTTGATTCAAACAAAACACATACTAAGTACCTAAGGTCTCTCAGGTCTCTTTGGCTTTCTATTACTCAAAATACTAGTAATTTTCCTTCAAATGCCACTTGATCAGGATGGTTTTTCCCCTTACAGTTTTCTTACAAGCGTGTTTCGAGTTTACTTTTAGTGCCGTATATACCAGGACTCAGAATCACAATAATTCCAGAGATGATCAGGTATTTAATAGCAGTCCTGCTACATATGCAATTAGTTGTGCATGAACCAGCATGGTATATATATAGTTTTTCTCGTAAAGCTCATTTGCCTGGGAATAAGAACTCTGAACTGGTTTGAAGTGAGAAATTCAGTCCAATTTTACCAGGAAGACAAGTCACACCAGTTCAGCTGGTGGGAGAGTGCTTCAGTCTGGTTTTGTTGGGAACTAGGAATTTTACCAGGAAGACGAGTTTGTTTGGGTAATAGCAGAGAAATCAACAATTCAGTTTAGGACAAGCACACTATGGCGAACCATAGGCAAGTTCTGAAAAAGTGGTTCTTAATAAGTTGGTTTGAAAGTGACTGGGGAATGTCCTTATTGTTTACTTTTGTTTTTGAGATAAAATGTTCCAGAAATGTTAACCAGCTGGATTTTTCAAAGAGCAAGTCATTTTTTTTTTAAACGTTCTAGGAATGTTTGATTTGCAGTTAAGAGTGGTGGGGAAGCGGGTAGATTTTTGCCCTGTTTCTCACATCAGGTGCTCATCCACCCACCCCTTCCTAGCTCTTCGCCTCCAAGATGCTGTGCCCCAAATGTCTGGATCAGTGTGGCACTCAAGAGCATTTGGCAATGAGTGACTTCCAGCCCCACCTAAACAGCTGGTTAGATGTGTGAATCCAAGGCCTTTCTTGGGGACTGGGGACTCATCTCATCCCCACCACCACCCTCTCTGGCCAGCAAGCCAGAGCCCTCTGGTCCAAGGATCTAGAACAGGCCTGAGAAGAAAGGAGAGCTCACCAGGAGCCCCCCTCCCCCCACCCAGGCCCTAAACCAAAACTTCCCCTATCAGCTCTGGGGAAGGGAGGTACTGACTTACCTGCTCACCCTTTTGGGCCATTTGAATTTACCATGCTCATGTATTTTCCAAAAATATTTTATTACATATATCTTTAAATGGTTAACTATTAAAAATACCACTAAGATAAATTTTACACCCCTGTCTAAGGCTGTTAAAAACAAGACAACAGGCCCCCAGTGGAATTGCTTGTGCTAAGCCCCATGTTCAGTTCAGTTCAGTCGCTCAGTCGTGTCCGACTCTTTGCGACCCCATGAATCGCAGCACGCCAGGCCTCCCTGTTCATCACCATCTCTCGGAGTTCACTCAGACTCACATCCATCGAGTCAGTGATGCCATCCAGCCATCTCATCCTCGGTCGTCCCCTTCTCCTCCTGCCCCCAATCCCTCCCAGCATCAGAGTCTTTTCCAATGAGTCAACTCTTCGCATGAGGTGGCCAAAGTACTGGAGT
>SJYT01079835.1:0-43378 GCA_006410635.1 Cephalophus harveyi | reverse complement strand
CTCCTCCCTCCCCATACCATCCCTCTGGGTCATCCCAGTGCACCAGCCCTAAGCATCCAGTATCATGCATCGAACCTGGACTGGCGATTCGTTTCATATATGATATTATACATGTTTCAATGCCATTCTCCCAAATCATCCCATCCTCTCCCTCTCCCACAGAGTCCAAAAGACTGTTCTATACATCTGTGTCTCTTTTGCAGGCTCGCATACAGGGTTATTGTTACCATCTTTCTAAATACCATATGTATGCTTTAGTATCGGAGAAGGCAATGGCATCCCACTCCAGTACTCTTGCCTGGAAAATCCCATGGACGGAAAAGGCTGGTAGGCTACAGTCCATGGGGTCGCGAAGAGTCGGACACGACTGAGCGACCTCACTTTCACTTTTCACTTTCCTGCATTGGAGAAGGAAATGGCAATCCACTCCAGTGTTCTTGCCTGGAGAATCCCAGGGACTGAGGAGCCTGGTGGGCTGCCGTCTATGGGGTCGCACAGAGCCGAACACGACTGAAGTGACTTAGCTTAGCTTCTTAGCTTGGTGTTTTTCTTTCTGGCTTACTTCACTCTGGATAATAGGCTCCAGTTTCATCCACCTCATTAGAACTGATTCAAATGTATTCTTTTCAATGCCTGAGTAATACTCCATTGTGTATATGTACCAATAATCACATATGCATACACATTCATATAATGCATATGTACAGATACACGTGTCTATATAGACACACATATATGTGTATATGTGCTACAGTGTACCAATTGTGATAAATAAAGACACCACATAATGAAATAGCTGAGAGCACAAACTCTGAAGCTAGACCACCTGTGACCGAGTCGTGCCTGTTCTGCTCACTCATTAGGCAAATTGCCAAACCTCTCTGTACTTCAACTGTAAACTAAGGATCATACTACCTTGTTTTTAGGAATGCTGTAAGATTTCAGTTAATTCATAAAGTACTTAAAACCGTGTCTGAGAGAAAGCACTGTAAAGTTAAGTTTTCATGACTGTTATATCTCCACATACTGTTTCTTTACTACTTGGTGCTTTTTCAGCTTAAAATCCATCTTGACTGATATTAATGTTACCATTACTATTTTTTGCTGTTTTTATTTTCTTGGTAGTTTCAAGCTTTTTCATTGTGTAAGGGTTTTCATATAAACTCTCTAAAGTGGAGTTTTGTTTTGTAATCTAGTGTAATAATTTTGCCTCTTTAATGAGAGATTGCCGTCCATTTACATTTAATATAAAAACTAATATTCCCTTTGTATTACTTTACATTATTAGTTTACTTTGTTGTTTCACTCCCTCCCTCATTTTAATAGGTTGATCAAATTGTTATTTATTTGCCTTTTGATCTTCATTAATTTAAACATTATACCATTTCCGTTACAGGTTACCTTTCCTTTCTTTGAATTCATATTAAAATAACATTCCCTTTTTCAAATGAAGAGAAGTCAATTATTTTCCTACCAAAGTTTTCCATTTCCCTATTTTTTTCTCTGCATTCTCTAATGTTAAAGCTAGCAATAAGGTGAAACATTTAGAAAACTTATTCTTCCCTCCTCTTGTCTTTCCTTTCCTCACATAAACACTTTGGAAGTTTTTCACTCTCCTCCTTCGCTCTTCATGTACACGCTTCCCTCCACTCCAACTCCTAGGCTTTGCTGAGATACCTTAGTACTCTTACTACAGCTTAGTACTCTATAAAGTTTAGTAAACTATAGTTTAGTACACTTACTAAAACTCAGCTTAAAACTATTAAAGGAATTTTTCTTGCATGACTCTTCCTCTTAAATAATCTATATTTAGCACTTAGACTACTCACCCTCAACTGTTTTTTATTATCTATTTAGATTTAATAATCTACTGTAAGGTTTAACAATATACTGTTCACTGTACTCTTACTAAAACTCAGCTTAAAACTATTAAAGGAATTTTTCTTGCATGACTCTTCCTCTTAAATAATCTATATTTAGCACTTAGACTACTCACCCTCAACTGTTTTTTATTATCTATTTAGATTTAATAATCTACTGTAAGGTTTAACAATATACTGTTCACCACAGTTTCAATTTCTTTTCATTTTCCTTTATTTTGGGTCTTTGTTCTGATATATTTGTACATAGGGTAGATCTTAAGCATTTTCCACACATAGAGAACACGAGTTACGTATTATCTAAATCCTTGCTTATATGCAAATATCTTTCTTTACTTTGACAGAGTGAATGATATTTTGGCTGGAAATAAGATTCTTGGCAGGCAGTCTTAGTCCCCCAGATTCCCTAGATGTTATTCCACTTTATTCTAGCTAGTGATGGTAGATGACAAGTCTAAGTGTCATCCCTGTTCTTTAATAACTTGTCTCTGAAACTTGGAGTTCAGGAATTTTCTAGCTTATGTCCAAATATGTCTTTATGACAACTCTGCCTGAATTAGTAAGGATTTTCAATCTGTAAACTCAAATCTTTCATCAGTTCAGAGACAATAAAACAGCTTTTTTCTTTGTGTTTTTTTTTTTTTTTTCTGTCTATTCAGTTTTCTCCTCAGGAATTCATATCATTTGAATATTTTTAGGTGTTCCCTTTAAATGCCTTCCTCATTTGTGCCTTATGATTTCCCTCTTATCGTAACTTTCTTCCTATGCTCTGAGTTATTCCTTCTATTTGTTTTTTCTAGCCATTAACTCAAGTCTCAATCATGACCGTTTTTTCCTTCAATTCATCTCCCTCTAACTAACCATCTAACTTTTTTTTTAAGTTCAAGAATCACGGTGTGTGTATACATCTTCAATTAGTTGAGAGTACATGGAGCCTATGTACTAATTAACACCTCTTTCCACATGTGTGTAAATGAATCATGCCAAAACACAGTGACACTGATCCTCTTTTTGTGATAATACATAATCGTTGGAGATCATAAATTGATCATATTTACAATCATAAATTGAGCTAATGACACAAATAATTCAAAAATTTGGAAAAAAGGCAAAAGGATGACCACATATCTTTTCAATGTCATACTGGAACATTGTCTAACATGCTCACTTAAGGATTATCAAATACTTCAGGAGTATCTGCTTTTGTTTTGATTTACTATTTCCTATTGATTAGAGCACTTTACAACTCTGTACAAGTATAGGCTAACTTATAGGAAACTGTTGGCCCTGTATCTGTTTCTTTCTGATAACGATGCAAATGAAATTTTGTCTTGTAGAAATACAAATGGTTTCTGGCTCATAAAGAAAATTACAACCCCAAGGTTATAATTGTATTGCCTGTATGGCATGTATGGATGTGAGAGTTGGACTGTGAAGAAGGCTGAGCACCGAAGAATTGATGCTTTTGAACTGTGGTGTTGGATACCCTCTCCCTCTCCCACAGAGTCCAAAAGACTGTTCTATACATCTGTGTCTCTTTTGCTGTCTCGCATACAGGATTACTGTTACCATCTTTCTAAATACCATATGTATGCTTTAGTATCAGAGAAGGCAATGGCATCCCACTCCAGTACTCTTGCCTGGAAGATCCCATGGATGGAAAAGGCTGGTAGGCTACAGTCCATGGGGTCGCGAAGAGTCGGATACGACTGAACAACCTCACTTTCACTTCTCATTTTCAGGCATTGGAAAAGGAAATGGCAATCCACTTCAGTGTTCTTACCTGGAGAATCCCAGGGACTGCGGAGTCTGGTGGGCTGCCGTCTATGGGGTCGCACAGAGTCGACACGACTGAAGTGACTTAGCTTAGCTTAGCTTGGTGTTTTTCTTTCTGGTTTACTTTGCTCTGGATAATAGGCTCCAGTTTCATCCACCTCATTAGAACTGATTCAAATGTATTCTTTTCAATGGCTGAGTAATACTCCATTGTGTATATGTACCAATAATCACATATGCATACACATTTATATAATGCATATGTACAGATACACGTGTCTATATAGACATACATGTATGTGTATATGTGCTACAGTGTACCAATTGTGATACATAAAGACACCACATAATGAAATAGCTGAGAGCACAAACTCTGAAGCTAGACCACCTGAGACCGAGTCGTGCCTGTTCTGCTCACTCATTAGGCAAATTGCCAAACCTCTCTGTACTTCAACTGTAAACTAAGGATCATACTACCTTGTTTTTAGGAATGCTGTAAGATTTCAGTTAATTCATAAAGTACTTAAAACCGTGTCTGAGAGAAAGCACTGTAAAGTTAAGTTTTCATGACTGTTATATCTCCACATACTGTTTCTCTACTACTTGGTGCTTTTTCAGTTTAAAATCCATCTTGACTGATATTAATGTTACCATTCCTGTTTCTTGCTGTTTTTATTTTCTTGGTAGTTTCAAGCTTTTTCATTGTGTAAGAGTTTTCATATAAACTCTCTAAAGTTGAGTTTTGTTTTGTGACCTAGTGTAATAATTTTGCCTCTTTAATGAGAGATTGCAGTCCATTTACATTTAATGTAAAAACTAATATTCCCTTTGTATTACTTTACATTATTAGTTTACTTTGTTGTTTCACTCCCTCCCTCATTTTAATAGGTTGATCAAATTGTTTATTTATTTGCCTTTTGATTTTCATTAATTTAAACATTATACCATTTCCATTACAGGTTACCTTTCCTTTCCTTGAATTCATATTAAAATAACATTCCTTTTTTCAAATGAAGAGAAGTCAATTATTTTCCTACCAAAGTTTTCCATTTTCCTATTTTTTCCTCTGCATTCTCTAATGTTAAAGCTAGCAATAAGGTGAAACATTTAGAAAACTTATTCTTCCCTCCTCTTGTCTTTCTTTTCCTCACATAAACACTTTGGAAGTTTTTCACTCTCCTCCTTCACTCTTCATGTACACGCTTCCCTCCACTCCAACTCCTAGGCTTTGCTGAGATACCTTAGTACTCTTACTACAGCTTAGTACTCTATAAAGTTTAGTAAACTATAGTTTAGTACACTTACTAAAACTCAGCTTAAAACTAGTAAGGGAATTTTTCTTGTATGACTCTTCCTCTTAAATAATCTATATTTAGCACTTAGACTACTCACCCTCAACTGTTTATTATTACCTATTTAGATTTAATAATCTAGGTTTAACAATATATTGTTCACCACAGTTTCAATTTCTTTTCATTTTCCTTTATTTTGGGTCTTTGTTCTGATGTATTTGTACATAGGGTAGATCTTAAGCATTTTCCACAGATAGAGAACACGAGTTATGTATTATCTAAATCCTTGCTTATATGCCAATATCTTTCTTTGCTTTGACAGAGTGAATGATATTTTGGCTGGAAATAAGATTCTTGGCAGGCAGTCTTAGTCCCCCAGATTTGTTATTCCACTTTATTCTAGCTACTGATGGTAGATGACAAGTCTAAGTGTCATCCCTGTTCTTTTATAACTTGTCTCTGAAACTTGGAGTTCAGGAATTTTCTAGCTTATGTCCAGATATGTCTTTATGACAACTCTGCCTGAGTTAGTAAGGATTTTCAATCTGTAAACTCAAATCTTTCATCAGTTCAGAGACAATAAAACAGCTTTTTTCTTTGTTTTTTTTTTTTTTTTTCTCTCTCTCTATTCAGTTTTCTCCTCAGGAATTCATATCATTTGAATATTTTTAGGTGTTGCCTTTAAATGCCTTCCTCATTTGTGCCTTATGATTTCCCTCTTATCGTAACTTTCTTCCTATGCTCTGAGTTATTTCTTCTATTTGTTTTTTTCTAGCCATTAACTCAAGTCTCAACCATGACCATTTTTTCCTTCAATTCATCTCCCTCTAACTAACCATCTAACTTTTTTTTTAAGTTCAAGAATCACAGTGTGTGTATACAACTTCAATTAGTTGAGAGTACATGGAGCCTATGTACTAATAAACACCTCTTTCCACATGTGTGTAAATGAATCATGCCAAAACACAGTGACACTGACTCTCTTTTTGTGATAATACATAATCGTTGGAAATCATAAATTGATCATATTTACAATCATAAATTGGGCTAATGACACAAATAAAAATTCAAAAATTTGGAAAAAAGGCAAAAGGATGACCACATATCTTTTCAATGTCATTGAACATTGTCTAATATGCTCACTTAAGGATTATCAAATACTTCAGGAGTATCTATTTTTGTTTTGATTTACTATTTCCTATTGATTAGAGCACTTTACAACCCTGTACAAGTATAGGCTAACTTATAGGAAACTGTTAGCCCTGTATCTGTTTCTTTCTGATAACGATGCAAATGAAATTGTGTCTTGTAGAAATACAAATGGTTTCTGGCTCATAAAGAAAATTACAGCCCCAAGGTTACAATTTTATTGCCTGTATGGCATTTGGTAGTTTTATATGTCATTTGATAATCATATTTCATTATAATTGTTTAAATAATTCTAAATATTTCTGTTATCCTATACTTTTAAAAGGATCCTGGTGGCACAGTGGTAAAGAATCTGTCTGCAATGCAGGAGACATGTGGGTTTGATCCCTGGCTCAGCAAGATCCTCTGGAGAAGGAAATGGCAACCCATTCTAGTATGCTTGCCTTGAGAATTTCATGAACAGAGGAGCCTGGTGGGCCATAGTCTTTGTCCAGCTTGCAAGAGTTGGACATGACTTAGCAGTTAAACAACAAATACTTTTAAAAATCAGTTTTAGCATCCTGCTGATTCTTTTATCAATGAGTTAAAACCTCTTTGATATGTGCTCATGTAACAAAAAATCATGTGCGTAAAATGTGTATGTACATTTGTATCCTTATGGGCTCTTATAATTTTCTGTTCTATTTCTTGTGTTCTTTCTCTCTTTAGCTACTGGATCTTGTTTGATATGTTATTTTTCTTGGTCTTGTCACTGTGGCTCAGGTCCAGATTTTCGGGAGCTTAAAGTGGTGGTAGCCCTACATGTGGTGGAAAATATATTGATGTTTAGTCCTATAGGCTGGCAGATAGCATCAGTCAGTTGTCAGTCCACTGAGGAAACTCTCCAAGTTGCCTTACAGGGAGTTGACTGGGCCTGAAACGCCCCCTAGTGGGAGGAGCTGTGTCCAAACTCAACTTCCCACTGAGCCAGAAGTTTCCACTTAATGAGAGGGGCTGTATAGGAATCCAATTTCCCACAGTTTCAAGGTGCTAGCATTTGGCATTTCTAGACAACTACTTGAACATCAGGTACCCAGACTCAGACATCCTGGCACGCAGGCAGTCTGTTTCTTTGCCACTGGGAAGAATGCTCTCACACTCGGCACATGAAAGGGGAGGACCAAGAGGGGAAGGCTGCTTCTTTTGGAGAGCAGTGCCACCATGTAACCAGCTGCTTCTGCTTAAGCAAGCCTCTCTGCCAAATGCCAAAAAGACAGCTGCTGCTGCTGCTGCTGCTAAGTTGCTTCAGTCGTGTCCGACTCTGTGCGACCCCATAGACGGCAGCCCACCAGGCTCCTCTGTCCCTGGGATTCTCCAGGCAAGAACACTGGAATGGGCTGCCATTTCCTTCTCCAATGCATGAAAGGGAAAAGTGAAAGTGAAGTCGCTCAGTCGTATCCAACTCTTAGTGACCCCATGGACTGCCGCCCACGAGGCTCCTCCGTCCATGGGATTTTCCAGGCAAGAGTACTGGAGTGGGCTGCCATTGCGGCAGCCCATAAATTCCAGCCTGTGCCAAGGAAAGCTGCTGCCTTCCACCCCAAGCTCTTCGCATGACAGAATACCCTGCCAACACCTGGCCCTGCACAGTCCTACCATTTGTTCCCCTTGCAGATGGTTTAGTGTATATTAAACCATCTGTATATATTTATACTGAAATAAATATATACTCTAAATATATGTGCAGAAGTGAGATCATACTATACATGTTCTGTTATAACCCAATTTTGGCAATCAATCTTATAAATGTGACTATCTTCGTCTATATCAATAGTAACAGGAATTCTTTAAAGGCTTTCAAAATATATTATCAAATTGTCTTCTTGAAAGTTACTAACAATTAAATTAGCTGTATGAGATAGTGTCTGCTTCTCTACATTTTTGTTTGTTTATTTTGGCCACCGTGGTACTGAACGGTGGTATCTTATTGTGGTTTTAATCAATATTCCCCTAATTGTTGTGTTTGGCAGTGTTCTCCAGAGAAACTGAACCAAATAGGATGTATGGGGAATCAAGGCAGTGTATGGAGGTTCCCCAAAAAACTAAAAGGAGGGTTGCCATATGACCCAGAAATCCCATTCCTGGGCATATATCTCAACAAAACTATTATTTGAAAAGATATACACATCCCAACATTCATAGCAGTGCTATTTATAATAGCCAAGACATGGAAACAACCTAAATATCCATTGACAGATGAATAGAATATTAGCCATAAAAAAGGATGAAAAATGCCATTTGTAGCAACATGGATGGACCTAGAGATTATCATAGTAAGCAAAGTAAGTTAGAAATACAAATACCATATGATCTCACTTACGTGTGGAATCTAGCTGCTGCTGCTGCTAAGTCGCGTCAGTCGTGTCCGACTCTGTGCGACCCCATAGACGGCAGCCCACCAGGCTCCCCCGTTCCTGGGATTCTCCAGGCAAGAACACTGGAGTGGGTTGCCATTTCCTTCTCCAATGCATGAAAGGGAAAGGTGAAAGTGAAGTCGCTCAGTCATGTCCTACTCTCAGCGACCACATGGACTGCAGCCTACCAGGCTCCTCCGTCCATGGGATTTTCCAGGCAAGAGTACTAGAGTGGGGTGCCATTGCCTTCTCCAGTAGAATCTAGAATATGACACAAATGAACTTACCTCTGAAACAGACTCACAGAAACAAACAGGCTTGTGGCTGCCAAACAGGAGAAGCAGTGGAGAGTTGGACTGGGAATTTGGAACTAGCAGATGCAAACTATTATATATATAGAATGAATAAGCAATAAAGTCCTACGAGGAGCCTGGTGGGCTGCAGTCCATGAGGTCACTAAGAGTTGGACACGACTGAGCGACTTCACTTTCACTTTTTACTTTTATGCATTGGAGAAGGAAATGGCAACCCACTCCAGTGTAAATGCCTGGAGAATCCCAGGGACGGGGGAGCCTGGTGGGCTGCTGTCTATGGGGTTGCACGGAGTCAGACACGACTTAAGTGACTTAGCAGCAGCAGCAGCAGCATATAGCACAGGGAACTATATTCAATATCTGGTGATAAGCCATATGGGAGAGAATATGAAAAAGAGAAACACTGTGCCTATATACCAGAAACTAACACAACATTGTAAATTAAAATAGTTTGCAATATTAAACACAAATAAAGGGTTCTATATAAAGAATAGTGAAGACTCTTCAGCTAAAATTTCCCTCCTACAATGGGTCAATGTAATTTTTCTTGCTTTAAATGAATAAGTAGAAACAGCATACACTTTTGTGGTGATTTTTATGTGTCAGGCACTGTTCTAAGTGCTTTACAATTCATACTGTATTGACTAGTCTGTTCTTATTTTTCTTAAAAAAAATTTATTTTCTTATTTGGCTGTGACAGATCTTAGTTGCAGCATGTGGGATCTGGTTCCCTGACCAGGGATTGAACCCCAGGCCCCTGCCTGGAAGTACAGAATTAAGCCACCGGACCACCAGGGAAGTCCCTAGTCTGCTTCTTACAATGCCCTTTGGCAGAGGTACTTTTTTGGCCAAGGAAACTAAGACCCAGAGAGATTAGTAAGCTTGCCAAATAACTTGTAAATCCTGTACAGCTATAAGCAGAGGAGCTCTGATTTGATTGCTGAAAAGAGGGCTTCCAGGTCTCCGCTTTTAAACGTTAGTCAGCCCTCATTGCCTAGTCACAGAGTTTGTTACCTTAGTACCATGAAAAACATTTAGTATTTGTGTAGATACAGACTAGGCTTTCTATATCTTATCACTACTTATTTGGTGTTATATATAAAGTACCAGACTTACCTCCAAGTCTGAAGAACTAAATGCATATGCAATATTCCAGCCCAATATTCCATAAATTTTTCTTTCATTGATCAGAGCATTGAAGAAACACAAGCTGAATAAAATTTTTTTCCACCATGGTCCACAGTCAGGTTTTTCAAGTAACTCTTCTGTTACCTCTCCACTCCCACTGTATCCAAATGTCTGAAGTAAATTATTTTTCAGTCCCTGGGGATTTTCCACTGCAATCTTTAAAACAGATGTGAGTAAAAACAACTTGTGAGGACAGACACAGGCATTAGGACTGGTGGCGGGTGGGGGACTCTTACTTACATAGAGAACTAGCTAAGACTATATCTGATAACAGAACTTGCTAAGACTATAACTCCTTTTAAGATTCAGTAGCAAATAAAAAATCTTGTGTTGTTCTTGTCCCATTTGAAAACTTCTGTAAAGGGATGGTATTCGTACTTTAAAACGAGAAGTACAACAATGTTATTAAAAGCACTCCTGTTTGCTCTGCAAGCCCAGCTTTTTAGAAAGTTGAAAGTGAAGAATTCCTATATTTTCAATGCTTGATGGCAGCTAAGTGGCTGTAACAGAATCAGGGCTGCATGGCCTCGGCAAGTCAGCAGAGAGAAGAGGTATCACATATAGTGTACAGAGAACTTGTGGAACGACAAAAGTATCTAATCATCAGTGATATGAAAAAAAGAGGACAAATAACGTGGTGTGTTACTAGAGTGCTCTGTTTTCACTGAAAATTGATTGATTTCTTACCTAGGAAAATTGAAATGAGGAGGTACAGGAGGTGAAGTGGGAAGAGAATTACTTGGAGGTCTTTTTTTTAAAGAGCATGACTCTAAGTCTAAAACCGAAAGGTCTGAAAATGTTTCTTTACTTGCACAGTTTTCATAGACACACACAGATAGACATATATATGTGTATTTCATATTATGTGGATATGTATGTAGGATATGTATAAATATGTGTAGATAAGTCCTATGATATATGTGTGTGTTTGTGTGTAGATGTGTATAAGAGACAGTTTANAAAATGTTTCTTTACTTGCACAGTTTTCATAGACACACACAGATAGACATATATATGTGTATTTCATATTATGTGGATATGTATTAGGATATGTATAAATATGTGTAGATAAGTCCTATGATATATGTGTGTGTTTGTGTGTGTACATAAAGATGAAATTTCTTTTAAAATAGAATTTATTTATTTTAATTAATTTTCACTGGAGTATAGTTAATTTACAAGGTTGTTTGTTTTTGCTGTACAGCAAAGTGAATCAGTTATATATACATATATTCACCCTTTTTAAGATTCTTTTCCCATATAGGTCACCACAAAGCACTGAGCAGAGTTTCCTGTGGAGCGTGAGATTTCTGAGTTAAGGATCAGACTGATTTATTCACAGAGCACTTCAAATGTTCCTTGAAGCCCTACCTCTGTCGCCACCTTTCATACCCCCTCTCCTGGACGAAGATAAAACGCTGTCCTAACCCTGGGAGATAAATGGACCCTCTTGAGTCTCAGACAAAAAGGTGTAGATTTCTCCAATCCAGGTCCCATCTTCTCCAGGAGGAGGGCAGCTGGGAAGCGCCTCAGTACTGTGGGCTTGGGTAAATACACCAGGGAGTCTGGGAAGAGCTGGGGTCAGTGTGACAGGGAGAAGTTTCTTTGTTTCCCAAGAGTAAACTTGATTTATTCTCAGGCTGGATTGGGACTCTATCAGGAAGCTGCCCATCCACCCCATTTCCTCTGTCTTCACACTAATTGTTAAACTTGGAAGTGTGCATGTGTTTGCTTATCTGGGCATGTGTTCTGCCTGTGCCACTGGTCAGTCTTCTTTGCTATTAAGACTCCATCTTTTGGTCAACTGGACACTTGTTTACCAGAATTGACCCAACTTTTAGTATTTATTCAAACTTAATGGTAGATATGAGTAGAAGTCACAGATAAATTTTAAATAAGACTTTTTAGTCAATAGCTTCAACCTGCTTTTTGCCAGACCCTTTTCAGAGAATTAATAACAAATTGTGAAAGAGTTAGGGGGACCAGAGACAGGAAAAAGCTAGAGAAGCAAAAGGCAAGGAAGGACCCAGATTCTTTACTCTATCTTCTGGTTTATGGGAGTTGGAAGTCTAAGCATCCTTGTTTGAGAAAACAAACATTTAAACTGTCCAATCCCTTGAAAGCAGGGATCTTGTTTATACTTTTGCATCCTTTCTCACAATGTAAGGCTGAGCACAGGAAAGGTTTAGCATACTAGAATTAGCACTCTCTTCTTAATTCAGAATCATGAATACAAGATAATTTACATTCAAACAGTGCTGCAGAGTCAGTACTAGTATCTGTTATACACTGCCCTTACCTTTAAACTCTTTTGAAGGATAGGAATTGGGAAAGAACTGTCTGATTTTGAGCTTAACCATAGCCTGAACTTAGGCTCTATTGTCACATCTGGACTATTAAATCTGTAAAAAGAAAACATTTATAAATATTTTAATGTGAAAAATTTTAATGAAATCAATATGTTCTAAGAATCATAGTTGTTTTAATGTTAAAATGGCCTTAGAAATCACTTTAATAACCAACCATAAGAACTTCTATATTGCATAAGAATTTGTGTAAGATCCATTAATTCCCATTTTGAAAAGGGAGTCTTCCCTCACTTAGGTACAAAAATGATCTAGCTTCATTGCAAAAAACTTGGAAAAAATGAAAAATTAAGAACAAAAGAAAAACCAGAGTTCCTTTGGTCAAATCTGGCACAACTGAACATCATAATAAACATTCACAGTAACAGATTATAATCCACTGAATAAAATAGAAATCCATGAGTCTATGCTGATGTAAGTAAACAAATGAATAAATAAATAGGGAGGAGAAAATCTTCTAATAGTAGAATTTAATTTAAAATTTAGAAGAAATTATGGAGTTAGAAAGTTACCATTTGGCAAATAGTCTAGTAATTATTCACCCCAAAATTATCAATGGAAGTTAAAAGTAGTAGGGAAAAGTTTGAGATGCATCTCTACAGTTGGTAGTTACCACTTTAATTAAATAATCAAAATGAAAAATGCTCCCAGTAGTGGGAACAGATTGACATCAGTTACTTCTTGCTATGATGTACAAAGAAAGATTCAACAACACTTCTGTAGTATTCCTGCAATACTGCATAAAGTAACTCTAACCATGAGAAAATAGCAGACAAATCCAAACTGATGGACACTTTACAGAATGACTGGCTTGTACTTTTCAGAAAATGTCCAATTGTAGAAGACAAAAACATACTAAGGAACTATTCTAAAACAAAGGAGAATTAAGAGTCATGACAGTTGAGTGCAGTGCGAAATCCTGAATTGGAATCTGGACCTAACATTTTTCTTCTTTTGCAATAAAAGATATTATTGGGATAACAGGCTAGATATGACTAAGTTCTATTGATTAGATAATCAGGTAAAAAATCTGCCTGCAATGCATGAGACCTAGGTTTGATTCCTGGGTCAGGAAGATCCCCTGGAGAAGGGAATGGCTACCCACTCCAGTATTCTTGCCTGGATAGTTTTATGGACAGAGGACCTCAGGCCCTCTTGAGTTCCTCAGTTCATGGGGTCACAAAGAGTCAGACTCAACTGAGTGACTAACACAGACACAGACACACACTACGGTACTTGGAGGTCAAATGGCATTATGTCTGCCTTGACACTGAACTGAACTTTCAAAGGATTTAAACAATGCCATACACACATACACACAATATACATACAAAGAAATGATAGGGTAAATGAGGAAAAGAGGTTAACAGTAGAGGAGAGTTTTTGGATCATTCTTGCATTGAAGGAGGAAACAGACAGAGCTGGACTCCATCTTAGGCCAGGCGGCGAACGTTAGGCTACAGGCATGGTCACCCTCCCAGTGGACTCTGAACTTTGTGCCTGGTGTCTATAGAAATGGCATACCAGTGGAAAACTAGACCCCTGGATGAAAGAGCCTCAGGACTTGGACTTGGACTTTCCATTGCCTAAAAGAATATGCTAACTATCTTTCTAACAGAACAAAGTGGTAAGTTAATTCCATTATGTTTATTGGGTTATGACCATAGGCCTATTGATAAATATCCAGTTTATCTAGTCTTGTGACACATGAATCATGGATTAACTTTGACTGTATCTCTCTTTTACCTTGTCCAGACTAGTTTCAAGGAATTTGAGGTGGTAGGTTTGAGCCAGTACACTTAGGGTATATAAGGTTTTCACATAAACTGGTCGGGGTCCTTGGCTAAGAGGAGACTCTGCCTTGGGCCCGCAGGTGTAATAAACTGCACTCCACTATCTGCATTGTCCTTCTGGAGTGAGTTTGTTTCCCGGAACGTGTGGCTACAGCAGCATTTTTTCTGCAAGTCTGAAATTATTTTAATTTAAAAAACAAACCAAGGGACTTTCCTGGTAGTTCAGTGGCTAAGACTTCACACTCCCAACATAGGGGGCCCAGGTTCGATTCTTGTGGTCAGGGAACTAGATCCAGGATGAGTCCACAAGCCAAAGTGAAGATCCCACGTGCCCCAAATAAGACCCAGTGCAGCCAAAGCAAATAAATAAATAAATATTAAAAAACCCCCAAACAACAAAAGCAAAAATATACCAAACAAAACAGAGGAATAAAATATGAAGTCTGATGAAGTAAGTATAATATTTTTCATTTTTTCCCTCTCTGATTCTCTATTTCATTTTTAAAATAAAAATATTATATATACTGTACATACATGTACTGTACAGGCTACAATTTGTAGCCTTCTATTTTCCCTCCTGGCAATATATTGTGAACATATTCCTTTAATTCCTAAATTTAAGAAAACTTTTTCACATTTTCCTCTCTCTGTGTGGGCTGCTAGGGTACTAGTAATACATATTTAAAGGCTTGATTTGATAAAGAAGTATTGACTTCCCTTGATCATCCTCTGGTTATATCAGTATCAGTTCAGACTCTCAGTCATGTTGGACTCTTTCCAAGCCCATGGACTGGAGCACACCAGGCTTCCCTGTCCATCACCAAGTCCTGGAGCTTGCTCAAACACATGTCTATAGAGATGGTGATACCATCCAACCATCTCATCCTCTGTCGTCCCCTTCTTCTCCTGCCTTCATTCTTTCACAGCATCAGGATCTTTTCTAATGAGTCAGTTCTTTGCACCAGGTGGCCAGAGTATTGGAGCTTCAGCATCAGTCCTTCCAATAAATATTCAGGACTGATTTTCTTTAGGATGGACTGGCTGGATCTCCTTGCATTCCAAGTCAAGAGTCTTCTCCAACACCACAGTTCAAAAGCAACAATTCTTCAGCACTCAGCCTTCCTTATAGTCCAACTCTCACAATCATACATGACTACTGGAAAAACCATACACAGACCTTTGTCGGCAAAGTGATGTCTCTGCTCTTTAATATGCTATCTAGGTTGGTCATTGCTTTTCTTCCAAGGAGCAAGTGTCTCAATTTCATGGCTGCAGTCACCATCTGCAGAGATTTTGGATCCCAGGAAAATAAAAGTCTGTCACTGTTTCCATTGTTTCCCCATCCATTTGCCATGAAGTGATGGGACTGGATGCCATGATCTTTGTTTTTGGAATGTTGAGTTTTAAGCCAGCTGTTTCACTTTCCTCTTTCACTTTCATCAAGAGGCTCTTTAGTTCCTCTTCCCTTTCTGCCATAAGGGTGGTGTCATCTGCATATCTGAGGTTATTGATATTTCTCCCGGTAATCTTGATTTCAGCTTGTGCTTCATCCAGCCTGGCATTTCACATGATGTACTCTGCATATAAATTAAATAAGCAGGGTGACAGTATACAACCTTGATGTATTCCTTTCCCTATTTGGAACCAGTCCATTGTTCCACATCTGGTTCTAACTGTTGATTCTCGACCTGCATACAGATTTCTCCAGAGGCAGGTCAGGTGGTCTGGTATTCCCATCTCTTGAAGAATTTTCCAGTTTGCTGTGATCCACACAGTCAAAGGCTTTGGCATAGCCAATAGAGCAGACGTAGATGTTTTTCTGGAACTCTCTTGCTTTTTCAATGATCCAACAGATGTTGACAATTTGATCTCTGGTTCCTCTGCCTTTTCTAAATCTAGTTTGAATATCTGGAAGCTCTCGTTTCATGTACTGTTGAAGCATCACTTGGAGAATTTTGAGCATTACTTTGCTAGCGTGTGAGATGAGTGCAATTGTGTAGCAGTTTGAACATTCTTTGGAATTGTCATTCTTTTGGACTGGAATGAAAGCTGACCTTTTCCTGTCACTGCTGAGTTTTCCAAATTCGCTGGCATATTGAATGCAGCACTTTCACAGCATCATCTTTTAGGATTTGAAATAGCTCAACTGGAATTCTATTCTTCCACTAGCTTTGTTCATAGTGATGCTTCCTAAGGCCCACTTGACTTCACATTCTAGGATATCTGGCTTTAGGTGAGTGATCACACCATCATGGTTATCTGGGTCAGTAAAATCTTTTTTGTATAGTTCTTCTATGTATTCTTGCCTCATCTTCTTAATATTTCCTGCCTCTGCTAGGTCCGTACTGTTTCTGTCCTTTATTGTGCCCATCTTTGCAAGAAATATTCCCTTGATATCTCTAATTTTCTTGAAGAGATCTCTAGTCTTTCTCATTCTTTTGTTTTCCTCTATTTCTTTGCATTGATCACTGGGGAAGGCTTTCTTACCTCTCCTTGCTATTCTTTGGAACTCTTTGGAACCCATTCAAATGGGTATATCTTTCCTTTTCTCCTTTGCCTTTTGCTTCTCTTCTTTTCTCAGCTATCTGTAAGGCCTCCTCAGACAACTGGTTATATAACATACATTTAATGGTTGTCAATTATTCTTATTAAGCTTTTGAAACTGTTCTGAAGAACATTTTATTAATTTATTTAAAAAAAATGATACAATACTATCTGCCATTCTATTGCTCCTTTCTGTCTTAATACACTTTTTGAAAGCTGATACAATGACTGTCTGGTCTATGCTGTAGTCTTAGTCTCTAGAATGATTTTTGACAAATAGTAGGTTTCCTACAAATATTTTTTGAATTAATAATGAAAAATCTCATAGAAATTATTGTGTCATATTTCAGAGTTTGCATCTATTGAAATCACATAATTAAGTAATCTTCATCTTCTGACTCAAGTAATGAAACAAATGTGAAAAAGTGAAATTAGGAAATAGTTTTTAAACTGCTTAAAGAATAATAGTCTGAGAACAGAATGCATAATATTAGTAAAGGTTTTAGAAATTTAAGCCAGACAGCTGCATTTTGGTTTCATAATTCCCTTGTGGATGCTCACAGCAGAATAACAGCATGAAGAAGCAGAGACCCTCATTTAAAGGCATTTTTAGGTACAGTATTGGCCATAATCAGTAAAGCAGACAGAAACACAAATCTGGGGAAAAAGCTATCGAATACAATTTGTTAAAACATTACTAACTCAACACTTTGCTAATTCTTCAAGCAGAGTTAGAGCATTCTATTTCCAAAGACTTTCACTGCAAAGAAGAAGGCTGAACCTATGGGAATTTTTGCTTGAGTTGGCAAGTTTGGGAGAAAACAGCCAGTGGGTTGAACTGGAGTAAGTCAGAATAGGTACCAAATACAGCCCATAAAGAAAACTATCACTGAAATTATGGATGCTGTGCTTGTTGTTTCACTTGAGTCTAACTCTTTGCAAGCCTACAGACTGTAGTCTGCCAAGCTTCTCTGTCCACGGGATTCTCCAGGCAGGAATACTGGAGTGGGTTGCCACATCCTCTTCTAAGGGATCTTCCTGACCCAGGGATCCAACCCATGACTCTTAATTCTCCTGCATTGGTAGGCAGGTTCTTTACCACTAGCACCACCTGGGAAATATGGGTATGAGGTATTATATTCTGCTGTGTAGAAGCAATAGGATATTACAAACTATGCCACATGTACATTTCTATATACATGTGTATATACAAGTGTATATCTATTGAGAGTTTGAGAAGGGGAGAAAGAGAAAGTGATAAACTGGATGAAAAGTAAAAATTAAAGAGGTCTTTTCTTCTAATAAAAAGTGATATATTCCTAGTGTAGCTTTCAAGTTCTTGGAGAAAAGAGAACCGTCATAAAATAGCCTAAGTTATCTCTGAGTGGCCTAACACTTCATTTTATCACTGTTTAAGCACAGTTGTACATTGCCATTTCCAGTTTTAGCTCATTGTTCTGATAATAATCTGATTCCTTATGTGTGCACGGGTGCTCAGTTGCTTGGTCATGTCTGACTTTTTGCCACCCGATGGACTGTAGCCCATCAGGCCCCTGTGAACATGGGATTTTCCAGGCAAGAATACTGGAGTGGGTTGCTATTTCCTTCTCCAGGGATCTTCCCGACTCAGGGATTGAACCTAAGGGTCCTGTAGTTCCTGCATTGGCTGGTGGATTCTTTACCACTGAGCCACCTGGGAAGCCCTTACAAATAAATGTAAAACTCTTACGATTCTACAATAGTGCAGAGCCTTGGCATAAATGATGCTGCAAGATGGCAGTTCTGGAGGAAGACCCATTGCTCTGTTTTGGTTAGGGCCTTAACAATGAGGGCTTCTGCTTTAGCTGCCTGGCCGCGACCCAAAGAAATCATGGTCACATGATTGGTTGTTCCCGTTAACTCTTGTGCAAATTTCAGGAGAGTATTGGTGAGGTCGATTCCTGTAAAACAACATGGAGAGGTACATACTATTGTAAAGTCCCCTTTAATTTAATCCCCTTTAAAAATACATTCTAGCATTTATTAAGTGGCAGTGGGAAAGGGTGTACACATAATGGAAAAACGTCTTTTAAATCAGAAGGTAGAGCTCAAATTTTGGCTCTTCCATTTTCTTTTTTGCAAAATTAATTTTTATTGGAGTATAGTTGATTTACAATGCTGTGTTAGTTTCTGCTGTACATCAAAGTGAGTCACATATATATATATACACACACACACACACATATATGTATATGCATATACATAGCCACTCTTTTCTAGATTCTATTCCCATTTAGGTCATTACAGAGTATTGAGTAGAGTTCCCCGTGCTACACAGTAGGTTCTTTATTAGTTATATATTTTATTATATACAGTGTGAATATGTCAAACCCAATCTAGTGGGGTGACAGATGGGGTGATACTATTTACGACAGCAGTAGTAGGTTTGTGGGTTGTTTACTCCAGCACTTACTTGTCCCTTCCTCCTCTATAGCTGAACCTTGGTGTTATTCCAAATGGCCATGTGCCCAGCTAAAATACTTCCTTTTTAGCCTTTCATGCAGCTAGGTATGAGCATCTTATGTTTTGTGAAAAAGCTTTGGCAGCAAAGTTTTTTAAATGTTGTGCTATCTTCCATTCTGTACAGTAAAGTGAATTACTTATACATATATAGTATATAGCCACTCTTTTTTCCCATATAGGTCCCATATAGGTCATTACAGAATACTGAGTAGAGTTTCCTGTGCTACACAGTAGGTTCTTTATTGGTTACCAATTTTATTATATGTAGTGTGTACATGTCAAGCCCAGTCTAACAGGGTGACAGATGTTTGGAACATAGATGCGATGGCCACAGCCCTGGCTGCCATGTCAAGCTAAGTTTTCAAGAAATAGACAGCACGGCTAGGAGTGTGTCAGGCATATAGCCAGCTGCTTCACATGGAGAAGTTTCAGACGAGAAAGCCTCTACATGAGGGCACTTTGAACAAGGCTTTTCCTAATAGAATCAAAGTTTGAAAATGGTGAGTTCTAAAGACACGTTTGATTTGAAGATAATGAAAAGCAGAAAAAAAATGAAGAAAGGATTTTGCTTAGGAGAAAATATTTTGCTTAGGGTCTGTAGAGCAAAGACAAGATAAAGAAAAAAATGCATTTGAAGTCTTGAAGCACATAAGCATACAATCAACAGAGGTATTTCTGATAATTTTATAACATTTTTTCACAGGTCAATGGAAATTAAGATTGTTAATAAAGCAAGGGTAATACCAAATTTCATATCAATAATATGTGTATTTGGGAAGTATTTTCTGCATACAAAACTAGCCCTGATAAGTTTTTCCATACTCATGAATCTGGGACAACTCATTTTTCTTTGTTCTTTTACATTTTTAGTCATTCTTTTTTTTAAAATGTGCTACTGCTTTATTTGCTTATATTTTTTAATTGAGATATAGTTGATGTGCAATAATGATGTAAATAACTTTTAGATGTATAACAAAGTGAGTTGTAATTCTTAAAGGTTATAGTTCATTTATAGTTATCATAAAATACTGCTTGTATTGCCTCTGATGTACAATATATCCTTGTAGCTTATTTATTTTGCACATTGTAGTCTGTACCTCCCAATCCTCTACTCCAGCTTGGCCCTCTCCTCTTCATTCTCTCCACTGGTATCCACTAGTTTGTTCTCTATATCTGTGAATCTGTTTGAAAGATTCATTCTTAATATAGTTTACAGTTTTAAGATATGTAGTAAAGTCACTCCGTCATGTCCAACTCTTTGCAACCCCATGGACTGTAGCCTACCAGATTCCTCCATCCATGGAGTTTTCCAGGCAAGAGTACTGAAGTTCCCGACCCAAGGATGGAACCCGGGTCTCCCGCATTGCAGGCAGATGCTTTACCATCTGAGCCACCAGGGAAGCCCAATTCTTTGAGATATTTAAGAATAGGACAATTTCCCCCAAATATTTAAGAATAGGGAAATATTTTAAACACAGAACACCCTGACACAGAACCTACTTCTCTACACGTGTATACCTGTGGTGGATTCATGTTGATGTATGGCAAAACCAATACAATATTGTAAAGTAATTAACCTCCAATTAAAATAAATAAATTTGTATTAAAAAAAAGAAAAACATCATCATGTCATCTTAACTGTTCACAAGTAGCTTACCATGGGAGTGAATAAGTATCAGTGGAGTTCTGGCATTGGATTCTTCATACGATTCCTTCAAACTGGTTCCAGTGCTGTGAATATATTCATTTCCTATTTTTTCAGTTATAAACCTTTCCACAGAATTCTTTAAACGTTCTGGCCTAAGAATTTTTATCTAAGAAAGAAACCATGAGAGATAAGTAACTTTAAAAACTACCCAGGGGAATATCTTTCCCTGTGGTAAGAGGAAACAAACTAAGAAGTATTCAGTATTTAGGTTGACCTTCAAAAGTTTTGTGGTGTTCCTTGTGTTGGGAAAATTTGATGGGGAGGGGAGTCTATGTGGTGGGAAAGCTCCCACCACTGCTCTTGACCATCCTATGGTCCTTCCTAGATGCCAGGGCTATCTGGTGCCTCTATCTTCACACTCTGTGATCTTAGGTTGTACGTGCAAATCCAAGTTAGGGTCCCTCACTCTGCAAAAAGAGACCTTGCCCCTGGGTTTTTTTCCTCCTCTGCTGTACATATCTAGAGCAAGAAAAAACCCCACGGTATTAGAGGATGAAAATCCAGGATAGCATAGTTGGAAAAGTACTAGCTCTTCCACTAATAAAATGAAAATCAACAGCATAATATTTGTGTGTTTAAACAAACTGAGCACACATCTGCAGAGAAATTTAGAGGGACTAAAAGGTTTTGCAAACAGTATACAGGTGATAAATAGAAATTTATCCAATGGAAATCATTGCAAGTTTCAGACATTTTCCATGAAAACTGCTTTAAGCTAATCACTTATGTGCTATTTCTTTACAGAATGATCATACATTCTGTGCTGAGCATTTTCAGAGACTCCATCATTTAAAGCAAAATTAAAACTGTATGTGTCTGTGAGTCTGTGTGGAGGTACTAGATTGAACCATGGGTCATCGTCAAAAACCGTCAACTATTGGCAAGTTCACATATTTAAAAGAACACCTAATATAAACTCATTATGTTGAGTTTGCTCTTTTCTGTATCTTTTGGAAAAATTAATCTCAAATTTTAAATTAATTGCAACATATGTATTTTTAAACATGAAAATTGGCAGCACACATAGAATCTGGGGTCTAACAGCAGAGTTCACCCAGTATTTCCAGTTATGAAAGTGTGAGAATCAACCAAGTGAAACGCTATTAGTTGTGGTCCATCACTGCTAAGAATCTGTTTCCCCAATGTGATTGTCATCTTTTGTCACCATCATACTGCTGGTTCCTTCTTTATTTTATTAATCAAGCAAACATTTATTAAATTTCTCCACTTTTGTAATTTTTAACCCCAAGAAATTTGCAGGGAGTAGTGGGAGAGAAAGAGAAGTTTGAAGAAATGGGTTCCATTGAAATAAATTTTATTAGCTCGTTTCTACATATAGTTCTGAAAAATTTCCTCGTGTCCACATCTCATTGTCCTCTTTCCCCCTCTTTTCTGTCCAATGGGTTATATAAATGGAAGGAAGTGAATAAACTGGACAAACTCCTTGCCCCTGTGGAGCTCCATGATATCATTCTTCTCTAAGTTGAGTCTTCTCCCTAGTATATTCTAAATCTCATAAGTGGCAGTCTCAATTTCTGACTCTTACAGATCAGACCCAGTTTCAAATATTTAAACTCAATTTCCCTATACATACACTTAACATTTTATCAGACCATGTCTTCTGACCCTGAGTTTGGTAAATAGGATGACTATACTCATAAAGTTGCCAGTGATAAACTAAAACCACTTGGAGCTTAATGGGGGAGAGTAATGTAGCATGGGTTTTAAAATCTAGTTAATTTTGTTGTTAAGGTAATACACAGTTGTTACATAAAATTCAAATAATACTTGCTATATAACTTGTTACATAAAATTTTTAAAAAAGTATAAATTGAAATATGAAGACCCTATTTCCTAGACAACCACTATTTGTTTCTTGTTGTTCCTTATATTTTCTACATACACATGAATATCTCTCTAACCTGTTCTTTTTTTCCCCACAAATGGAGTTTTTACTATACAGACTGTTAAGTATTCTGCATTTTTCAGTTAATATAGCTTAAATACACCTTAATGTCATAATTGCATCAATAATCCACATACAGAATAGAGGAATCAATCTGTCTAAAGTTTTCAGGTGGATAACATAAACTGCAGAAGTGGGTTGGGCTGAAGAAAAATAATTCGCCTGTATAATAAAAAGTTATGCAAATATGATATTAAATGGCAAATAACATTCAACTTCAGTGTCAGGAAATAATTGGGAGCAGTGAAGACTATGATACACTGTTCCAAAAGGGCAGACAGTACTCAGCTCTAGCTATTGCTATGGATGATTGTGGGCCAAGTATCAGCTGATCTTCTAATTTTTTAATAAATGCTGGAAATTTGGATTTTTATGTCAAATTTCTCAATTTGAAAATTTTGGCTCAAAACAAGAAAAAACCAAACCCAAACAAAAATAAAAACAAAAAAACAAATGTGTATACCAATGTTCCAACAGCATCACTTGCAACAGCCAAAAGGTGGAAACAACCCAAGTGTCCATGGACAGATGAATAAATAAACAAAATGTGGCATATGGATACAATGCAATAGTATTCAGCTTTGAAAAAATTCTGACACATGCTACAACATGAATGAAACTTGAAGACATTAAATGAACTAAGTCAGACACAAAAAGATAAATGTTGCATGATTTTACTTGTATGAAGTATCTATAATAGGCATACTGTTCATGGGGTTCTTGCTGCAAGAACACTAGAGTGGTTTGCCATTCCCTTCTCCAGTGGACTATGTTTTGTCAGAACTCTTCACTATGACCTGTATGTCTTGGGTGGCCCTGCAAGGCATGGCTCATAACTTCATAGAGTTATGCAAGCCCCTTTGCCATGACAAGGCTGTGATCCAGATCAGTATTCATTCCAATCCCAAAGAAAGGCAGTGCCAAAGAATGTTCAAACTGCTGTACAATTGAACTCATTTTACATGTTAGTAAGGTTATACTCAAAACCCTTAAAACTAGGCTTCAACTGAGAAATTCCAGATGTACAAGGTGGATTTAGAAAAGGCAGAGAAACCAGAGATCAAATTGCCAACATTTGCTGGATCATAGAGAAAGCAAGGGGATTCCAGAAAAACATCTACTGCTTCATTGACTACACTAAAGCCTTTGACTGTGTGGATCACAAAAAACTGTGGAAAATTCTTAAAGAGATGGGAATACCTGGCCACCTTATCTTCCTCCAGAGAACCTGTTTGCAGGTCAGGACACAACAGTTAGAACTGGACATGGAACAACAGACTGATTCAAAATTGGGAAAGAAGTAGGTCAAGGCTGTATATTGTCACCCCATGCTTATTTAACTTCCATGCAGAGTACATCATGTGAAATGCCAGGCAGGATGAATCACAAGCTGGAATCAAGATTTCTGGGAGAAATACCAACAATCTAAGATATGCAGATGATACAACTCTAATGGCAGAAAGTGAAGAGGAACTAAAGAGCCACTTGATGAGGGTAAAAGAGGAGAGTGAAAAAGCTGGCTTAAAACTCAGCATTCAAAAACTAAAATAATGGCATCCTGGCCCATCACTTCATGGCAAATAGAAAGGGAAAAAGTGGATGCAGTGACAGATTTTATTTCCCTGGGCTCCAAAATCACTGTGGACAGTGACTGCAGCCATGAAATTAAAAAATGTTTGCTCCTTGTAAGAAAAGCTATGGCAAACCTAGACAGTGTATTAAAAAGCAGAGACATTACTTTGCTGACAAAGGTCCATATAGTCAAAGCTATGGTTTTCTGGTAGTCATGTACAGATGTGAGAGTGGAACCATAAAGACAGTTAAATGCCGAAAATCGATGTTTTGGAGTTGTGGTGCTGGAGAAGACTCTTGAGAGTCCCTTGGACTGCAAGGAGATCCAACCAGTCAATCCTAAAGGAAATTCACCCTGACTATTCATTGGCAGGACTGATGCTGAAGCTCCAATACTTTGGTCACCTGATGTGAAGAGCCAACTCATTGGAAAAGACCCTGATGTTGGAAAAGATAGAAGGCAAAAGGAGAAGGAGGTGGCAGAGAGTGAGATGGTTAGATAGCACCACTGACTCAATGGGCACGAATTTAAGCAAACTTGGGAAGATAGTGAAGGACAGGAATCTGGTGTGCTGAAGTTTGTGGGGTTGTAAAGAGTTGGACACGCCTTAATGACTGAACAAAAATAACAACAGAATGCAGTTCAGAGAGACAGAAAGTAGAATGGTGGTTACCATGGTCTAATGGGAGGAAATAATGGGGAATTTTTTGGTACAGTGTCTGGGATGATAAAAATTTCTAAAAGTGGCTAGTGGTGAGTTTTCACAATCCTGTAAATGTACTTACTGCCATGGAATTTTATATTTAAATAAATTAAGAGGGATTATTATCAGGAGTAAATGAAATAATGAATGTATGCTATGCCACAATAAAAAGTTGGAAAGGAAACAACTCACTTTAAGATATAAGGATATAGAATATTTAAAATAGTCTCTGCTATTTTGGTTATCTTTATTGGAGATTTTGAAATTTCATAAGAAAGATCTCCAAAGACTCAAATTCACTTGTTTAGTGATAAATTGTACTTGAAATACTGAGAAAACAAAACCACAGGCCCAATAAAAATGTAAGTCAGGTGCAATCTTTTTCTGCAACATCGTGAGTAAATTTTAAAGTGATGTAAAAATAAAATTTAAGGCAGAAACCAAAAGAAAGATGATTCGCTGTTCAGGCTGGCATTTTCAGGAAGTTAGAGCAAAAGGGAAATAAGAGGAGGGATTTCCTCCTCTCTGAACTAGAGGCTGGAGAAGGCAGTGGCACCCCACTCCAGTACTCTTGCCTGGAAAATCCCATGGACGGAGGAGCCTGGTGGGCTGCAGTCCATGGGGTCACGAAGAGTTGACATGACTGAGCGACTTGACTTCACTTTTCACTTTCATGAATTGGAGAAGGAAATAGCAACCCACTCCAGTGTTCTTGCCTGGAGAATCCCAGGGATGGGGGAGCCTGGTGGGCTGCCCTCTATGGGGTCGCACAGAGTCGGACACGACTGAAGCAACTTAGCAGCAGCAGCAAACTAGAGGCTAAACGTGGAAAATTAAAGATTTTTTGAGGTGATAAGTGCTTCCCTGGTGGCTCAGGTGGTAAAGCGTCTGTCTATAATTCGAGAGGCCTGGGTTCGATCCCTGGGTCGGGAAGATCCCCTGGAGAAGGAAATGCCAACCCACTCCGGTACTATTGCCTGGAAAATCTCATGGACAGAGGAGCCTGGTAGGCTACAGTCCATGGGGTTGCAAAGAGTCGGACATGACTGAACAACTTCACAGAAGTGATAAGGGCAAATTTAGAAAAATCTACTTTAAAGAATCTACTTTGGCAAGTATAATATGATGTTACTGGTAAAAGCACAGATTTCAGGTCAAATTGTCTGAGTTTCAGTCCTGGCTCAATTAGGCATTCTATAAAAAAGGGAAATAATAATGTCTACCCCCAAGATGATTATGAAGATTAAATGAAATAATTTATGAAAACTGCTGAGTACATGCTAAGCTTTACTTACTTTAAGGGGCTCACAAATGACATCCATTCACATCCCTAACCTGCCAACCTCATAGCCAGATTCTGAGGCATTGACTAATAGAGGAATCAGGGAAAATACCACCTTTATTATCAATACAGGTCAAGGTGGTGGATATGGTTTAGGTGGGTGTGCTTCCTGATACTAAACCATAGAATTCGGCAGACTTTTCTGTCACAAGCAGTGCTGGGTAGTCTTTGACTTTTCTGTAAAAATCCCTGGTATGTTCTTGTAAAATTTATGGCATTGAGAAGCAGAGCAGAAATTATGCTTTTTGCAGGAAGGCTAATCCCCAAAAGGACAGGGGAGAAGGGCTAAGCCATGCACACTGATTTCATCTCTCAGATTACCTGTGCGACAAGTCCTTCCTCCTTTCTAGGGAGGAATGAATAAGGGTGCAGAAAGATGCTAAGAATGTTTGGTACTCTAATTGAACTCCCACCACATAAAAGCACATTAAAATGAAATGTAAGTGCTTTCCCCTCGTAGCAATGTTCATTAAATATTAGCTGCAAAACTATATATTTTGCTCATAAAAGTTTAACATTTAAAGAGTTTGTTACTGATAAAATGCTCAAAACATTTAGAACATCAATATTTTCTCATAGCACATCTTACCAAAATAAGCCTTTGAAATGGAGTGAGTTTCTCCCAGGGAAATTTTATAGAAGTGTATATTTCTTCATTTTCATTAAAAACTTGAGCTAGATAAAATTTAAAGAAACTGAGATTAACAATAAAATACTTTGGATCAACAAAAGGTAATACAGTGATTTTTTTTTCACTATAATATTGTGAGGTTTTGTTTAAAACACTGCTAACTTCTTTTAAAGTGAGATTTCTGTGAGATTTCAGGCATCTCTAACTATCTTTAATATTGCAAAAGAGGTATATCTTAAAGTAGATTTAACTTTCAACTTGTCTGGTGAAATGGTTGAAGAGTGAGAACTAGAAGAAGATGATGGATGACAGAAGGAAAAGACATGAGAAGCAAAGGGCAGAGCCAATATTTTATAAGCTGATCCTGAATATATATAGTTTATAAACTGATAACTAGAGGTTAGAGATTTCTATTCTTATAATAGAATATAAACTAATAACTAATAAATATAAACAAAAACTCTAGAGGCTAGAGATTTCTGTTTAGAATCTACCTATAACAGATATAAGAAATGAGGATCAAATGGAAATGCAATGATTTTCAAATTTTTGAAAAACTGAATATTATAAAAATATATTTAAAAGCTTTGACCCCTCTTACCTTTGATAGAGAGTCACACTTACCCTTGATACAGTCACCACAGGATCACACTTTTTTGCAAGGTGGGAAAAATTCTAGTTTTCATTTCCATCTATTCCATATACAACTATCATTTCTACCAATCTTTTATTTCTACATTATTTCCTCAAAGTCTAACTTTAAATACAACTTAGATAAGAGAAATAGCTTTTTAAAATAGATAAGATATATTCTTTTGATCTTAAAAAGTCCACAATACATGAACATCTAGTTAAAAATGGATAAACTTGGGGTTACTTGCAAAGTAAAAGATCTTCACTTAACAAAGTCAGTAAAGAGTGCCTTTAAATGAAAGATATTGACTTTTATTAATAAAAGATATTGACTTTTATCTTACAGCATAATAAACAATGAATCCAAGATAGATTAGTGCAAAATGCAACAAAATAAAACAATAATGAACCTGAGAGAAAACTTTAAGGGAAGAAGAAAACCTCTTAATCAGAACTGGAAATGAAAAAATTATAAAAGAAAAGACAGACATAATTAACTATCTAAACATTTAAACATTTGTATGTTATAGATATTACAGACAAATCCAATAAGCAATGACAGATTTTGAAAAATATTTGAATGAGCTGTTTAATATTAAAAAAAAACAAAAATTAATACCATGTTATGCTAACTAATTATAAGTAAATAATTTTATTATTGTATAACTGTACTCATTTCACATGCTAGCAAGGTAATGCTCAAAATCCTTCAAGTTAGGCTTCAACACTACATGAACTGAGAACTTCCAGACGTACAAGCTGGATTTAGAAAAGGCAGAGGAACCAGAGATCAAATTGCCAACATCCATTGGATCATAGAAAAAGCGAGGGGATTCCAGAAAAACATTTACTGCTTCATTGGCTACACTAAAGCCTTTGACTGTGTGGATCACAAAAAACTGTGTAAAATTCTTCAAGAGATGGGAATACCAGACCACCTTAGCTGCCTCCTGAGAAATCTGTATGCAGGTCAAGAAACAACAGTTAGAACCGGACATGGAACAACTGACTGGTTCAAAATTCAGAAAGGAGAATGACAAGACTGTATAGCGTCACCGTGCTCATTTAACTTTTATGCAGAGTACATCATGCGAAATGATAAGCTGGATGAATCACAAGTTGGAATCAAGATTGCCAGAAGAAAGATGAACAACGTCAAATATGTACCACTCTAGTGGCAGAAAGTGAAGAGGAACTAAAGAGCCTCTTGACCAGGATGAAAGAGGAGAGTGAAAAAGGTGGCTTAAAACTCAACATTTAAAAAATTAAGATCACTGCATCCAGTCCCATCACTTCATGGCAAATCAAAGGGAAAAAAGTGGAAATAGTGACAGATTTTATTTTCTTGGGCTCCAAAATCACTATGGACAGTGACTATAGCCATGAAATTAAAAGACGCTTGCTCCTTGTAAGGAAAGCTATGACAAAACTAGACAGTGTATTAAAAAGCAGAGACATCACTTCGTCAACAAATGTCTGTATTGTCAAAGCTATGGTTTTCCCCACTAGTCATATACAGGTGTGAGAGCTGGATCATAAAGAAGGCTGGGCGCCAAAGAACTGATGCTTTTGAACTGTGGTACTGGAGAAGACTCTTGAGAATCCCTTGGATTGCAAGGAGATCAAACCAGTCAATCCTAAAGGAAATCAATCCAGATTGGAAGGACTGATGCTGAAGCTGAAACTCTAATACTTTGGTCACCTGATATGAAGAGCTGACTCATTGCAAAAGATCCTGAAACTGGGAAAGATTGAGGGCAGGAGGAGAAGGAGGCATCAGAAGATGAGATGGTTGGATTGCATCACTGACTCAATGGTCATGAGTTTGAGTAAGCTCCCACTCCAGTGTTATTGCCTGGAAAATCCCAGGGATGGGGGAGCCCTGTGGGCTGCCGTCTATGGGGTCGCACAGAGTCGGACACAACTGAATCGACTTAACAGCAGCAGCAGCAGCCAGGATATAGTAAAGGACAGGGAAGCCTGGTGTGCTGCAGCCCACAGGATCTCAATGATTTGGATACAACTGACCCACCGAACAATAACAATATTATACTAATAGGATTCTTAACAAACGGACAAAAAAAAAAAAAAAAAAAAAAAGATCAACAATGGAGTAGAAAATGGGCAAAGTATGTAAATAAGCAAATTCAAATGGTCAGCAAACATCTGAAAAAGTACCTAAACTTGATAGATAAATTTAAAGACTTTAAACTTTTCCGATTGGTAAAAGTTAAAAAGAATCAATACTCTTCTTTGAAAAGGAGCATTCATATATTGCTGGTGGAAATATAAGTTATTACGGACTTTCAAGGAAGGCAACTTGGAAGCAACTATTAACTATACTTTTGACCCAACAATTCCATTTCTGGCTATCTCAGAGAAATAAAAGTAAAGGAAATATATCTAAGGCTGATCATGTTTTGCATAACGTAATTGCATTTTGTGGCAAAAATCTGGAAGCAAAGCAAAATGGAGAAAAATGTGGAATGAGAATTACATTAAATAACAAGTGCTTATTATATAGTTACGTTCCTCCCTTCAGTTTTTTCATAAGATATTGAACTACATTGATAACTTGATAATCTATATACACATATGCAATGAAGTTAGATTAAGACACTGAATACTTTACCTATCTCTGGTGATTTTTCACTTTCCTCCAAGGAAGCATTTTCTGAAGAGAAAGCTGTGCTCATCAGCAAATATACGGCCTTGCTGTTTTTAAAAGCATTCCACTGTGACACATTTGATAACAGAGATTTACATAGAAGAGAAAAAGGCTCTAGTTCATTGCTGATATAAAAACACTGCTTCCACCTGGAATCTGACACCCACTGAAGATGCTGATTTTTACATTTTTCATATATGCCTAACAAAAAAGGGAAAAGTGATCACATAAAAAGAGATGTATCCTTTACCTTTAGTTACTCATTAGAAAGTATATGCTTAATAAATATTTTTTGTTGAGGAAAACGCCATCTTATATAAAAACTAATTACATAAAATGTAATTTTTCAATTATGATAAAACACATAACACCAAATTTACTACCTTAACCATTTTAAATGTACAATTCCGTAGTGTTAAGTATAATTCATATTGTGGTGAAACAGATCTCCAAAACTTTCTGCAAGTCTGAAGCTCTGTACCCATTTTCCCACCTCCTAGCTCCTGGTAATCCTTTTCTCATTTCCCCACCTCCTAGCTCCTGGTAACCACCCATTCTTTTGTTTCTATGAATTTGACTTCCTTATGTACTTTATGTAAGTGGAATCATACAGTATTTGTCTTTTGGTGACTTGCTTATTTTGCTTAGCATAATGTCATCAAGTTTTAGCCATGTTGTACTATGTGGTAGGATTTCCATTTTTTGACTGAATAATACTCCATTTTATGTATATACTACATTTTTTATCCAGTCACCAGTGTACACTTGGGTTGCTTCTACCCATTGGATATTGTGAATAGTGCTGCTATGAACACTATATGCAAATATCTCTCTGAGACCCTGCTTTCATTTTTTTTAGATATATAATCAGACATAGGATTAATGGATCATATGATAATTCTATTCTCAGGTTTTTTTTGAGGAAACTCTGTACTGTTTTCTATGTTCCAAATATGCACCATTTTAAAATCCCATCAACAGGTTTCCATTTTCTCTACATCCTTGCCAGAACTTATTATTTTCTTTTTCTAAAAAGAAATGGATGTGAGATGATATCTTTATGTAGATTTGTTTTGCATTTTCCTATGTTTAGTGTTGTTGAGCATCTTTTCATATGTTTGTTGTCCATTTGTATTTAATCTTTGAACAAATGTTTATTCAAGTATTTAAAAATTGGGTTATTTGATTTTTTTGTTGTTGAGTTGTAGGAGTTCTTTATATATTCCACATAAATATAAACTCCTTATCAGACATAGAGTTTGAAATATTTTCTCCTGTTTCTTAGATTGCCTTTTCACTCTGTTGACTGTGTCCTTTGACGAACAGAAGTTTTAAATTTTGATATAAATTTGATATGTAATAATTTTGATATATGTTAATTTGATATAATTTTGATTTGTCTATTTTTGTTTTTGTTGCCTGTGTTTCAGTGTTAAATCCAAAAAATCACTGCCAAGTCCAATGTTAGAAAGATTTTTCCCCTAAGCTGTCTAGGAATTTTATAGTTTTAGTTCTTATGTCTAGGTCCTAAATCCATTTTGAGTTGATTTTTATATTTGATATGAGTCCAATTTCATTCCTTTGCATATGAATGCTCAGTTTTGCCAGCACCATTTTTTTTCCTTCAGTTCAGTTCAGTCGCTCAGTCGTGTCCTACCTACTCTTTGCAACCCCTTGGACTGCAGCACACCAGGCTTCCCTGTCCATCACCAACTCCTAGAGTTTACCCAAACTCATGTTCATTGAGTCAGTGATGACATCCAACCATCTCATCCTCTGTCGTCCCCTTCTCCTGCCCTCAATCTTTCCCAGAATCAGGGTCTTTTAAAATTAGGCAGCTCTTTGCATCAGGTGGCCAAAGTATTGGAGTTTCAGCTTCATCATCAGTCCTTCCAATGAACATTCAAGACTGATCTCCTTTAGGATGGTCTGGCTGGATCTCCTTGCAGTCCAAGCGACTCTCAAGAGTCTTCTCTAACACCACAGTTCAAAAGCATCAGTTCTTTGGCACTCAGCTTTCTTTATAGTCCAACTCTCACATCCATACATGACCACAGGAAAAACCATAGCCTTGACTAGATGGACTTTTGTTGGCAAAGTAACATCTCTGCTTTTGAATATGCTGTCTAGATTGGTCATAACTTTTCTCCCAAGAAGTAAATGTCTTTTAATTTCAAGGCTGCAGTCACCATCTGCAGAGATTTTGGAGCCCCCCAAAATAGCCAGCCACTGTTTGCCATGAAGTGATGGGACCAGATGCCATGATCTTTGTTTTCTGAATGTTGAATTTTAAGCCAACTTTTTCACTCTCCTTTTTCACTCTCATCAAGAGGCTCTTTAGTTCCTCTTCACTTTCAGCCATAAGGGTGGTGTCATCTGCATATCTGAAGTTATTGATATTTCTCCCAGCAATCTTGATTCCAGCTTGTGCTTCTTCCAGCCCAGCATTTCTCATGATGTATTCTGCATATAAGTTAAATAAGCAGGGTGACAATATACAGCCTTGAAGTACTCCTTTCCCTATTTGGAACCAGTCTTTTTTTCCATGTCCAGTTCTAACTGTTGTTTCCTAACCTGCAAACAGATTTCTCAAGAGGCAGGTCGGGTGCTGGGGTCCAGCCCCAGTGGATCCAGGGTAATTCGAAGGGGAGATGGAATTGGCGTCCTAGGAAAAAGCTATTTAATTAGAAATATAAAGAGAGATTAGAAAAGAATAGTGTAGTAGGAAAATTAATGGAGAAAAAGAGGCTGAGTAACTTGGTTTACGTGGAATACCAATAAAACTCCAAGACAAGGAATTTGCACCATCTGCATAGGCCACCAGCACCCACTTAAATAGCGGAGGGTGCCCCGCCTTGGGCTTCCTCTCGTGTGGGTCTTAGAAGCCAGGGCAAGTAAGTAGACATGGCGAGCATCCACGCTCCAGATGGGAATTCAGCCAGAAGGGGAAAGAAAGAACGACACAGGGGAATCAGTCTTCCCAGAAACTGATCCGTTTTCTTTATTTTCAGGTTTGCTTATATACTTTTTGTTATACATAGGGATGAATACAGAGTCACATGGGGTCAGCAGACCTGACCTTTATCAAAATCAGGTGCTTCAAATAAAAGTATACAAAGGTCTTAGGGGTTTTACATCATCTTCTGGCCATGAGGCCTGCTGACATTTTATGGCCCTTTCTGATAATGGTCAGTCAACCAGAAAACTTATTTTTTTCCAGGGGTGAATTTTTCTTAAACTAGGTGCCACCTTCCGAAGGCACCAGATAAAGTTGCATTCCTATAGGGTGAGGGTGCAGGCGGTTATAATTAAGAAAGGAATTTACTTAGCCTAAGGTTTAAATTGATTAATATCAAAGGTTAATACTTATTTCTCCCATATGCTAGTTATATTCATTATAAGGGCAGGGAATATGGAGATTTAGCAGCAAATATTGTCTCTACAAATGAAAAACCCTTCACCAATATAATTTCTAATCAACCCACTATACTATACTAATAATTTTCTAACTTCTCAAAAGAATCTGTATTTAGAAAGTTTAAAGCATCTTGTGCCTCTCACAGTTGGGAGGCTGTAAACAATCACATGTGGCCAGACGAACCTGCTCAGGCAGGCTAGAGAACCTTCAGAGGAGTTTGTTAGTTGAAACACTCTTGTCACGCCCAGGAATTTTCATTGACTGGAGCTACAAGTTAACTCCTTCTCCAAGAGAGGTGGTGGGGGAACAGCCCCCCGTAAAATCAGAGGTGTAGGTGAGAGCATAAAACAGTAAAGTAGGCAGACTCTGGTTTTGCGGGTAGATGCTCAGGAACAGGGGGTCTCCTGAGGCTCGATCCCGCCTTTGCATAATGCCGAGCCTCCTTCCTCATGACCTTTGCCACGGGCGGAGTTCCTCACTCTGACTCCTGGCATCTCCCCCTTTTTTATTTCTTAAAACAGCCAGATGAAGCTCAGTGGCGAGTTTCTGAATGCTCTGCCGAAGAATCCTGACAATGCAAGGAAGAATGATTATAAGAAGTAAAATTAGAGCACCAACAGCAGCATAACTGAAGATATAAGACAGAATGTTTTTTCCAGAAATAAAGTTAGAGAAGGTATGGAAAAAGTCATTAGCTGCTCCAGCAGCGGTAAAATCCAGTCGAGAGTGTTCCAAGGTCTGTATCTGATTGTGAAGTTTTCCTAAGTCCAGGCCAATATCAGAGCTGTTACAAACACCTGAAATATGATTTTTAATTTTTTTCCCACTCATAATCTGTCTCGTTTACTTTCAAATATATCATGCATATCCACTGATAATCAGTGTGGCATGACAGAGCCATTTTTGCTTTTAGAGCTTGTAGTTCAGTCCCAATATGCATTATTGCTTCTTCCAAGGCATCCACCCTCATCTCTAACTTTCTATCTATAGCTTCCTGTGTTGCCAGAGTTAAAGAAACATTTTTAGACATAGTGTCAACATATTGGGTAGTATGCACTTGTTGAGTCAATGATATTGCTGCCACAGTAACGGAAGTGATTGCAGCTATTAAAGCTGATATTCCTAGAATAAGTAAGCCCACAAATCGTCGTGCTTGCATCAAATCCTGTAGTTGTTATAATACAGCAAGACCATAATTATCATACCGATAAGTAGTTACAGTTACAGACACCATAATATAGGGTGGACGTTTTAACATCACAAAAGAACAAACATTATATTGAAGAGTTAAGCAAGATGAAAGCATACATTTTTCACAAGACACTACATTAAGTCCACCTGTATAATTCATTTGTATAATAAGTTTTCCAGAATCATTAGTGAAAAGAAAAGCATAAGGAGAGGATAAACAAGCCAAAACAGAGTAAGTAGAATTATTTTCTGGTCAGAGTTTGCGCTGCAACAGCTGTCAGTCCCGCCAGGATCTTGATGTTTATCTTGCCTCTCCTGCCGGTGGGCATGGCGGCCAAGCGAGCGCAGACTCTGGCAGGGCTACCGGCTGTGAGTGTGGCACACTGGGCCCTGGCAGCCAGGCTGGCCCTGCCCACGGCTCCTGGTGTATGGCTGTTCTGTGCAGCGGCAGCGGCAGGGGCAGAGGAGTGCCCTTTAAAGCAATGGCGAATCAGTCTGTCCGGGATCCAAATTGGAGCATCTGCATCCTGTGGAAAAATACAAGCACATCCTCGACCGCTAGTTAATAATGGGTCAGGACCTTTCCATTTTCTGAAGAGGAGGTCCTTCCACTTTACCAATGGCTTTGCATTTTGTTGTTCCAGACGAATCAGCATTTAGGTTATTTATTACAAAGAGAGCATGTTGCTAGATCTGATGGGGAGAACTATACTTAAACTCCCCCTTTTTTAGTTTTTGAATTAACAAAGCATGTGAGGGTAAATGATGCAAAATTTGACCACAATAATTTCCTATAGCAGTCTGCCAATCTTCATCAAACATTAGAAGAGCATCAAGTTGTTCCTTATTATATGGAATTACAATCTCTGCTGGCTCTTTACTGAACAATTTAATGCTCTGCTTTCTCCCTTTTAATATCAACGTTGCTATTAAGCCTGGATAAGAAGCTACCACTTTTTCAGCTTGGGCGGGAAGTTGGATTCATTTTAGGGGACCGTTTTGCCACAGAACTCCCGTAGGTGCTGTTGGAGTAGTTAGGCAAGGGAACTGCCAAGTTACTGTTAAACCAATTTTTTTTTTTTTTTTATAGCTATCAGATAAAGCTGCTTCTACTTTGCCTAGGGCTTCCCGAGCCTCAGCAGTTAATTGTCTTTTAGAAGTTGGATCGAGATCCCCACGCAAAATGTTAAAAAGGGGCTTCAATTTGGCATTGGTTAATTTTAAATAAGGTCTAATCCAATTAATATCACCTAAAAGTTTTTGATAATCATTTAAAGTAACGAGACAGTCTTTTCTCAATTGCAGCGGGGCATGAGTCACAGTTTCTGAATTGATAACCCTTCCTAAGTAAGTTATGGGTGGGTTGATTTGAATTTTCTCTGGGGCAATTTTTAAACCTCTAGCTGACAATGCCTGGGTCAAGTCCTGGAGTACAGTTTGTAAATGAGCTCTATCAGGATGAGCTATTAAAATATCATCCATGTAATGGATCATATATACTTGTTCATAGTTAGTCCTGATATCTTCTAGAGCGGCATTGACAAATTTCTGGCATAGGGTGGGGCTATTTTTCATTCCCTGAGGTAATACTTTTCACTGAAACCTTAAATAAGGCTGTTTAAGGTTTTTTAATGGCAGTCTAAAAGCAAATCGCTTTTTATCCTCAGGATTTAAAGGAATGGTGAAAAACCAGTCTTGTAAATCAATTATGATTATATTATATCCCTCTGAAACGGCTACTGGAGAAGGGAGCCCAGGTTGTAAAGCTCCCATGTCCTCCATGGTGGCATTGATTGCTCTTAAATCTTGTAAAAGTCTCCATTTACCAGATTTTTTCTTAATGACAAAAATAGAAGTGTTCCAGGGGCTATTGGAGGGCTCAGTTCACTTCAGTTCAGTTGCTCAGTCATGTCCGACTCTTTGTGACCCCATGAATCGCAGCACGCCAGGCCTCCCTGTCCATCACCAATTCCCAGAGTCCACTTAGACTCACGTCCATCGAGTCCGTGATGCCATCCAGCCATCTAATCCTCTGTCGTCCCCTGTTCCTCTGCTTTTTCTAAAACCTGCTTGAACATCTGGAAGTTCATGGTTCACATATTGCTGAAGCCTGGCTTGGAGAATTTTGAACATTACTGGTGTGTGAGATGAGTGCAATTGTGCAGTAGTCTGAGCATTTTCTGGCATTGCCTTTCTTTGGGATTGTAATGAAAACTGACCTTTTCCAGTCCTGTGGCCTCTGCTGAGTTTTCCAAATATGCTGGCATATTGAGTGTAGCACTTTCACAGCATCATCTTTTAGGATTTGAAACAGCTCAACTGGAATTCCATCACCTCCACTAGCTTTGTTCGTAGTGATGCTTCCTAAGGCCCACTTGACTTCACATTCCAGGATGTCTGGTTCTAGGTGAGTGATCACATCATCATGATTATCTGTGTTGTGAAGATCTTTTTTGTATAGTTCTTCTGTGTATTTTTGCCACCTCTTCTTAGTATCTTCTGCTTCTGTTAGGTCCATACCATTTCTGTCCTTTATTGAACCTATCTTTGCATGAAATATTCCCCTTGATATCTCTAATTTTCTTGAAGAGATCTAGTCTTTCCAATTCTATTATTTTCCTCTGTTTTTTTTTCTTACAAATTTTAAACTTTTTATTTTGTATTAGGATATAGCTGATTAACAGTCCAATACTAATTGTTGGAAAGATTACTCTTTTTCTATTGAGTGATCTTCATAACTTTGTTGAAGATCATTTGGTCCTATGCACAAGGGTTAATTTCTATGCTCTCCATTTTTTTATTTTCGTCTATTTTGTCTATCTTTATACCAGTAATAGACTGTTTTGATTACTGTAGCTTTATAATATAGTTTGAAATCAGGAAATGTGATGCTTCCAACTTTCTTCTTTTTCAAAATTGTTTTGGCTATTTGGAATCACTTGAAATTTCATATGAAATTTAGGAAGAAAATTTCTGTTTCCTTAAAAAATGGCATTGAGATTTTGGTAGAGATTGCATTAAATCTGTAGGTTGATTTTGGTTAGTATGGCTTTCTTAACAATACTAAGTCTCCCAATCCATGACCATGTGATGTCTTTCCATTTATTTGTGTCTTCTTTAACTTCTTTCAGCAATGTTTTGTACAAGTCTTTCACCTCCTTGGTTAAGTTTATTCTTAACCAATATTTCTTTCAATGTTAGTTTTTTGTTTTTTATTATGGATCATTTTTAGTCTTTATTGAATTTGTTACAACATTGCTTCTGTTTTATGTTTGGTATTTTGGTCGTGAGACATTTGGGATCTTAGTTCACAGACATACTCAGAAATAATGTTTTATCAGGGACATGCCTGGTGGTCCAGTGGTTAAGAATCCATCTGCCAATGCAGGGCACATGGGTTTGATCCCTGGTCTGGGACGTTTCCACATGCCAAGGGGCAACTAAGCCTGTGTATCACAATACAACTACTGAGCTCACACTCTAGAACCTGTGAGCTGTAACTGCTGAGCCTGTGTGTCACAACTACTGAAGCCCATATACCCTAGAGCCCATGCTCTGCAATAAAAGAAGCCACCGCAATGAGAAGTCTGAGCATTGCAGTGAAGAGTAGCCCCCACTTGCTGCAACTAGAGAAAGCTCGCACACAGCAATCAAGACCCAGCACAGCCAAAAACAAATAAATAAATACATTTTAAAAAAGAAAGAATGTTTCACCAGCTATCTGAGTATTTCTTAGTCCAACCAAACTGACACACGAAATTAACTATGGGGGTTACAAGTACAAATACATAAAGCATCTTAAAGTTATAGCATTGTATTTTCAACTGAGAAAAACAATTTCAACTTTCTTAATAGCTACCCCAGCATTTTATTTTACTGATATCACAAGCCACATCTTTATATATTATATACCTGTTAACATAGATTTATAGGGTTCTTTTGTGTTTTATTTATTTGTCTGTTTGTCTGTGTTGGCTCTTAGTTGTGGCACGTGGGATCTTTGTTGCATCATGTGGGATCTTTTGTTGCAGCACATGTTCTTTAGTTGTGACACACAGGCTCAGTAGCTTTGTGGCATCTGGGATCTAAGTTCATAGACCAGGGATTGAACCTGTGACTCCTGCATTGCAAGGCAGACTCTGAACCACTGGACCACTAGGGAAATCCCAGATTTATAGTTTTCAAAATGCTTTTTGTCATTTAAATTCTATGCGTCCAAATTACAATAGTACAGGTTTCTATATTTTTAAATCTATTTACCTTTACTATAGAATCAACTATTTTTATATGGATTTATGTTGCTCTTATTATCCTTTTGTTTATACTTGAAGGGCTTCCTTTAGCATTTATACTGAGCAGGTAATTATTTTTCTCAACTCCTGTTTTTTTCTGTGAAAGTCTTAACTTTTCCATTCTTTTTGAAGGACACTTGCCTGGTGTGTGAGTCAGTCAAGCCACAGAACGGCTACACATAGTCCTGGGGTCCTATGTGTAGGAGACAAGTCCCTTAGCTGAATAGAGAACCATATGGACAGTTAGAAAGGCTTGAGAAGGCTGGACTCCACTTGCGAAGAGTATGTGGATGCTGGCTTGCCCCCAGACCTCACCTGCCCGAACCAAGTGAATGTTTGGGTAGATCTGCTCATTCCATGCCAGAGCATGACACGGAATTCAAGCCTGCCAGCAGCTATGGAGAGACTCTACCTAGGGAGGCAGAGGTGACTTGGGGGCCTGGGGCATAGCCTAGGTGAGCAGCAGTGGCCATTGTTGGTACTTACTCAAGTGGCAGCCCAGACTGTGGACGGCAGCACAGCTGCTAGGTTTCTGTGACCACCTCACTGTGCACTCCAGTCCAAGCCAAGTGAGTGTCCTTGGCTTCAGCCCACTCACTCCATGACATAGCACAACACTAGACCTGGGCTGGTCACGACCAGGGAAAAGATGCAACTGTGGGCTGTGTCTGAGGGAAGCGGAAGACACCCACAAGATTTCTGTAAGCACATGAGCATCTGTGGCTTCAGCACCCCCATTCTTTGGAGTAAGGGTCCCAATAGGGGGAAGGAGGAAAAACATACACGCAAAGGGAACAGAACCAGCTGGAATTCAACTCTCAGGGCTTCTGCTCTAGGGAGCAGACTCCTAAGGTGATGGACACCAAATAGATGGGAAGTCCCCCTCACACTCTGTGCAGGCTTTAGCTCCTTTATCTCCAGCTACACTTCCTACCAAGGTGATAACTGCCAGCACACCCTGAGGAAAAATGTGACTGGAATCCACATCAAATCCAGGCCTCCACCAAAGGAATGGGGCACACACAGTCTGCAGACGGACATTCCCACATAGGAACACTCTTTGAGGCCACAATAGGTAATAGTACATTTTACAATAACTTTCTCTGCTTCTTTATAACAGTCTCACCTAAATTTATAGAAGCAGAGAAAGTTAAGTAAAATGAAAAGCAGAGGAACTACTTTCAACTGAAGGAACAAGAAAGGATTGTAAATTGGTACACATACTATGGAAAAAGTTATGAAGTTCCTCAAAAAGTTAAAAAGGAAATTACCACATAATCTAGCAATTTTGCTTCTGGGTATTTGCCCAAAGAAAACAAAAACATTAACTTGAAAAGAGGTGTGCCCTCCAATGTTCATTGCAGCTTGATTTACAATAGCTAAGATATGAAAGCGTCCCAAGTTCCATTGACAGACAAATGAATAAAGAAGATGTGGTATACACATACAATAGAATATTACTCAGACATAAATTTTTGTAACAGCATGGATGGACCTAGAGGGTATTACGCTAAGTAAAATAAGTCAGACAGAGAAAGAGAAATACTGCATGAGGAATCTAAATCTAGATTTTTGTGAAATCCAAGAAACAAACAAAGCAAAACAAAAGCAAACTCATAGATATTGAGAACAAATGGGTCACTTCAGAAGGTGGTGTGGGTGGACAAAACAGATGAAGGGGTTTAAGAAGTACAAATCTTCAGTTATACAATAAATAATCATGAGGGTGTAATATGGAGCATAAAGAATATGGCTATTATATTTAAATAACTTTGTATGGAGACAGATGGTTACTAGACTTGTGATTATGATCAAATCACAGTGTATGCAAATGTCAAAATATTATGTGGTACACCTGAAACTAAGGTAACACTGTATGTCAACTACATTTCAAAAAATGAACATATACAAATATCAATAGATATAAAGAATATATATGTGGAAGAAAAAAGTGAAAAGACAAAACATAGTAATATTAATAGTAGTTGTCTCTCTGGATGGTAGAATTTATTTACTTCTTTTCTGTATGTGTAGGTTATAATGGCTTTTATAATCAATACACATTGCTTACATAATTAAAAAGCTATTAAATATCTGTTTTTTCTTGAGAGCTAAAAATAGTTTTAACTAATTAATTAAAATATAATTGGTGTTCAACATTATATGAGTTTCAGGTGTACAACATGGTGATGTGATGTTGTTATTTCTTAAAGTATACTGAGAGTGTTTTAATGACTGCAACTACAGTAGATGCCTCTTAGATTGGCTGCTGCTGCTGAAGTTTTGGCCACCTGTTTTGCTGCATGATCTTGTCTCTCGGTCTTAGCAGAGTAGTTGAGGAATAAACTTCTGAATGAGGTTATGACACTCAGATTCACCCTCTTGTAAATATGGTGTTTAGAATTGTGAGGTGCAGATTCTGAGAACTATTAAATGTTGAGTTAACAGTAGTCTGTAGTTATTTTCATATTGATGCTTGGCTGTTCACATTTTCCTTGGATTTTTCTGAGATACCCTGTTCTATACATTTTTAATTTTTAAAGCCATTGAATTATTGTTGTCTATATTTTTCAAGCAAAATAATCTTAATAAATTTAAAAGAACATTCATTGATTTAAGAGTCATTTACCAAACATTTACTGGGTGCCAGCTTTTGGTACTACAAAAGCAAAGAAAAAATAAAACTATCCAAATGTCTGGATAGCAACTGTTTTCATATTTTCATTCTGAATTCTAGTTTCTGCTAATAGTCTCAAAACAATTGACAAATCACCACTTTTTCCTCTTCAGGGAGAATGTCAGATTTCCTTTAAATTTAATGTGTTGCAACTTAGAGAGATGGGAATACTAGACCATCTTACCTGTTTCCTGAGAAATCTATATGCTGGTCAAGAAGCAACAGTTTGAACTCTATGTGAAACAACTGACTGGTTCAGGACTGAGAAATGAGTATAACAAGGCTATTTATTGTTACCCTGTTTATATGCAGAGCACATCATGAGAAATCCTGGGCTGGATGAATTATAAGCTGGAATCAAGATTGCCACGAGAAGAATCAACAACCACAGATATGCAGATGATATCACTCAAACGGCAAAAAGTGAAGAGGAACTAAAGAACCTCTTGATGAGGGCAAAGGAGGAGAATGAAAAAGCTGGCTAAAAGCTAAATGTTAAAAACACTGAAATCATGGCATCAGTTCATGGCAGATAGAAGGGGAAAATGTGGAAGCAGTGACAGATTTCCTCTTCTTGGGCTCTAAAATCACAGTGGATGTGACTACAGCCATTAAATTAGAAGACAATTCCTTCTTGGCAGAAAAGCTATGAGAAACTTAGTGTGTTAAAAAGCAAAGACATCAGTTTGCTGACAAAGGTCTGTATAGTCATAGCTACGGTCAACACTGAAATCAGATTGATTATATTCTTTGCAGCCAAAGATGGAGAAGCTCTATACAGTCAACAAAAACAAGATCAGGAACTGACTGTGGCTCAGATCATGAACTCCTTATTACCAAATTCAGACTGAAATTGAAGAAAGTAGGGAAAACCGCTAGACCATTCAGGTATGACCTAAATCAAATCCCTTATGATTATACAGTGGAAGTGAGGAATAGATTTAAGGGCCTAGATCTGATAGATAGAGTGCCTGATGAACTATGGAATGAGGTTCGTGATATTGTACAGGAGACAGGGATCAAGACCATCCCCATGGAAAAGAAATGCAAAAAAGCAAAATGGCTGTCTGGGGAGGCCTTACAAATAGCTGTGAAAAGAAGAGAGGCGAAAAGCCAAGGAGAAAAGGAAAGATATAAGCATCTGAATGCAGAGTTCCAAAGAATAGCAAGAAGAGATAAGAAAGGCTTCTTCAGTGATCAATGCAAAGAAATAGAGGAAAACAACAGAATAGGAAAGACTAGAGAGCTCTTCAAGAAAATTAGAGATACCAAGGAAACATTTCATGCAAAGATGGGCTCGATAAAGGACAGAAATGGTATGGACCTAACAGAAGCAGAAGATATTAAGAAGAGGTGGCAAGAATACACAGAAGAACTGT